>CP137674.1:2972896-3432748 GCA_037976565.1 Mesocentrotus franciscanus
TCTGACCGTAATTGAATGCCTAAAACCCTGAACTTCCGGTGGGTCTGCCCCTCGACCCCACCAGGGTCCCAAAGCGGGCCCCTGATGCTTATCTGAACGTTATGAAATGCCTGAAATCCCTGAGCTCCAGGGCTCTGCCCCCTAGACCCAGAACCATGGCCCTAAGGTGGCCCCTGGATACTCATTTGACCGTAATTTATTGCCTAAAATCCCTGAGCTTCCGGGGCTACGCTCCTGGACCCCACGCCAATTAGTGACCTGCCAGTGTCCCAAATAAGGTTTCAACATAATGCTCATCTGACCGTAATTGAATGCCTAAAACCCCTGAACTTCCGGTGGGTCTGCCCCCTCGACCCCACCAGGGTCCTTAGGGGGCCCCTGGACCCCACGCCATTTAGTGACCTGCCAATGTCATGAATAAGGTATCAAAATATGCTCATCTGACCGTAATTAAATGCCCATACCCCTTAGCTTCCGTGGACTCTGCCCCTTGACCCCTGTCGGGGCTTGCCCCTAGACCCCACGCCAATTTACGCTACGCTCTACCTGATCGTAAATACTTTAGCCTCCCTCACCCATTTTGAAAAACGTTCAGCGGGGCCTGCATGTAAGAGTGGGGTGATGCGGATTTTTTGTCTGCCAGCCCCTTTTTTTTTGGCTCATTACGCCACTGATGCTTAAAGATTAAACGGAAAAGGACAAACAATCCTATATAAACCTGAAAAAATGTAATCATCATTCATGATTAATGTGTATTTGTGAAGAACGTTAGGTTACACTCCCTTGATACAAAATCAGGATTTTGTATTTCCACCGCATCTCACTTGCATAATAAATATTTTCAGAATTATCTATTATTTATTGTTTTAATTCTTATCCCATCCGACTAGTCGCATTTGACGTTATATAGTACTTAAATTCTTGACATCGGGTCAAGCCCATCAGTACAACAACGTTTTTCAAGACACTGAAACAATTGAATACAGATAGAAACAATAAAAAACGAACAAGTTTATTAATTATACGTTGTCTGCTGCTCTACAATGTAAACTTCATTTGCATCTAAAAGAATTAAAATTAATTAATTATTAAAATAGATCCAGTTCTCCTTATTTAACTGGTGTTATCCCCCACAGCAACGAACCTCCAACAGAGTGTTCCCCTTTCCTTTCCATTCAGAATAGATTCTGGTCCATAGTAATATTTCGGGTTTGATAAGTGTGTATCATGTCATGCTAGACGATGGTATATATTACATAATCAGTAAGATAATAGACTCGTATTATGCTATTTTGTTAGTTCCTCAGTTGACCCATATTATTTGTCTATACTGTATACATCTCAAGTAAGGCGTAACATTTAATAAGAATGAAAAATTGGTCACAGGGATGCAAAGTTGTGGGTGTGTCCTACCTGACGCCATTCGGGGAGAATATGAAGTTGAGGGGGTGTGCATGTGTGGGGTGGGGCGGGTTTGGGCGTTCCATTATATTGCTACCTACCCGGGAGTTTGTGGAAGCAGCCATCTCACGTCAGGCGGAAATTTTGGGATGGGTCCAAGGTGACGTGTATCGGGGGAGCTTTGGGGTGGCAGTGATAAAGGGCGTCAATCGGGGGACAGGGGGACAGTCCCCACGATTTTCCAAGGGGGACGTCATATCAAATGTCCCCCCATGTTTTGTCAGAAAGGAAGAGGGACCACCAGGAACATCGATTTTGTATACATTATCGTTTGCCAAGGAGATGAGAGTTAAATTCTCGTTAAATAAAATAAAACTTTTCAATGCATTTTCAGTTTTGATCTCAATTTGGACGATAGGGCCGAATGCGTTGAGACGGGCTGAGCATTAAAATATTAGCTTAATGCGCTATGCAAGGGCGTATCTAGGGGGGGGGGGTATTTTGGATGATTGGGTGATTTGCACGATTTTCAAATTTCCGGGGGCAAAACATTTTTAGTACTCACTACCCCTATCCCACAGTATTAAAAAAAAAAATTCTATGCATTCTATGCATTTCCGAGAAGCGGCCAACATAGCGGCAACAAAGACACGCGAGCTTGAGCATCAACCTCCATTCAGTTAAGGCGGCCCCTGGATGCTCATCTGATCGTAATGTAATGCTTAAAACCCCTGAGCTTCTGGGGGTCCGTTCCTTGACCCCCGCCGGGGCTTTGGCCGTGGACCCCACGCCAATTTACGCTCCACTTGCTTTGCTCTACCTGATCGTAAATACTTTACCCCCCCCCCCACTTTGAAAAACGTTAATCGGGGCCTTCATGTAACATGTAAGGATGGTGGTGATGGGGATTTTTTCTGCCCCTAACGTTTTGGTCGTACGCCACACTGCTCCCTCGTCCCTTGCATTTCGCCCCGGTCATGAAAAGAAATCGCCGCCCCTGTGTCGAACCATAAATTATCTACTGCTTCTTGTCCTAAAATCGTTGGTCTCTAAGCATTCATCTTTATTTTCCTTTTTTTTTCTTCTTTTCTTTTCTCGGAGGGGGTGGGAAGGGTCCGTTCGTGCCAGGGGCTTCATCACTACTTTGTTTGTCTATGGGCTTTATAGCTGCCACCCCCCGGACACGCTAGTGTTAATTCTCTGATATAATATCACAATCGTTCGTAAACATGATAAATGAGAAGGAAATCACAGGCACAACACACGCCCACGCACACAATTCATATTCATACACTACACCCACTCACAAATAGTGACAATGGCTGAGCGAAGGAAGAAAGCGTGTCGATTTTTTTTTCTTCAGTTGGTGTCATATAAGGTCAGTGAAAACCAATAGGCCATATGGGCGTAAGAATATTATGTACAATGATACACCGGATACAGTTTTGAATAGCTCGATATCCATATGATAAATAAGTAGTGTTTTTGATGAATAACATTCTCAAGAAGAGACGTTTTCGTATGCATCGATATCACAAGGTATTGGGATTTAGATAAGGATTACCATCATGACCATAGCCTTTCATGATAATCCTCGAGCGAGCAAGGGATCGCTATATTTTTTATAATATATTTCGTTATATCAACAGTCTAAAGTGATGAATCATCAACTGTTTTCTTAACACTACGTAATATTCATCTGGGGCGTGGTAAGATTTTATTGTTGAAAGGCACTGAAATCGGCTCCCGAATGGATTTTCTTGAACCTGAGAAAATTTCAAAGAAGTATGCGAAGCAGTGTAGCATCCATCGCAGAGGGGGCATAGAGGGGGGACATCCGGCCCCCTTATCATTTTCGTGGGGCATGCCCCTCTGCCCCCTCCCCCGTTACCCCTGCTATAGACATAATACTATGTACAAAGCCTTTGAATTGAAGAGGAAAAGATATATTTGAATATATGCTTGCCATTCTTGAAGTAAGAAAGAATCAGTTGATTAGTATAAAAGAAAATTAATAATCATTATTAGGTTTGCCCTCCTGGCTCCACGGCGCATGCGTGCTGCACAAAATATCTCACGAAATGAAAAAATATGGTAGTTGCATGAATGACTTTTGCGAATTATTTAAAATCTTCATGACAGAATGGGCTACGGTTTTCTCTCGCGTGCCATGGATTCATCGGTTTACACAATATCCGTCAGCATTCCTTTGACCATTGTCCAGAGTCCATTTTCAAAGTTCGGAAGAGCAGTTTTTATCAAGTTTCCATGAACACCTTCATAGGAAGATTACCCGACGCCAGCACCATGACCTTATGAATGTCATCGTACGGTGCAGAACCTGCCATGATTTATATGCGTGTCCGCTCGTGGCGCCAATCGACGCACAGCTGTGCTGGAAAACTTCTGCGATACCGCCGAGAAAGGTGGATCAAGTCACTGCAGTGTGGGGTATCTCCAGCTGTATCATTCTTTAAAATAAGGTAAAACAACCAGCATTTTACTTTTCAAAATAGAGGTTGTTATTTACTATTATCAATTAACTTTGATTAATTTTCATTATCTATAATCATGATAATCTTTACTCACAAGTCCCGAAACTGTTATACGAAAAGGCGTAGTCCTATTTTAACATGATCAACAACAAGAAAAGAAGACAAAAATGTAAGACCTTTGCAAAGGCTTATTTTTTAAAGAGAATGATATTGTCTAGATTATAATTCAATATTTGAATTACAACATAAGCCATTATCAAAATAAGTCACACCGGTAGACCTATCTTTGCCGTTCACCAAAGTTCTTCTCAAAACTTTTACTTATAGTTTTGAAAGATAAATCGAAATCAAATTACACACGAAACCAATTTCGATGATATCGGATATCCAGGGGGTAGACTCAGACTAGAATTAGCTCGCGGAATTTCTATGAGATAAATATTTACCGTCCCTTAGTCCTTAGATCATAAATGGACCGACCGGCCCTCCGTGAGCGGCCCGTGGGGAAACCCTCCTTATACTCCTCAGTGCAAGTCCGCTCCTGTGCAGTAGTATCAGAAAGTTCGTCCAAATGTGTCTCACTTATTTCAGTCATGAAAGTTAGAATATGCCCACTTTGAAGAAAATATTGATCACTGAGTCGTATAGGATTTACATTAGCATGACTCAATAAAAAGGCCTATGCTTTAATAAGTAGACCTAATTAGAAAATGATGTTTAGACAATCTAAATAAAATGTTTTAAAGTAAATTCGTAAATTAAGAAATATACATCCCCAATAATGTCTCGATTCAAAACACTCTCTTCAATAAGCATCTCCCCAACATAAATTGAGCATTAGAATTAGAACATTGAATTTAATTTGATATTTGCTGATCACCCAAATATATATATAAAGGTTATTTTAGACCTATATTGATATCAATCTACCAACATTTTAATGAGAACAACATAACTTGCCACCTGAAATAAATATCAAATTTCTACTAGTCTACAGATAAAGCCGTATATAATTATATTCCATGTAAAGTATGATACAAAATCAGAATGAAACAAGAGTCGATATGCGAATCTTTGAACTACAACTGTACAGTACGTTTAATTTTTAACCAACACAAAAATGAGTTGGGAATATAATAGTGTTTAGTTAAAAGAAACAATGATTATGAAGAAGAAAAAAATCGTCGGAAATTATGATTAAATATTTAAAAAATTCAAACTACTGATCGGAAAATAACCAGTTTAAAGGGAAAAGAGATTCAATTGACAAAATATCAATAGAGTTTTGAATTATGAAATATGATTGTCATTTGATTATTCGGTATGTACATGTAATACCAGAAAAATAATGTCTATAATGAAAACACTTGTCTATTTTGTATTACATTTATCGATCTTTCTGATATAGTGAGGAGATCCATTTTCAATCTAGAATTCTCTGGAAAAATGTTTGTATTAAATATTTATGGGAGAGATTCTGTCACGTCGTGATCACGCTCGGCACCGCGGACAGTCTGGCGTGATACACAGCCGACGACGGGCGAAAATTCTAATTGTTATGCATGATATTACTCCATAGTACACGTCCTGAAAACAGATATCAAAAATGAAAACCATGATCATGTTAAAAAATATATTTGAAATCTGCCAATTAAATATTCAACAGGAGTTAAACTTACTTGTTAATCCACTTCAAAATGAAAATGATTTTGCAGCCGCTTAGAGAACTTGAGGATATTTTGCCAATTATCCTAGAATGTATCAAATGCCGAAAATTTGGAAATGCACCAATTAAGTGGTAACTGGGGGCTTAGTAGTAAAGTTAATGATTTGAAGTTATTGTGTATTTGTACACATTCACATTATATAGCCCTTACTGATCCAATATTTTATGAACTAAAAACATTAAAAATTGCTGATATTCACATTTTTCAAACTGCAATCTTTATGTATACATTTTGGATAAATACTATACCATTAGCATTTCGAAATATTTGTGTGTACAATGGTAATATACATTCTTATCCTACACGACACTCATCCGACTTCCATTTAACTAACCCAACAATTATTATGGCCTATAAATCGATTAGACACCATGGTCCAGATATTTGGAATGCTTTACCTGACAATATTAAACACTCTGCATCTCTTTATTCATTCAAAGCCTCGATGAAAAAATATATTTAATATCCAAATACTCATAAAAATTATAAGGGTCTTCACGATTTTAATTGTTTGTTTATATAAAGTTGTTTAAGATGACCAGTTCATGAACATAACGAATCGAACAATTACTTCACCTGCACACATCCACATGCACACACTTGCGATTTTTGTTTTCTTTCTTTTCTTTCTTCCCACTTTTAATTTAGATACTTTCTGAAAAGAACAAAAACTTTATACCTGACTCTCTATTCTCCTACATACTCCTATAACAGCGTCATGCCCCCCACTTCCCAGCTGATATCGACTTAGGCATTCATGCTTATGATAGTTGGCCTCTGCATTTATCTTGATTCTTTGATTTACCTCCATACTTTCAAGTTTTCAATTATATATATATATTTATATGCATCTTTTGTGTATTTTAGTTGTCACATTTTATGTAAATCAATTATGTTATATATTATTGTTATTTGAATATTTTATGTTTGACTTTTCAATAAATGCAAGAACATCTGTTAAAAAAAGAGAGAAAAAAAGAAGTGCCCCTATGCCCTAGCATACACCCGTGAACAAAGAGAAATGAGATTAGAGTTTGTACTGAAGTAAAGTTGTAGCTACCATGAGTGAGCACATTTAAGTAAAAAAAGAAAAAGTTGTCATTATTCAAAGAGACAAGATTGCAGGCTACTGTACATCGTCCAATGCTATGCATTTGTCTCTAATGATAAAGGTATGATTATTGATTATTTATTTATTTTTCTGCAAAAGAATGTAACGCATATTCTGTAAATCTTTGTGTTTTCTGACCAATAAAAATTATCAAGATAAAAATAAAAGTAAAGGCCTGATTAAGATACTAAAAAGATTACAAAATACGAATTGGGTTGATACATACACGATATAGTAGCTGTAATCCTTTTCTGCTGAATGCGATTTATGATTCTTTGTCTGCAAAAGGGTTTAATCAGGGTTTTTTTAATTGTTTGAAACACCCTTCTTTTGCGGGAAGCGTGCTTTCACTGCAGAAATTCTCTCTAAATAGTTGACAGTACGACCAGTGACAACTGTGGCATATTATGTGGGTGTTATAGTACGCTGGACAAACAATGAAATTGCGGAAGATTTTTCTTTCATTTTTAACCCTAAAAATGCTAATTTTTATGCATTTTACCTACATGAAAAATCGCATTGGAGCAATTAAACCTTACAAAAAACCTTAAAAAAACAATTTCATTATGGTACAAAGAATTGTGGAGCGCCGAGTCTGACAAACGTGAGCGCCATACAAGAACCCACTATTAGTACTGTTATCATTATTAATAATAATGTTATTGTTAGTATTATCATTATCAAAAACAAGAACAAAAACACAACCACCGACAACAACTAAAACACAAAAACAACACAAGCCCCTGGAACGACACACAACGGAAATTCGAATGACTGTCCTCCATACGGGATCCTACAAAATCCATATCGATATCAAAATTAACTCAATTTGGCTACCTCGCAGCCCAAATATTGGAACTTTTTTAAAGGTTGTAATCGAACAGTAAAATTTCGAATTTTGAATAACGATGTGTGGGTTAAGTGGTTTTCTAATCACTTATTCCTCAAACCATCACTTATTCATTCCTAACAGATCATGAATTCTCCCTTTCGTCCTCTTTCTCTATTTGTTTTTACGCCCCTTCAAGTGCCGCCCGTGGGCACGTGGCTCCTCTGCCACCCCCATAGAAACTATGGCCACTGACTAAGACACTCATAATAAGATTTTAATGTCACAAATATCCCTTTTGGATGAGATGTTGAACTATTTTTTTTTCTCCATATTTTTCCCTCCAAAGGGATTTTATTAATTTTCATCTGCAACAAATTAACAAACCTTTATTCAAGGTAATTTACATTTATAATATAAATAAAATTAACTACACAAGATACAATTTGTTGAACTGTTGAGTTAACAGAAGATAAACATATTTTCAATAATTTATTTCTAATGTTCATGGAAAAAAAGAAAAACAATACAAAAGACACTTATTATCGTTTGATTAGTGGGCTATACAATTACATTGTTGTGACCACTGCTAATGATTTGAAAAATATATCTCAACTGTGTTGAATTAATGATCAAATGTAATGACATTTAAATAAGTAAAAAAAAACACATACAGAAATGATTAAAAATGAAGAAAAAACCCAAAATCGCCTTTGAAAGCTTACTCTGTAATTGTACTGACAAATAGGGCAGACCAACATGAACTTTTATAGGATTTAATATATGATATGGATTTTGTAGGATCCCGTATGGAGGACAGTCATTCGAATTTCCGTTGTGTGTCGTTCCAGGGGCTTGTGTTGTTTTTGTGTTTTAGTTGTTGTCGGTGGTTGTGTTTTTGTTCTTGTTATTGGTGTATATGAAATGAATACTTCCACAGGTAGTTCCTTACCCTTTTCCTTAACAAACTCATGTATGATGCAATATGACATTACGTTTATTTCCATGAATTGTCGTGGCCTGGGTGATATAGTCGGAAAAGACGGGATATTTTGTTATATTTAAAGTCAAAACAATGTGACGTGTCTTGCATTCAAGATACGCATGTTGTACCAGATATAGAGAATGAAATACGTATATGGGCAGGCAAATGTTTTTTTTTTCTCTTGTAATACGTCCACTTCAATGGGAGTAGCTATTCTCTTTAGAGGCACGGTCCCAGTAAATATAAATAGGGTGAAAACAGACAATGTATAGGAAGCGTTGTCGTTGTGGTCTTATATTTGACAATTTACGAATATAATATTACAGTCGCATCGATATATGGGCCAAATACAGACAATCCAACATTTTTTGCTGATCTTCAAACAATTATAACATAATATGAAAATCCGCATATACCATTATTTGCAGGGATTGGAATTTAGTATAAGATTCAATTATTGATACATGTAATTAACTCCATGTTAACATCCCCCAAGCAAAACAACAGGTTAATGAGATGAAGAATGAATTAGATTTATGCGATCCATGGAGAATTAAAAATTTCCAGCTAAAAGATCTTATACGTGGCGTCAACTAAACCCGTTTAAACAAAGCAGGTTAGACTTCTTTTTGATATCATCAGAACTTCTTTCATTAGTTCACAAAGTGGATATTTTGCCGGGTTATCGAACGGACCATTCATTATGTAGTCTCATTCTGAGCTTAAATCAGATGAAGCGAGGTCCCGGTTATTGGACATTCAATAATTCTTTGTTAAAAAGCGAGAGATTCATTTCAGAAATAAAAACAATAAAAAGACTATTTTACCCTACGCAAAATATACAATAGATTTGATGAAAATGTTTTTATAGTTGGGGATTGTGAATTTATCATAAACGATCAATTATTTTCGAAACTTTGATGATGCTAATACAGGAGAAGCTATATCATAATGCTTCCTTTCTCAAGAAACAAGTTGTAAGCAGGGAACAAGAATTAGAAAAGAAAATTGGTAATAAACGATTATAACACTTATTAAAGGAAATTGACGAAATTAATTTAGAATTAGAAACTTGCCGCTTAAAACAGAATGAACGAATTGCGATGAGATCTCGTATAAAGTACATGGAGTTTGGAGAAAAACCGGAAATTTCTGAATTTGAAAAAACAGAACAAAGTTAATAAAGAAATACGTAAATTATCTATACAGAAAATGGTGGTGTCGTTAATGAACAAAGTGCATTACTTAAAGAGGTGTTTAATTTTTATTCGAATCTTTATGCGGCCAAAAAAGTAGAAGAAACAAATTCGGAAATGTTATTGAATTATTCTGACATCCCCAAATTGTCTTAAGAAATGTTTTTTATTGCTTGTACCTACAAGGAGTATTGATGAAGTTCATACTTTGTTAAAACATATAAATGCAATAAATCCCCTGGGCAAGATGGCTTAACTGTAGAATTCTACCGTTTCTTTTGCGAAGATATAAAATATTTCATAGTAAAGTTATTGAACCATGCTTATTTTACAGGACACCTATCACAATCGCAAAAATTGGGGAATATAACTTTGATTCCAAAAGGGAACAAGTCTAGAGATTTACTTAAAAACTGGCGCCCAATTGTCTTTGCTTAAAGGCATCGTTTAACAATGTTAAATCTGAGATGCATGGCCCTACGTGTTATCAGTGGTGTAATATTGAAGCCCTAAAAAAAATTGTGCTTCAAAATGATCATGAAGTGCCTCAAAAAAGTAAAAATCTTTGAGTGACCGGTTTTAACGTACTCATTTTCCCCAATAGACTGTAGTGTTATAAAAACCGTTAGGAAAACGAAAAATGAAATTTCGATTTCCAATCATAAATATCTTGATAATCAGACAGGCGATCGGCTTGTAAAGGTCATGGGATTCCTGACTGACCTAAAGGTTTATAATTATGATTGCAGCATGAGCTAAATCCAGGATTTTGTTCAGAAACTGAGGCAATGTTACCGAGTCACTTTAAAGGAAACTTCACCCCAAGAAATAACTTCACTTATTCTGAGAGAATTATTATATTCTTGCCCATTAATCTACAAGATTCTCCACCAAAGCGTATGAGAGAGGCATAAAGCAAGAATAATGTACAGTTACTTATCACGATATGGGTATTATATCGCCATTTTCTTGATAACGTGACGTATATTATGTGAAGTCGTTTATCAAGTAAATGTATTCAAATTTATGGATGCTTCCTTGCCAAGTGTGTGTAGTGATGAAGCATTTCATTCACCTGCTATTATCCTTTGTACTACAATTGCCAGAACGCAAATTGCATAAATATATTGGGGCTCTCCTGGGATGAAGGTTTCTCATAAATTAAATATATTTGTCAACTGTTATATTTTAGTATTTGTAAATGAATTAGTTACAATTGTTCTCCTGTTTCATATTTTTCACCAAATATAATTTTCATCTTCTCAGCTATGATTTTTCCTCATTAAAAATGAACGTTTTTTTTTAAATTGATTTAAAAAGTCTTTCCAACTAAAGCTTGGTGCATGATACATGTACAACTTCACATGGTTCGTCACATTTTCGAGAAAATGGCAGCGCCCATGTCATGCTAAAAGTCATCACATCATGCCAAGAATACCTTCATTTATATATCTCTCGCACATTTTCATAAGGAATATTGTACATAAAAGGACAGGAATACATCTCGTTTTTCAGAATACTTACACTTATTCTTTGGGGTGAGGTTTCCTTTAAAGGTAAAGACCAGTTTTGGAAACGCCCTCTCTCAAAAATTGAAATGGAAGCTCTCATTACCAATCATGTCAAAGAATATGTTTTGACTAATACGTGATGATACAAATTTTGCCGGGAAAGTCGGGAAACCGCCTACTAATTGATATATTTGGTAAATTATTGTATCTATTGGGACCAAATAGATATCGCGCACGTGGTCGCGTAGTCCCATATACATCTTTCTGTGTACAGTGCTTTGTAACTTTACCAAGACTGGGCCAAATTTCTTATCATTTTGATGATTCCAGAACCTTGCAGTACACACCAATACTTATATGCTAGATGATCAACCTTTTCTGATCGATTCCACAACGTTTCTTTCACAATGCAATCGCATGACGAACTGGTCTTTATCTTTAACATTATTTATAAACTAGCCTCTGGTTGTATAGCTAAATAGACTATAAAAGAGGTTTTGTCTTACTTGATACACGGAAATCAAAAGGATTTCTAAAAGGTGCGTTTATAATAAATAAAGGATATAATAAAGGATATAGCTGGTATGTTACTCGTTGTTGATTTCGAAAAGACATTCGAAAAAGTGTCTCATAAATTCCTCTATAAACTTTTGGATTTCTTTCAATTTGGCCCATCTTTTCAGAAGTGGAGTAAATTGTTTTATGAAAACGCTTCTGCGTGTGTCCTACTTAAAGGGAAATCCAACCCAAATAGACAACTACTCTAAAAGCAAGCAGAATAATCAGAGAAGCAAACTGATGAAAGTTTCAATTAAATCTGACCAAATATAAGATAAGTTATGAATTTTGTAAATGATACAATATATTTTAAATTTTGGTGTATGAAGGGAGTACTCTTCATCAATGACATTTTGAAAACGGATGGTATACGTTTCTCTCGTATTTTGAATTTCAACATTAATTTGATATACAAATAAATTTCCTTCAATATTATGGGTTATGCAATGCTATTCGGGCCCGTTTTAAAAAGAGTGTTATACTGAAGTTGATGGAACCTACATGTATTATACATGTACCTGAATCATTACTCCTAATATTGAAATTGAAAACAGGATGTTCTCATAATTATCAGATCTAGAAGATAAAGCATGGTACTCATATTGTCTGATCCCCTATCAGTCAACTATTGAGATAAATATGAGGTGGTTCCAGTTTAAGATTTTAAACAGAATACTTTACATGAAAGATTCATTGCTGAAATTCCAGATGGTTGCTGATAAACATTGTACATTTTGTAACAGCAGTCAAGAGACAATTATGCATATTTTTTGTTACTGCCCATATTCAAATATAATATGATCAAAACTTGAGCAATGGTTTGTCAGTAAGACCTATATAAAGGCCAAACTCACAAACCAAAATAAATTGGTTGGCTTGAATGGAGGTCATAACAACGTCTTAATTATTGTATGAAAAGAAATTTATTCAGCCAAATGCAAAAATCAGATACCTCTGTTTGAAAAAGTTATGTCAGCTGTTAAAAGTTACTATGATATGGAAAGATATACAGCAAAAACAAATCTTAAAGAAAATAATTTCGTTAAAAAATGATTTAATTATACCAATTGTTTCTGAGTGTCTATGTTCAGTTTGCTTGTTTGTTTTTTATGTTATAGAAGTGGTATACAAATTATATTTTGTCAACTCTAATATCTTATATGTCGCTGTGCGGCCGAGGTTATTTTGTGACATTTTTTTGCTTGAATATTTATATGACAAGTCAAGTAATAGGGCATGTATCGATTTTTTGTGAAAATGATTGTGTTGATAATTAATAAAGGAACCCTGTGGAAGGGTAAATAGAAGAAAAAATGAATGGTGTCTAAACTACAGCATGTGAATAATTCAACAAGGCTCACATTATGTTTAAAAAGTTTGAAGATTTTTAAACAATCCCAGCAGACCGACAGTCCACAAGGTTGACAATGTTGCTTTAGTAATGACAAAAAAAAACAAGACAATTGTGGAAAAGGCATTTGAGACCAACATATCGGTCTCGGGGGTTTCATCCTTTTTGGCCATCGAGATCATGTACTGTCGATTGCTAGAGGCTCAAGAGGAGAGAGAGCGAGAGAGACAGGATGGAGAAAGTTTTTTCTTCACTGGTATTTTAATAAAGCAACTGTGAAATCATGTACATGGCAAAATAAATACAAAACAAATAATTTAACCAAAAAAATAATAACACATTGAAAAACAATTGCATATTAAACTGATAACTTACATAGTTATCTGTTTTATGTATCAAAATGAAGAACAAAATACAAATATAAAAATCGGACGTATAAACGCGTATAAAAGCGGAGTGTTTAAAATGTGACAACCCCGGGTTTAGTTCACCTCGCATTATTTTTTACATTAAATCTGAATATTCTTTTATCTCTTAATTGCCAATTATTTGTTCCTCTTGTTCTTTGAAACCATGTCAATTATCTCGACCCCATGGAAGAACAGTCTTGTCTCTATGGCTTGACTGAACTGGGTGTCCTTCAGACTTTATGTTGTCTTTACATTGTATATTATGTTTGTCTATATTATGTCGTTAATGTTCTGTATATATATATATCATGTTTTTATTGTGAATTCGGAGAATAAATAAATAAAATAAAATCTCAATTCTCAATTTTCTTAGACTAAATAAATGACGATATTGCCATATTAAAGTGTTAACACTAAAATAATTATACCTAATTATTGTCATAACATTAAAGAGAAATATGCATTTATTTTTACTTCGATAACAGTATTGGGAAGAGCATAAGAGTTAGCATGGTCCTGTTTGTAATCAGCAGAGTCGGTTCATGTAACACTAAATGGCTCGTTATATATGAAAGCAAAGTACGCTTGCCTTCCCTACTGATTGCCAAGCTTCTTCCAGAAGACCCTATACATTGGTACATGCCACGTTAGAACCGGGGTAGTCCCCGCGGAGAATCACGGGCTTGAATCGTGCCACTTCTGGGAAGTTTTTAAAAAATCCAGGAGCAGGGTATTATAGTACATTACCCGGTAACACCTGGCGGAGAATCGCTTTGCTGTGTCGGGTGACAGTGCTATCCATTGCTCATCCATGCAATGATATAAAACACTCCCCGGGGTCGAGCCGGCCTAGTCCCCGGGTGGAGAATCGCTCACCTGTACCTGTTGTTATTCTTGAACTTGGGAGACGTGCCAGACACACTCCAGGGGTACAGTGGGCCTATTCCCCGGGCGGAGAATCGCTCACTTATACCCGAACTTGAACTTGAGAGATGAGCCAGAAACACTCCCCAGGTAATAAAGCTGTGGAGCTGGCCTAGCCGCCGCGGGGAATCGCTAACCTATCTACCATAATGACTGTTCAACAGTTTATTCTAGAAGACAAATCAGATTTTATTTATTCCTATCTGTTGATTGGAACTACTTGATGGTTACAATTATTGAAAGTGCGTTTGAGGGAAATCATGCAAAGATTTTTAAAAGTTTATAAATTCCTTACATACAATACATTTCTATCATCTATATACACATGAATACTCGAACGTTAAGACAATAATTATTACAAACGTCTTTTTCCCTTTTGTTTTATACTTGATTTATGTTTAACATTCAACACCTTACACGCGAAATAATTTCTTCACCACATCTTGATGAAGACGATGAAACATCCCTTTCACTTATTCTACCTAATTGCCTTCATGTAATCAAGTTAATTTATTTGTTAACATCAATACTAGAAACATAGTAGGACACCATTTATTTGCACTTTCCTTTTTTCTACTTTGATTCCACAATATTTTGTTGTTTACCACGTCATTTCTTTAGTTCAAGATTACCAATATGCAATGTGATATGGTACTGGGCAGTATAAACCCTGTTCTTTTGTGTCTGTATTGATATTTTCGCCCAATATTCATGATTTACCCCACTCAAAAACACAAGTTGAATATGTTTTATTATTGACATAGTAGTATACAATATCGAGCCAATTAACATGTAGGCCTATTTCTATGCTTGCACATTTCTAATTTACAAGAAGTTGCGCTCAGGTTGGATTACTTTGTTTTTCTTAAATCATTTGTATATACGCTGTTGCCAATGGGGTCGGATTTCTTACTGCTTTTCTTGATCTGATTGTGAGAATTATATGGTGTATTCCTTATAGATAAATTCTCCAAACTATTGATCAATCTAAAGATTTATTGAGATTGTTTAATAAACGGATAAAATTCTTAGAATATATAAACGTTATCTATCAAGAATAAAACCAGATTGGCACAATCATCAAATATAAAGAGGTCAGCCAACTCTATATGGACAACAGTGTATTATTTTATAAACATCGATACTTGGAACATAGTAGTACAACAATCAGTTGCAATTTCCGTTTTCCCAGGACCACTAGTTCCACAAATTATTTAGAGTCCTATCAATCCATTAATCAAAGCTTTGACCAATGTGCAATGCACTGTGGTACTGAGCAGTACTACCTATTCTTGTTGTGTCTGTATTTATATTCTCGCCTCATATTCATGATTTACCCCACTCGTAAAAACACTAGTTGAATATTCCTACTATCGACAGAGTAGTACAATTGCTTGCTAGATGCCTTGTCTGTTCGAGACATTGGCGATCAATTATTTCCATCTACTTCTATCTCTATTTCTTTGTAATGTGACGTTACTTCTGTTACCAGTCAGCCAAATAAACTTTACCATATATTTCATGCGCTGTCTCCCTTTGCTTCTGTCACTAAATCTTTCCAGTCAATATCCTCTCTTCTGTGCCTTCTGTGACCAACAAACTAAAGGTTTTTTGTCCTTATGATGTTAAGAAATAGTACAATATATACCCAGCTATTTTTCTGTATTCAGTGGGCGAGTGAGTGTGGGCGTGCGAGTGTGGGCGTCCTCCGTAGTACAATCATGACAATTTTTCCCCAAAGTTTTGTCTTGAGTTACAGGGTGGCTGAGCTTTACTTGTATTCTATGAAATACAAAAGGGGTATACAATCAGTTTAGGTCTGAATATGAGTTTAAGCCATTGACTACTGAATTATGCCATTCTCATATAGGCGTAATACAGGGACCACCTGGTTGCAGTAGGTATTGGGTTAAGTTTGAGTTTATACAACACCAACAAGAAGGGGTTACAATGACTGTATTCAGAAGTACTGAATACTAAGTATTAAAAAGAAGAGGGTACGTGGAAGAGGGAATACTGCAAAGTACTTTATAATTATACTCTCTAGCAAATACAATAAAACAGCATGGAAATAAGTATATATATATATATATATATATATATATATATATATACTGATGTCAAAATTATATGAATTCTTAATTTCAACTGACCAAAGGACGACAATGAAGATGTAGAAAGGTATGATAATAGTTTCCATTTACAGAACCTACTAAGATAATAAACATCATAAATGAGCTTGGTATCCTGTTCAATGAAATACATAATTAAAATAATTTCAAAGTGGTACTAACATTTTATAGAAAGTTTGAAAGTCATAAGTCTCATTTCGGGGTAAAATAAGATCAAGCCAAGTAGTTGCTTTCTACTAGTTCATATAAGTTACTATTTGCTAATAAATTCTGTCAAGATATTCCATGTCAGATAAAGCAACCCCTTAAAGTCTTGAAGAGAAATTATCAAAAGATATTTTAAAGTTTAGGCTAGTCTATCGGAGAGGAGATTATTTCCAGATTGTTCATAAATAAAAATTGCATTGCTTGTAATGTGAAATCGTCAGTTCTTTATAATCTCTTGTGAACAGGTATTTTATATTAAAGCTCATATATTACGGTTATTTGTAGTTTTATTAACGCGAGTGTGTATATTATATTTTTATAACGGCTCATATATTGCGGTCATTTGTAGTGGGTTTTTTGTAATGCTAGTAGGTTATTTTGCTTGCACATCACCAACAGTCATAACTGTTGGCCCAGTATGATAACGGAATGCTTTTCAATATATTCATTTACTCTGGTTCTTTTTTTTTAAATGTGTAACTAACGCATACTTCAACTTGTCAGTAAAATTCTAAAATAAGTTCCGAATGTCTGTTTCTCTATTCAACTTTATTTTGAAAAGAAAATGATAATATAAATTGATGCTTTATCTGTGATTCGTTTATGACTTATTAAAAATCATTTTAAGAATAAAAAGGGTTTTATTCATTTTACGGATGCATATAAGTATTGTGGTTTTTAATACGGTACCTGACCCAGATAAAGTTGATAAACAGCAGTTTTAGCAGTCAGGTATGTACTATGCTTATATATAAGCATCCAGAAGACTAGACGGCTTTAAGTCCTCTCTAAGAAACTTGGTAACGAAGAGTAATGACTTACAAAAGGACACTAGCGCATCGACTTTGTTTCAAACCAGGGAGCTCCCGGTTTAAGAACACTGCTTTACAACTGAGCCATCACGCCTCCTAAAGTTAATGTTCTGTTCATATTTTGTATGATTTTTAAGTACATTCATCTCCAACATTATCTTTCCAATTTACATACCTTGAAAGAAGCATACTTATATCATTTTTGTATGAAGGGCTATAAACATTTGTATGCGGGTGTGGTTCGCGCGCACGTGCGTAGTTGTGTGTGGTCGTGTGCAGTGGCGGATTAAGGGGGTCCGGGGGCCCGGGCCCCTTCCTAGAATAAAAACAGGTCAAAACACCTTTTTGTAAAAAAAAGAAGAAGATGGGCCCTCCCTGGCGTTCAAGGGGGCGGGTGGCGGTTGAAAAAATAACACTTCCCCCGTTGAAAAAAATGTGCTCACTACCCCCCACTGAGCAAAAAATCGACCGGCACTATTTTCAAATTTTCGCACGAAGTGGGTCCCTTTTCGGCCCCTCCCTTACCGCCGGCTGGATCCGCCCCTTGGCGTGTGTGTGTGGGTGTGATATGCTGGGTGCACATTGACTTATGACCTAAATAATTGCAGGGTTCGAGATGATAGCGTGCGAATGACAATGACATTCGCCTTGAATAATCGGGTAATTACTAATAGTGGGCGAGGGTGGGCCCGTGTGTTGTTGTGCGATCTGTTTTGTCTGTAATTTTCTGTGTGAGTTTACTGAAAGTAGGCGCAGAGTTTGTTTTTTTTACAATTAAATTCAGTTTTTTTCACAAGTTATTACCAAAGATGGTGAAACAAGTTTCTTTCTGAAAGCCATCATGTTTGTGCTACCTAGCAACAACTATCAAAATACAATTATTCGTAACAAAGGCTTATGCAATAACTTTGGTTACATTACGAAATTGGTATATTGCGACCCAATACAATTGAATGCGAACGAATATCGTGGCCTGCGTGTGAGGCATTACATTGTGAATACGTCACTAGTTTCGTTCTACGTGAGAAGTATGAGTAGTCAAAGTAGTCAAACGAATGCAACTCTTATTGGGTGCGAAGCAGGACCAACAATCGCCTATGAGACCGACACATTGGTATCACGGGCCTTCTGATAAATAACTTATCCCCCCAAAAAAAAAAAAAACCCCAGAGGATTCTCAAGACCGAAATTGTCGGTCTCGTGGGCCATCGGTCTTGTCTATGCATAGAATCTTAGAAGCGAAGAAGAATCGGAAAGGAACTGAAAGAAAAGGAGGAAATGAAGTAGCTAGATAATTATAATTATATATCACATAATTTATTCATATACCAAGAAAGTCATGCCACACCCACATCCACACGCACTCCCCCAGAAACCGGAGAGCAGTCACATTAGGGACTTTTAGATTTGCACGACGAGAACGTGGACTGCTACGTTGACATCCTTTTAAAGGGCAAGCCCACTCCAAAAATAACTTACCTACAATAAAAGCAGAAAAATCAGACAAACCAATCAAATAAAGTTTGAGCAAAATCGGATAACTAATAAGAAAGTTATGAATTTTTGGAAAAAGTATGTAAAACTATGGAACAATGAGAATCACAACACAAATTGCCAAGATGGTTATCAGTTTGTGACGTCATGTCCTCACAACTTATC
This sequence comes from Mesocentrotus franciscanus, assembly GCA_037976565.1. NCBI lineage: Eukaryota > Metazoa > Echinodermata > Echinoidea > Camarodonta > Strongylocentrotidae > Mesocentrotus > Mesocentrotus franciscanus. Next base: position 2,992,205 of record CP137674.1, read on the forward strand.
AATTGCTTTATATAGTTTAATCCCATTAACTTCCCTCTTTATCCCCCAAAATTTGATTTCCCCATGCCTTTGCCCAGGTTATATGATTTGTATCATATTGCGTGCATGACATTTCCCCAAAACCTTTATGAATTTTGAAGAATTGATACTATTTTCTGAATGTTGTATTTCATAATTATTGATTTTTATATAAATAGTTTTATCAAAATTCAATTTTTTCATGATTTAACTGGACAAAAATTACTCTTTATTTGTGCATCCACACAAAAACATATTATTACTAACAATCTAACTTGGATGCTGGTGTGAAGAAATAAGATTCTTAGGGTGAAAATAGGAAATTTATATTATCAATATAAAGAAAATAATTAGTGGATAGTAAGGACCATACGTCACAGACTCATGAGTGAGTTGCCAATTTGTGTAGTGATTTTCAAAGTTTTTCATGTATTCAATAATTATCGTTAACTTTTGTTACGTGTATTTTAATTTGTTTTTTTTTAACTCTGTGAAGTGCTGTGAAACCATTGCTGTGAAACCGTTTAATATGTGTAAGAGCCCTATATAAATGAAGTTATTATAATTATTGTTTTTAAATTATTATTATTATAATAACTAGAAGAAGAAGTAAAAACAAATAAGTAGGAGGATAAGGAGGAGAAGAAGGTATATAGAGAACGTGTATAATTGAAGAAAGGGCCTGCTTCTTTATGATGAAATAGTTGCTGATTTGCTGCGAACCTTTTATAGGTCATATCATATTGTAATCGTCTAAGCCATTGAAAACAATTCGTTGAAATATAAATCTAGAGCTTAAATTGTTATTAAAGCTGGAAAAAGTTTGCTTGAGCTAGGTTTGTCAAATGGAGAGAGGAGCGAATATATTTCTTTGTCTACCGTCGGGCGAAATTGAATTTTATGAATGTATTTTGTTCCAAACAATTCAATAGAATAGGTTACAATAGACTTAGTAAACGTGTCTCAATTGAAATCAGATAGCGTGTTGTACGTTGCATTTCAATAAAGGAATGGGGCATATGAAATGAGATGAAAAGGAGAAATAACCACATAAAACTTGGACATCAAAAGACTCCAACCAGATAGCGATCTTTTATCATTTCAGGTCATTCACTGAACCCAACAAAGACACCCTCTAAAAATAGCCCAAATCACAAAAGACATCTAAATATAACCTCCATAAATTCCCAAAATACATTTCTGCTTTGTGTGAGGATTCTATATTTAGAAGGGAGAATTGTACAGAATCTGATATACCTTGCGGCAATTTGTTGCGTGAGAAATACTCTATTATATTAAACTAATCATTGTTTGTTGTTAACCTCACGGTACAAAGCAATCGCTGTCGATTTATTTTTGAACTTGGACGCTAAAAAGGGTTTTGTTATCGAAATCATAACTGCCTCACCCAGGTCTATTGAAATTATGAAAAACAGCTTGCATAATGAGGGAGTAATAAAGCGATTATTTCTTATCAACCAACCCTGTTTGCCCTATGTAGGTTGTCATGGGCGGGCTGTTTAGAACAAAATGGATTGGGTCATTTTGAAGTCGCCAGTAGGTCAATGTTTGATAAAGTGTGTCACTTTGGTGGAAGCTTACTATTCAGGGAGTAGACTGCTTTGGCTTCTGGTGAAATAGGTGGTTTAGAACAGACAGTACAGGCTGCACGACGGGCAACTTTCAAGTACGTCTAAGACTGCATGGTGGACTTCATTATTTTCCGGTTTTCCATACACCATCTCTACAAATTTAGGTAAGCTTATTCCAACAAAATTAGTAAATCTTCATGGTCACTTTCGTAGCATACCTGAGATGACACATTGTGTAACTATTCCGCGAGTTGGGGGAGGGGGAGGGGAGGGGGTCTGGAGATGCGTCAAATCATAGACCTACCTGAGGGTTATGTATATAGTGAAAACAGTGACTGGTGTCTTTCGATGTATAGTTTGTGTATTATTATTATTTGAAATGTGGCTCATATTGCATTTTATCATCAGGTAATCTGATAGAAATAGATATTTGATTAGAAATTAGTGACCTATCTAGACTCAGATTACTGTATTCAATTCCTTTTTTCATCTATGAAGCATATATAAGGGGCGTCAATCCATCTTCACGATGGGGATTAGGGCGGGCGGGGTTATGACGTTAACAGGTGGCTTACGATCTATAAGATCGGGGCGTGGCCAGTTAGACCATTTAAATGGAGGTGGGGTAGTGGGAGCAACTTTGCTGACAAGTTCATCACCAGCCAAGAAAGGGTCGCATCCCTTTAATAACGCCTCTTCGTATGATAATATAAAGAAATATCCGAACATCATAATAGTAAATTATTGTAATAGAAAGCAGAAAAATCAGAAAAGCAGACTGATGAAAATTTGAATGGAATCGGTCATAAGAAACTTATGCATTGTTAAATGTTTTAATGACTATACGTATTACAGGTACTTCAAATTGGCTGAATCCGTAATGTCACTGTGACGTAGTGCTGGGCAACTCTCCCTTTCATTTAGTATCAACATGATGAATTAATTTTGTTTGAACAAAATGACTGAAATGTCATTTTAATTTTCAAAGTGTATGACTCAGGAAGGCATTTCTTTTAGAGGACCCTTTATAATATCCATAATACTTATATTTATTTTAAAAAAACTGATATTTTTAACACGACAAGTGGGAGAGTTGTCCATGACTACGTCGAAATCCACACTAGTGGTTCTGTAACCGATTCATTTCAATAACGAAATAACGCTAACGTTGATCTGATTCTACAAAATTAGTCTTGTTTTTAATCAAATTCCTAGTATTTCACTGAAATAAAAGCAGAAGGGTGTAGTACCACATTATTTTTCCTATCACAAGTAACACTTTTGTTTTATATAATTTCGGAGAAACAGCCTTACATGTAAACACAGGCTTATATCGAAGACTTCTCTGTAAAGTGTTATCCAAAATGGCACTGCCAATGGTTTAGAGATGATTATGAATTATTGTCATGATTTCATTGATTTTTATAACAAAACCGGTGCAAAATATTGAATTTATACAATTCAAATTTCTGATCAGAGAAGGTTTTTAATTATGTTTTTTGTTACAAAAACCTTGAAATTATTGGCACAGGATATGTTATACGCATGTTTCCCGACTGTTGAATAAAAACATAAATATATTGTTCATTAGGGGAGAAAGGTGGTAAGTACAACCGAAAAACACAAGATTAACCCATTAAATCTCTACAATCATGGATTTATGAAAGTAGAATTTTGTGTATTTTGTAGAGATGAACTTGTCGAGTGTGAACTGCATGGACTGTGGGTCACATAGTTCGTGGTTAGAGTCCCGGCCACCGCACTAATGTCCCTTGGCAAGATGTTAAGCTACACTGCCATTCTTTTTTATCATATTCTTCAGGATATAATAATAATAATAGGTTCATTTATAAAGCGCAGCTACTAATACAAGGTATCATATTATTACCCGGCTATAGCTGAGCTGCTATAATAAGGCGCTAAAGCATTCAAGGATTTGTTTTCCTACCGGGTACCCATTTACTTCACCTGGGTGGAGAGTGGCAAATGTAGATTAATGTCTTGCCAAAGGACATTAGTGTCGCGGCGGGACTTGAACCGGGAACCGTGTGATCAACAGTCCAGTGACTTATCCGCTTGACTACGACACTTCTACGTATCTGTATACTTAAACAGATCTTATCATTTAGCTCTCATTTAATATACTGATTTCATTTTTTTAATAATCGAAATCTGTCAACTTTTTGTCATTTTCAATATGAAAATGTATACAAAAAAACTAATTCCATGATAGATTGGAACGACTACCCCCCCCCCCTTTCCAGTTCATCAACAGGCTACCTAGTGGCGGTTTTAGAGGGAACCTGAAAGTTTAGCCCCCTCCCCCTCCCAGCAAAGTTTGATTATATATGAATCTAAGCGAAACACTCATAGTATTATTTTGTAGAATATTAATTTCAGTTTATGAAACTTAAGGATATAAATGTTTACATATCTTAGTTTGTTCACATTTTTTTCGGGTTTCGTGTTTTTTTTTTTTCTTCTTCTTTTTCTGGGACACACTTTATATTGCAATTTCACCTTGATTTGGACCTTAATCTGTATTGCATATACAAATGATATTGATTTAACAAAATTTGTGTTAAAAGTGACCCAATTGCATTTGTTTTTACAGAAGAAAAAATAAATTAATAAAATGTAGCCCCGCCTTCTCATTTTGAACAAATCCGGACTAGAAATTATGAATAAATTTTTATTATGGATTCTAAAGGATGTTAGTTCTAGTTTCTTGTATATGAGACGCACAATACAGCCACTTTCATTTCAGTTTTACCTCTCACATTCTGCTCATGAGAAACGGTATAATTTCCCCACAAACCCTGCAGAACTAACCTAAGAAATGAATTTGAATGAATAAAACGTAGCTGAGTATTTTTATATGGAATATAATGACACACCTGCGAAGAAGAGGGTCTGTGGTGTAGACTATACAAACAATGGAGCAACGTGACTTGACCATAAGTAGGTCACCATTGTACGAGGTCACCAAGAATGTTAGGGCAAGGTTAGTTTTAGCAGGAGAAACTCCCTGGTTTTAGAACATGCTAAATGACACAAAATTATAAACAATAAATATAGGGTGTGCTTTTTAAGTTAAAAAACATGCATGTCTTCCATATTGAATAACATTTCCGCTAAAGCTCCAAATTACCAATTCAATTTTATTTATAGCCCCCGAGAATGTTGAAATTATCGATATTTGGGGAACCGTCGATCACTTCAGATCAAGTGTGCGGGACTACTTGTAATGTCTCTTTCTCAACTTGTATAATTTCGTGAAGAAATTGTAATAGAATGTCAAACATTTGCTCGTTCTCTCGGCTCAAGCGCAGATTTAAGTCAATTGAAAAAGGGATATTCGAGCAAGAAACCTCCCCTTACAAAAAAATGCTCAATGGTATACCAATGGTATACCATTCGGAAGTACCATTGAAAATACCATACGGATACCATTCACAAACACCATTTAAATACCATTCGGATACCATTGAGATTACGCTCGCAACATACCATTGAGCACCATTCATCTACCAGTGAAATACCATTCAACCTAATAATAATTTTTTGACGCTCATTTGCATAATCACCAATGGTAGATGAATGGTACCATTTACACCATTGAAATTTGAATATGAAATATGCAAATTTTGTACCATTCACCATTGGCATACCATTGACATACCATTCACCATCCACCAATGGCCTTTCATTGACATACCATTCACCATCCACCATTGGCCTACCATTCACCATCTACCATTGGCCTACCATTCACCATCCACCATTGGCCCACCATTGACCTACCATTCACTATCCACCATTGGCCTACCATTCATCATCCACCATTGGCCTACCATTCACCATCCACCATTGGCCTACCATTCACCATCCACCATTGGCCTACCATTCACCATCCACCATTGGCCTACCATTCACCATCCACCATTGGCCTACCATTCACCATCCACCATTGGCCTACCATAGACGCACCATTCACCATCCACCATTGGCCTACCATTGGCCTACCATTCACCATCCACCATTGGCCTACCATTGGCCTACCATTGACGTACCATTCACCATCCACCATTTGCCTACCGTTGAATTACCATACACCACCCACCACTGGTCTACCACTCGTATACCATTCACCATTCTCCAATGGTAGGCCAATGGTGTTCGTGAATGGTATACCAATGGAAAGACCAATGGCGACTAGTGAATGGTATGCCAATGGTATGTCAGTGGTGGTTGGTGAATGGTTTTCCAATGGTATGCAACAATAAATGGTAGATAGAAAATGTTATGCAATGCCAGTTGTTGCGGTGAATGATAACAGTAGACCTATGGGAGAACAATGTGGATTGTGAATGGTATGCTAATGGCACCTACATGTAAATGGTGAGTATTAAATGGTATATTAGGTTAGAATGATGCCACTTACGAACTGCTAAACTACCAGCCACCGGCCATTTATGCAGACTTTGGTACATTCCAGTCATCCAACAAATGACTTCAAGTCAGATACAAATAGTTGTTAAAAGATAATACTATAAAGTGCAAATTTGTAGTCAACAACAACTATTTAATTTCCTACAAAATAAGAGAGTCCATGGCTGTGCATGGCTCACAATAACACTGTAACTTGTCTTTGGTACATGAATAAAAGTATAAAAGTCTTTTCAAATATGTTTTAAAAAATTGAGTATTGAAAAAAGAACCACAACTGCATCATTACCGGTAGTAATAAATTGTGATTAACAAACAAGTACAATGAGCCAATCACACTTAGGGACCACTCACAAATTGCTGCTCAGATACCAATAAAAACTGAAGTAATCATACTGCAAACCAATATATATCCCTATACTTCCTGCATGAAAGTGTGACAGATGAACAGTAAAACAAAAACAAAATCTTTGTGGTTTCTGTCAAAAATATCTATAATTACTGATTTACTGTAGCTTTGAAGTCTTTGGCACATCATGGAAATCACGACTTTTAGAATATGTCTATTAAAACAAATTACAAAAGTATTTTAAGAAAACAGTTGCATCATAAATTTGTGATTACCATAAAAGTGAACAACGAGTCGATAACGCTCTACGGGTACGGGGATTACAAACTGCATCACACTGTATTCCCTCAAATATGTAGCAAAGTAATGCAGTAAAATCACACACACATGTACTTTGGATGCATGACCATCAGACTTATGTACATTTCAAAAAATATATAGATATAATAATAAAAGCAAGAAACTATATTTATGCTGCTAAAACACATTGTACTAATGAGTCTTGTTACTATGCATTTAAAAAAGTATAAATTTACCTTGTCCAGTAAGTAATATCAAATACACTTAAAATTTACATGAATAACCAGCAATATGGCAAATATTTCCAGATGCTTCTGTTTCTATGCTGGGATACATAAACAAAAAATACCTTCATAATTTGACTTTTTTATGCCTGCACAGTGGTAAAAAGAAATAAAAATGTTGTCATTCAAGTTATTCATGCACACATCTCTTCCGTTTGCCAATAAAGTTGAACCCATCAAGGACCATTGCCCATGTATATGTGATTTCACTGATTTGGTAGGCCTACTTTTGAGCAATATAACAAGTTATATTAATGCTGCTTATAAGTATCAGCTTGCATGGTGATGTAGATATACAGTAGGCTTACGGTTGCACCATGAGAGAGGAGGGGTGGCGGGATTGGGGAGTCCTGATAAGGACTGTTGGTAATCTTGTTTTTGAATGTGTGTGTAGTCCTGAATAGGACTGTTGGTAATCTTTCTTGATCTTATAGTTCTAAAGAAAACTATAGCGACGGTTGGAGAGGATGGTAGTGGGTGACGTTAACAGGTTGACTATCCGTCGTCACACTCCTGACGATGGATAGTCAACCTGTTCGAAAGGTCGAGCCCCTCCTACTACCCATCTCCTGACGACGGATAGTCAACCTGTTCGAAACGTCAAGCCCCTCCTACTACACATTCCAAGCGCTATAGTTCTCTTTAGAACTATAAGCTCAAGAAAGATTACCAACAGTCCTTTTCAGGACTACACACACACTCAAGAAAAGAGATTACTGACACTCCTTTTCACGACTCCCCAATCCTTTTCCCTCTCTCACACGGTGCAACCGTAAGCCTACTGATAGTACTGTTTAAGTTATATTAAGTGTACAAGGAGAAAGAGCATCAATTTCTCTATCATTTGACCGTATCACAAACCGATAAATGGTTTTCTTAACTTTAACTTACTAAATATTTCCCCTATTATGATTTTAAAATATCGAAAAATTAGTAGTTGCCAATTTGATGAGGGAAATAATGATCCATTTTGCCTTGAAATAATTCTCCTCCTGGATGCGTTAAAACCATGAAATCACACAATTTAAGAAAGTGCTTGCACAAAAAAAGTTTTTATTCTGTCATATGTGGTCTTGGATCTACTGGTGGATCAATTACCATACTCACAATTTTTAGTACAAGTCAATATCCTGCTTAATCCAAAATAAATAGGTCTTAATGTTTAGAAGATTTGATCTCGAAGAATTTCAAATGAAACAACTTACAAATTCTTTTGAGAAACAGCACTCATTTCATACGTGAGCAAGAAGTCTGTAAATTCTTTTCTTTTTCAATGAACTTCAGATGACTCGGCAGCAGCACTAAGGAAAGTGTCATACATTTTCTATGTTAACAACTTAGTATAGGCGATTTTGCTGCATCTGAGATTTACCTGTACCATCTACGATTCTGAAAAATAAAGGTGAAACTTACACACCTTTATACAAGCACTGGAATCTGATTTTTTGAATGATTACAACAGATATTCTCCTGAAGAGCCATGTGATTTGAGATGAACTTGGGAGAGGAGTCCGCATTGTTTTAAAGTCGCATGCTCCTTCTGCTGACTGCTCCTCTTCAGCCCCTACCTCAGACAAGTCCACTTGCATCTTAGTAACCAATTCTGACAAGCCGGCTGTTCCTGAATAAAATGTTAATTGAACAAAAATTAACCATTTTCAAATATTGTACAAGCACTTTAAGATGTAAAGCTAACATTATCAGTGTATTTCTTCTTCTTATTCTTCTACTTCTAGTAATCTTTAAAGGGCTATTAATTTTATATAAACAATTAAACATACTGTTAGCTTGACAGGAGTACATTTCTTATTTTTCATGCTTGTAATAATACATGTACTTCTCTTTATGGTCTGAAATGAAATTACTATATTGCCAAATATGCCTTTTATGACTAATATACTACATGTCTGTGTCAAAGATCCAATTAAACATTCAGACCATTGTTTTAAAAGAAGCATTCATAGAAATGTCATAGAAATGATAGAATTTACTCCAAATAAATTTTACGTCCTTCAACTTTACGTAAAAACCTCATTCTGATACGAGTTTTAAGTTTTGAGCTGTTAACAACCAAAATGTGTCTAATGATTTGTTTTTGTTTTATTTTAGTACACAGACATATTTTTCTTTATCACACTTCTGGGGCAAATACCTCCAGGACAGCCAGGACATAGCCATATGAGATAATTAGACCCTAAACTGCTAGGCTGACTGCCCCCCCCAAAAAAAAAATCTACTATAAGAGTATGAAAAAGGAGATTTACCAATTTTCTGTAGCCTTTCTTAATCACTAATCCAAATGTTGAACTTAGGTTACTGCTGTTTAGAGAATATATTGTGAAAGTGGGATGGGTTGCAGGTGGCAATGGTGTGTTGGTTGACAATTGCATTTGAAAGTTCATGCTCTTCTATGGGGCAACTTACTTCAGACACTGTCATCTGGCCTCTGAGCTTTAGACAGCAAGGTCCTTGTCCTGTCTTCTATATCCTCATGAGCTTCTCATGCTACTCTTCCTTTGCATGAAATGCATTGCATGTACAGGCACCTGTTTGTATATAGAGACATACAATGATTTCACACTTATGGCATGTTCATGAAAGCAGTGTACAATAATAATTATAAAGTGAACATCGGGGTACGGTTTTTGCAGAAATTTTTGAACTTTCAGTAAAGGTGCAATAAAATATCAACTTTGAACAATAGGGTAACCTGACTTTGGGTCTGGCAGACTGGCAATGTTTAATACATTGAGGGTTGACATTATGTTTAGCAATGGATCCAGGATTAAGGTTAAGAATTCATTTTGTGTTACAACATAACCAGTAAACAATTGCCAATAGAGCATGTCATAAAAAGCGGTTACTTCGTTAATTAATTGTTAATTGTTAATATAGTGCTACATTTTTGCAAACTGCAGGTCAGTGTATTTATTACTTTACTAAAGCTATTGTAAATGATAGAAAGAAGTGTTGAATACTATTTTCCCTTCCACTCTTCATCATGTTGCTGCTATCACAATACAGAGGAAGATTTTCAAACTGCCAATGATGAGCAAGATACAATCAGCTCCACCAGCACCTGGATTGCTGGAAAATCCGGTTGTACGACACTTGCTCCCGAGACAATTGCTCCACGTCAATTTCCTACACTATTAAACCAAATACTGAACTTCATCCCTGGACCCAAAACTAGACCTAACCCTTACTCTAAACCACCTCAATCTCAATTACAACCCTCAGCCCAACCCTACACTTTTGACTATATAAAGCCTGGAGCAGTCGCTGCAGGAGCAAATGTCGTCTTAACCTTAATGCCATGACAGACTCACATGTTATGAGGTTATCTCTGTTTCTAAATTCTTTCCCAGACTTTATTGAAAAATATTGTAATATTCATTATGAATTACCAGTCCATTGTGCATTGCTCCTATATTGTCAGACACAAGGGGCCATCGCTTGAGGTAAGGGGCAGAACATCAAAACTGGAACCTTGAGGCACCCCATGATCTCCTCTTTCTCAATCCCTGGAACAGAATTATAAACAATTCAATAAATATTAACTGAATATGTAAGAAAATACAAATAAAAAGCATTATTTATTACTTCAGTTGTCTTCAATGTTTACTTTTTCAGCAAAATTGGAAGATTAATTATTTTTCTTTTGCTTGCCATTCCATTTCATGTATTGGACCCCCTTCTACATGACCTTCAAATGTTAATTCTAAAAAAAAAATATTGGAAGTTAAAATACATTTTAAATAAAATCTACAGCAACTTGTTAGTATACATGTTGATGTACGCATAGCTTAGCCACCCCTGAATGGATACTTCTCAAACCGGCCCTTTGCATCTGCCTCCAACTTGGCCTTGACCTCACTCATTTCAAAATTTCCTTTCACTTGACAAACTAAACAGATCAAGTTAAAAATCAAAGGTAAAACATGTTTACCTTCTCATTAGTCTTGTGGTGGTCTGTTTTCTCCAGGACATTCTTGCTTCAAGCACAAACTCAGGACTAGAGGGCAAGCATTTGGTACTGCGACAAGTTCTTCTGTACATTTTCCTGTAAAAGAGAGGAAATTAAATCCTTAGAATAACAAAATGAGCATGATCATCAAAAGAGAGGGGGAATTAAATCCTTAGTCTAGAATAGAATGAGCATGATCATTTAAACATTGTCATTGATGAGCATTTGCAGAATTAATCGTGCTAATTTAATTTGGATGTTATTGTCTTTACTAAAATTACTATTTTACCAACATTGAAAATTATGTTCAATTTCTTGATCTAGATCTACATGTAGGTGATGCCCGCCCCTAAGTTTATTAAATCCGACAGCCAACTCCGGATATAACAGCATCGAATGACAGTATGGACTTATACAATAATGCCCGGGTCTAGCCGGGCGCTACAGGCAGCTTCCGCTCTCGACTCGCCTACTATACTGGCGCACGAAATTAATATTGCCATTATTGGACAGTCACTGCACACGAGCTCTCATAATCAATCTTTGTTTAACCGCCGGAAAAATATTCAAATATAAAAGAGCACATAGATATAAATATTATTCTTCGTATTGGGGAATAAATATGACATGTACTTACGGGATTTCTACGTAGGATCTAAAGCCATTTCAAGCACGGACGAAGTTCAAATGGTAGTTCAAATAGCATACCATACCGGCTACATACCGCAAGGGACGATGGGATGGAAAAGAGAGCAAGAGCACCGCTAACGTCTGAACGCCACCATGCGAAACGCTAGCAGCCGACGCACTGTACTTGCACCAATGCACAGGTTCGAACGTTCTCTATTATACTCATTCATGGTGTTAATTAGATTTGCAGATCGTAATGGAAAAAAGATAAAATACAAAGGCCATTGTTTGAAGAATGAGTAAGGAGAGCTGACAAAATAAAATAGAGATAGAAGATGAAGAGATTTAAGGGGGAAAAAATGCTACATCACAATTAAGGGAGACGAGATGGAGGATGAAAGTGTAAAACTAGAGAATGATGTGATAAGAACTAAAGATAAAATATGATGAATAATTATCCCTCATGTCAAACGTCCTGAACATATAACGATCTGTTTTATTGTCACACATCTCTTCCTCCACTATTCTAAAGATTTGCTCAACAGGATCTCTTCCCTCATTCTTATTTATACTTTGCTCAAAAAAACACAACTCTGAATAGAGTCAAAGTTTCTCTCCAAGCCATCACTCATTTATCTTGCTTCATCTAATCTTGGAATTTCTCATGAGTAATTAAGACATTTTCTCTCCTTTTTGTCTCTTCCTCCTGTTTCTCTCCCAAAACTTACAAAATTGTCTTAGACAACAGAAATACATAAATACAAGATCATTTTATACATGTATTAAAGATTGTATATTGTTTTATTTCATTTTTTCTCACACTATTATGAGAAGCAATCAGGGGCGGCGATCCGGGGGGGGGGACACGTCCCCCTCAATTTTGTTAGGGGGGAATCATCCCCCCCCTGAAAATTTGAAAAAGTGCCAAAAAAATGTATAGCAAATACTAAAGGTTGCAACACACTTTTAGGCTCTGGAGGGCCCAAGAGTGCAGCGTTTAGACAAATAAAAATTTGCAAAAATCTTCTCGCTCGGGAGCTATGCTCCCTCTCATAATATCCTTCAAAATGTACAAGTAAATACCAAGAAAAGTGAAGTGTGAAAAAAGTATATTGCTTGTTTTTATACTATAGTTTTGCTAAGGAATGTAATTTTTTAATACAAAAAAACTTCCAAAACCTGTGAGGCTGAGGGGGTATTCACTTCCGTCACCTTTACCCCTCTTGTTCACTATGCTCCCTCGCACTTGCGTAGGCCTACTGATAGGTGGAGGGGCTTGGGGGCAGTTCCCCCCAAACAAAATGCATGATGGCATGATTTTTCACTGAGCTTCCGGGGGCTCTGCCTGCCCCTGGTTGCTCATTTGACCGTAATTAAATGCCTAAAACCCTGAGCTTCTGGGGGCTCTGCACCCTGGACCCCACTCCAATTAGTGACCTGCATGCCAGGGTCACAAATAAGGTATAAGTATATGCTCATCTGACCGTAATTAAATGCCTAAAACCCTTGAGCTTCCGGGGGCTCTGCCCCCTGGATGCTCATCTGACCTTAATTAAATGCCTAAAACCCCTGAGCTTCACCCCTCTCACCCCTTGACCCCGCCGGGGCTTTGCCCCCTGGACCCCACGTCAATTTACGCTCCACTTGCTTCGCTCGCTTTGCTCTACCTGATCGTAAATACTTTAGCCCCCCCCCCCACTTTGAAAAACGTTCTGCGGGGCCTGCATGTAACATGTAAGAGTGCATGGTGGTGATGCGGATTCTTTTTTTCTGCCCCAAACGTTTTTGCTCATTGCGCCACGTACTGCTCCCTCGTCCTCGCATCTCGTCCCCCGTACATCATGAAAAGAAATCGCCGCCCCTGGAAGCAATGCATCATGAAAACAATTGTCACATCATAAAAAATAAGTATATGCTTCATACAAGATTCTTGGCATTAGTAAGATGTGGTAATTCCACATAGTACATGTTTGTATATTTTACATAACAGTCAAATAATACGAGCCTCAATAATGTCAATTGAGACAAAATATAAGACAATCAAGAAATAGTAGACCGGCAATATAGCAATCAATGCGCATGATTTTATTTTGGCAATGAAAAGATGTCTTAATTCTGTCAACACTGAAAACAATTTCTAGATAACAATTTGTATTGTTATTAATTAAGACCCTTTTGTTTAGCTGGCAATTATAGCAACCAATGCACATGAATCACTTACTGTTTATTTCAATTCAACAATTTTTCTTTAAACAATGAAGGTAATTTTTAAATACTCAACACAGTGATTAAAGACCCTTTCCAATCAAGAAAAAAGTACTGTTTAGATGGAAAAATAGATGGTGGGTTGGGTGTCCGGACAATTATTAGTTTCATGAACAGATTTTCACTTCTATAAGAGATTGATATAGTCGTAATTAGATTTGTTATAGATATCAAATTTGTTATAGTAAGTCAAATGGTTTATGAAACGGGCCCCAGATGGATGTCGGTATTTCCACAGTAAAACGTCTTTTGATTAACTTACTCTTTTCACATTGATGTATATTTCATAATTGTAATTTATGTGTTTAAGTGAATTTTTTGTTTTGTTTGATATGTAATTGTTTATCATTGTATTTTGTTTGTCTAGCACTTAGAGATTTCGGTGGTAAGCGCTATAAGCACCGTATTCATTATTATTATTATTACCTTTGAAACACCATTCACCATATACAGACTGCACGCTAAAACACCATTTACCAGTCACTACCATTTACCATAAGTAATTACCATTGAAATACCATTTAAAATTTAGTCACTACCATCGAAGTACATGTACCAATTATCATTTAGTCACTACCATTGAAACACCATTTACCAAAGACATGTAGGCCTACCACTGAAACACCATTCACAATTTAGTCACTATACCATATACCATAAAGTCACTACCACTGAAATACCATTACCATTTAGTCAATACCATTGAAAAACCATTTAACAAAGACATGTATCACAGAAACATGCATTCACCGTGAAGATTCCACCATTGAAACGTACACCATTGACCATACAAACTCCACCATTGAAACACCATTCAAGGCATCAGACGCCACCATATGAAACACCATTCACCATACAATTCCAACATTGAAACACCATTCACCATAGGCCTACAGACTCTACCATTGAAACACCATTCACCATCAGACGCCACCATTGGAACACCATTTAACAAAGACATGTATCACAGAAACACCATTCACCGTGAAGATTCCACCATTGAAACACCATTCACCATCAGACGCCACCATTGAAACACCATTCACCATATAATTCCACCATTGAAACACCATTCACCATACAGACTCTACCACTGAAACACCATTCACCATACAAACTCTACCATTGAAACACCACTCACCATCATACACCACCATTGAAACACCATTCACCATACAGAATCCACCATTGGAACACCATTGAAATACCATTTACCATTGACGCTACCATTCAAACACCATTCATTTACCATTAGGTTTTTTTGTAAGGGTCAGCCCCTTCGAGAATTGTGTCCCAAGCCGGGTCCCAAGCCCACTACTGTATCGGAGTTATTATAGCGATATCTATTATTACTTATTACTTTAGCGATCACTCAGGATTCTCAAGACATTCGCAACATACCAGGGTCTGAGAAGAGACAGCATTTGAAAAATATGTACCTCAGTCTTTACATGTACATTGCTGGATTCAACATTATAACGGTTGCATCCATCGTTACAAAGCGTTGAATCTACCATTATGAAAACACTCTCTCCTCTGTCCTTGTGATTTAAGATTTAAGTTTTTCAGAGTGTACTCGAGATATGTGCATAGAAGGTCCTTATAGTTGTGACATGGTATAACATAAATCCAACCGTAATAGACAAATACACGTGTACTCTATAAAAGACCAGAAATATCAGAGAAGCAGACTGGTGAAAGATTTGAATGAAATTGAACAAAAAATAAGAAAGTTATGAATGTTTTGAAAGTTGCAATCACTATGCAAATGGCCAATTCACATTCGCTAGATCCGTAATGTCACTGTGGCATTACTGATTCAACACACAAGTTTAACATACACAATCACTAAACTTCTAAATTTTAAAAAATGTATGACTCAGGTGGGTCTTTGCTTTGTAGAGGACATATAATGATATGCTATCTATTAGTTTGACAACTTTGACTATATATAGTGTCCCAGCCCCCAAGGGAAAAGGCACTAAGGAGAAAAACAGAATTTAATGATACTTTTTGTACACAACAAACGGTAGAGTCGTAAACTTCAACGTCATAATCAACTGACAAAATTGTCAATTTGGGATTAATATATAAATATTTGGAATAATATATTAAATCCCTGCTTATACTATAAAGACGTTAATTTAACTTGCCCTGTCCTGCATATATCTTACACATACCGTCGTGATAAGAAAGGTGTTTTTCTTCTTTACTTCTACTTCTTCTTCTACGTCTGCTTCTTTTTTCTCGTTCTTTTTGTTGTGTTCTTCTTATCATTTTTCTTCTGCTACTTCCATTTCAACTTCTCCTTGTTTTCTTGTCTTCTTTATGGATGTTTCGACAACGAAGGAGGGAACAATTAAGTTATAGTGTAAGATGAGGGGGCTGGGATCATTTTTTTTAATTTGTTATCATTTGTTCTTTTTCACTGTGTGATGGGTGGGGGTAGGGAAGATCGACAAGTATATAGTCATGCCACTTTCTCAGAATAATTATGTAATGAAAAAGAGGATATCACAATCAAAAGGCTATCTAGGTGTCTGTACGGCAAGACTACTACAATGAGCCCGAGCTGTGACGCGTATGATTACGTAACTGATACCCGAAAAGAGGGGAAGGACGGTTTGCTTTATCTAACCACGAACTTCCTGATCCTAATTGTTATGACTTTTGTTATTTACCGAGTATTTTTTAAATATATATTCGTTATAATCTTTTTCTGTTGGTGTTGTCCTGAAACTGTCACCCCAACAAACCTCTTTATGTTTCTTAGACCATATTATATCACATTATAAGCTTGGTGGCCGGCACAATCGCAGCCGTTGGGTTTAGCCCCCGATAATCGGACCTATGAGTTAGGTCGAATTCACCCATCTAGCTAATTCACTAAACTTCGTCAAAAGGAAGTTTCGTGACAGTATTACAAAACCCAAAAATATGTTATTTATTTTTGTTTTGTAATAATTTGTAGAACTTTCGATAAACACTGTCGCGAGTGATTGCAAACGGTTTGTGTGTGCAGACTACCAGCACACAAATAATGGGGATTACTCAACCTTGGGCGATTACGAAGAATTACGCAAGTATTGCTTGTGTAAGCATATTAGAAGGGGAAGGACTATTTCAATCGTATCAGCAGCTCCCAGACTGGCCTACATCATAATTTCTACATCTTTTTTTTTTTTCATTTCATTTCATTTCATTTCATTTCATTTATTTCCACGTACTTCTCACCAAAAAAAAACATATAACAATTTACATACAATATCTGATTAACACAACAAAACAAGAAAATAGCACATCAACATTTAAAGAATTGAGAGCACCTAGAACTCATAATACTTGAGACTGTGGTGGAGTCAGCATAGGCCATTGACCTATCAAGGGCTGGTCTCCAGGAATAAATTAAGTATATATAGTCAGGAAGATGAGAACAAACATGAGAACAAATGGAGTGCCCGTCTCGAAAGATTTTCTCGAGGGACAGATATTCAGGATTAACTTGGCTTAACAACAAGAAATGTAACCCTCTCCAGCCATCAAATCCATCAACAGCTGCCCTTATCAGACCACAGATCCCCTCTGGCAATGAAATGTTACGCAACGCCTTCTGCTTCCCTAAGTTCTGTAAACACTCGGTCGTAAAAAAAGGCTTAGAAGCCATGCGTTGCACCGCGAAAATGACGTCATACTCAGTGAAGATGTATATAGCTATAACATATAAAATACAGAATCCACAACATATGGCACAATGCAACCTTCTATTGGTTATCAAATGCATTTGCTGTGCTCGGAAAACTGTACTGAAGACATAGCCGTTCGAACCAGCGAAATCGACCAAGGAAATCGTGAGTTGGAGTGAATGGAAGTTTCTCATCATCATGATTTTCTCAGCTAATTATTGACATTTTCCGCAAATTGTACATAGCTAGGAAGGTAGTCCAAAGGTTTATCTCCCAAAGTACCTAAATGAAATTGTGTTATATATTTGCGCATTTGTTGAATGAGGGTTAGAAGTTGTCAATTCATCACCACTTTTCACTCCGAGTAGGGGCCGGCGACACATAAGCCGCCGTGCTCGCTGGGCTGGGCTGTGGGTGGAAAGGGAGGACTTCAGTGCTACCACTGCACTGTACCATTGAGTTGGGGATTAAGGGGATTACGGTAGGGGGAAAAAAAGACGCGCGGTGCAACGGAAGGCTTCAAAGGACGGGCACTCCATTTGTCACATCTTCCTGATATAGTTAGGTACAAAACATATTTAAGTACACAACAAAAGGGAAACAGGCGGGTCTGTGTGAAGGAAAAGTATACACAAAAATAGTTGGGTATAAATACTTCAGGTGGTGAAGTAACGTTTAAAAAAAAATCAACATATTTTAGCATTTCAAAAGGCATTGTTTATATTTGCGTTTGAAAGAGGCAAGTGATAGGCTGTTTTTTATGTCATCAGGTAATGCATTCCATAATTGAGGTCCCAAGTGTGCTCTGCTCTGTGATTTTATGACAACTCATAACGGAGATGGATTACCATAATTATATAGATCATGAAATTTTGCTAGAGAAAGTATCACATTATGGTGTCAGGGGCCCAGCTCTGAACTGGAGCTACTGACAGGAAACAAGTTGTTTCTTTAAAGCGGGACTGCACTACTTGTAGCTACTTGCGCCCTCTATATAACAAACAATGCCTAAGCGGTACCCGTTGGTCTTCCATGATCCCTTTTTTCTTATGTTAATTGAGAGCTGAGTTGATGAGATAACCACCTGGCAGTGACCACGCTGGGAGGTCTAATCCTTCCTGGCCAAAGTAGTACAGACAGGCTTTAAATGGTTTTGATTCAGGGTTACAGAATGTCACATGCGGCGTTCCTCAGGGATCTGTCCTTGGTCCGCTCTTGTTTATTGTATATATTAATGACTTTCATTTCTCTGATGTTTTGTCATTCATTTTATTTGCTGATGATTCCAGCTTGTACTACTCACACAAAAATCCACAAACTTTGTTAGAAACGGTTAATTTCGAACTAAGTAAAATTACTTTGTGGCTTCAAGGAAATAAATTGTCTTTAAATCTGCAAAAGACAAATTATATGTTTGTTAGTAATACAATTAAAATGCTTCCAGGAGATGTATCATTTAATAATGTATTGATAGATAGGGTATTATCAACAAAATTCCTTGGTTTGCACATTGATGAGCAAATGAGTTGGAAAATTCATGTAAATCATATCTGTAAGACATTGTCAAAAAACAGTGGTGTAATTCATAACATGAAATAATTTTTTCCTAAAGACATTCTTCTAATAATGTATTCAACATTAAGGTACAAGTCCACTCCAAAATAACTTACTCTCAATAGAAGCAGAAAATCAGATAAACCGATCAAAACAAGTTTGAGCAAAATCGGATAACTAATAAGAAAGTTATGAATTTTTGAAAAAGTATGTAAAACTATATGGAACAATGGAAATCACTACACAAATTGCCAATTTGGTTATCAATTTGTGACGTCATGTCCTCACTATTCATCAATTGCTTAATATAGTTTAATCCCACTAATTTCCCTTTTATCCCCAAAACTTGATTTCCCCATGCCTTTGCCCAGGTTATATGATTTGTATTATATTGCGTGCATGACATTTCACAAAATCTTTTATGAACTTTGAAGAATTGATACTATTTTCTGAATATTGTATATTCATAATTATTGATTTTTATATAAATAGTTTATCAAACTTCACATTTTTCATGATTTAACTAGAAAAAAAATCACTCTATATTAGTGCATCCACACAAAAACAAATTACTTTCAATCTGACTTGGATGCTGGTGTGAAGAAATAATATTCTTAGCGGGAAAATAGGAAATTTATAATATCAATATAAAGAAAATAATTAGTGGATAGTGAGGACATGACGTCACAGACTCATGAGTGAGTTGCCAATTTGTCTAGTGATTTTCAAAGTTTTTCATGTCATTAAAAATTCATAACTTTCTTATTAGTTATCCGATTTTGCTCAAACTTTTTTTGATTGGTTCGTCTGATTTTTCTGCTTCTATTGAAAGTAAGTTATTTTTGGAGTAGACTTGCCCTTTAATCCTTCCCTATCTTAATTATGGTGTTCTTGCTTGGGGTAACTCTCTTAAAGACGCACGTTCCCCGTATTCCAGAGGGCGTTCAAAATACGTACGCGCTGGCGGACGGTGCTAGCTACCTATTGACACCAACAGAATACGGCTCTTACGCAGATGGCATGCTCCGATGGCGATGACTAGAGCAGCGATAACTACACTGGCGGGATTGTGCGTTTTTAAAACAAATCTTGAAAAATTATACTTGATTCTAAAGAGGATCTTAAGAATTATTTGTAGCGTTAGCTTTCGTATGCACACTAATCCGCTTTTTTATACGCATAGCATTTTAAAGGTGCAAGATATTTATCACCTTCAACTGGGTTCTCTAATGTACGACTTCAATTCTGGTGTCCTACCACAGGCTCTTGTCGGCATTTTTAGGAAAAAATAATCAATTTCATGACCATGCTAGACGAAATGCATCCGCGTTTCACTTATCCCAAGAAAGGACAAAGTTTACTTGTATTACTTTGGTTTGTACTGGACCTATAGGTTCTGGAACTCTCTTGGCTCTAGTGTTTAAGCAATCTGTTTGTCTCTCTGCATTTAAATGTACACTTAAGGTTTATCTTACGTTCTGCTCATGAGAAACGGTATAATTTCCCCACAAACCCTGCAGAACAAACCTAAGAAATAAATTTGAATGAATAAAACGTAGCTGAGTATTTTTATATTGAATATAATGACACACCTGCGAAGAAGAGGGTCTGTGGTGTAGACTATACAAACAATGGAGCAACGTGACTTGACCATAAGTAGGTCACCATTGTACGAGGTCACCAAGAATGTTAGGGCAAGGTTAGTTTTAGCAGGAGAAGCTCCCTGGTTTTAGAACATGCTAAAGGACACAAAATTATAAACAATATACAGTTTAAAGAGTGTGATATCTAAGTTTTAAAAAACGTGTATGTCTTCCATTTTGAATAACATTTCGCTAAAGCTCCAAATTACCAATTCAATTTTATTTATAGCCCCCGAGAATGTTGAAATTATCGATATTTGGGCAACCGTCGATCACCTCAGATCAAGAGTGCGGGACTACTTGTAATATCTCTTTCTCAACTTGTATAATTTCGTGAAGAAATTGTAATAGAATGTCGTTTTGCTCGTTCTCTCGGCTCAAGCGCAGATTTAAGTCAATTGAAAAAGGGATATTCGAGCAAGAAACCTCAGCCCCTTCGAGAACTGTGTCCCAAGCCCACTACTGTATCGGAGTTATTATAGAGATATATATTATTACTTAGCGATCACTCAGAGACATTCGCAACATACCAGGGTCTGAGAACAGACAGCCTTTGAAAAAATATGTACATCGGTCTTTACATGTAAATTGCTGGATTCAACATTATAACGGTTTCGTCCATCGTTACAAAGCGTTGAATCTACCATTATGAAAACACTCTCTCTTCTGTCTTTGTGATTTAACATTTAAGTTTTTAAGAGTGTACTCGAGATATGTGCATAGAAGGTCCTTATAGTTGTGACACGGTATAACATAAATCCAGATGAGCGTCATGGTGCCCGCCTTAGGGCCCTAGGTGGGGTCCAGGGGGCAGAGTCCCCGGAGGCTCAGGGGTTTTAGGCATTTCATTACGGTCAGATGAGCATATTTTGATACCTTATTTGTGACACTGGCAGGTCACTAATTAGAGTGGGGTCCAGGGGGCAGAGCCCCCGAAAGCTCAGGGGGTTTAAGCATTAAATCACGGTCAGATGAGCATCCAGGGACCCGCCTTAGGGCCCTAGGTGGGGTTCAGGGGGCAGAGCCCCCGCAAGCTCAGGGGTTTTAGGCATTTAATTACGATCAGATGAGCATATTTTGATACCTTATTTGTGACATTGGCAGGTCACTAATTGGCGTGGGCTCCCCTTTCCCTTCCCTTCCTTCTCTCTCTTTTAAGTTTGCTTGGGGCAAGGGCCTTTCGGTCCACCACCGATCTGGACGTTGTTGGCCGAATTAATCGCAACTGATCTCCCCTTCTTTTCATCATTTTCTTTTCTTCTTCCTCTTTTTTGTTCCCTTTTAGCTCTCCTCTTTCCCTTTCCCTTCCCCCGTTTTATTGCGGGGGGGGAGGCATGGGCCTTTCCCCCGATCCACAACTTCTTGACGGGAAACTCGCAACTGATATCCCCCTTCTTTTCTTTTCTTCTTCCTCTTTATTTCCTTCCCTTTATCTCCTCTTTTCCTTTTTTCTTTCCCTTTCCTTCCTTCTCTCTTTTTTTTTTGCTGGGGGAGGAGGCAAGGTCCTTTCGCCCCCAAGCTCCTTCTTCCCAACTTTTCTTTTCTGCTTCATCTACTTTTTTCCCTTTCTTTCCTCTTTCCCTTTCCCTTCTTTTACTCTCTCTCTCTCTCTCTTTTTTGGACCCTCACCTGCTCAGGAGGGTCTTTTCTTTTTAGTGGACATATAATAATATGCTATCTATTATTTTGATTATAGTGCCCCAGCGCCCAGGGGAAAAAGCAATGAGGAGGAAAACTGATACTTTTTGTACACAACAACGGGAGAGTTGTACACTTCAGTCTACGTCATAATCAACTGACAAAATTGTCAATTTGAGATTCGCAGAGACTTGGTGATCTCATATTTGAAAACCTTCATAACTCACTTATTATTGATCCGTTTTATTTCAAACTTTGCCATTCTGTTTCTCTTATATTTCTGCTTCCATAGAAACAAACTTATCACAAAGGTTGGATTTCAATTCAATATTGTTTTACTGGTGAGAAACCCGGCCGATAGGCGGGGGCGGGGGAGCGTCTTCCAAAGTGTGGGGGGGCACCAACAAAAAGGGCACTTTCTGGAAAAGGGGGCACCTACAAAAGAAAACCTCAAAGCGAAAATATACAGTTTTTAGACTTGGGTATATACCCCTACCTTGTGATTACATTATCAGGGATGATTTCAATATTTGTGTATCTCTTTATACGGTCCAAGGTACTGCTTAAGCATCATACTTTTCAGTTGGGTGTGGTGGTCTGAATGTTCATTTGCGAGCGAGCAAAAATGTTAAGAATTGTGAGGTCGCAGAGCGAAAACTTACATCTTATAAAGAGGGTGATAACATTCCTGATGGTGTTTTAAGCACAATCTAATCATGATAGATTAAAAAAACCTTTAATAAGTAACATAATTATATCGACTATAAATGCGAGCGAGCTTTGGGGAAAAAAAGAAAGAAAAAGTTGCTCTTAGTCGCATTAAATTAGGGCCACATGTTATAGAGACAGGAAAAGGGGGCACTTATCAGAATGGAAAAGGACACTTATTAGAAAGGAAAAAGGGCGCGTATCAAAGTGAAAAGGGCATTTATCAGAGGTAAAAAGGGAACTTCTCACCCCCTGGAAAGGCGCACTCACCAGAGATGAAAAAGGGCACTTATGGGAATGGAAAAGGGACAATTAATATAAAGAAAAGGGGGGCAAGTGATAAAGAATAAAAGGGGCACTCATCAGATATGAAAAAGAGCGCTCATCAGAAGGGGAAGGGGGCACTTATTATACCAAGGAAAGGGGCAAAGTCAAAGTCAAAGTCAAAGTAAGAACGGGCACCTCTCAAATTTGACTAGGAATAATTATCAGCCGTGAAGGGGCACATAATTATGAGAATGGAAATGGGAATATTGCAAATGAAAAGGGGCACATATCAGATTTTAATAGGGGCATTTATCAGAGGTGAAACGGGGCATTTATCAGTAGAACAAAGGGCTCATATCAAACAGAATTGGGGCACTTATCACAAGGAAAAGGGGCACTTGTCAAAGTAAAAGGAGCACCTCTCAGATTTGAATAGGGGCAATTATCAGAGGTGGTAATGGGCACCTATTAGAAAGCAAAAGGGACACTTATCTGAAATAAAAGGGGGCACTTTTAGGGTACTTGAAAAAGTGGGGGCCCTGCGCCCATCTGCCCCAACCCCGAGAGCGGCGCCTCTGCCGATAGGGGATAAAGTTGATATAATCTGTTCTAACACAGAATGACATAGGGGCTCTAAATTGTGTTGTGTTCTTTCTTCTCCTTCTTCCTCGCTATACCAGTATTCGACAAAATTACGATCATTACGATATACAATGATAAACATAAGCACCCCCCCCCTTACCCCCCACCTCGCGCCCTTGGTCAGTTTGTTTCTCTGCTTCCCTTTGACCTCGCCCCTTCTTCGACGATCCTTGATCTACATAATGTGCAATTTGGTGCGAGACATCCCCCTATCACTTCCAAACATGTTTGTCAACGTAGACTAAACAGGTTGCGTAAGGCCGTGATACCGGATGAATACTCTGCGACGTCATATTACGTAAGATTATGACTGCCTTGTCTGCGAACGCGTGTACTCTATATATGATTATTCTTTGATGTTTTTTTAATATATATTATGGAACTATTCTCTCTATGATCTACTTGATAACTAGAACATTTTGATATTGTGTTGATCGAACGCAAAGATTATGGAAGTATTCTATGCTTTCATACTCCCAATCGTTAGCAATCGAATGGACGTACGAGTTTAATATTTTATGCAAATATAATAGGCGAATTAAAGAACATAGTAACATCTTATGAATCAAGTTAGGCTAATAATCCATATAAAAACATTGCAAACATAGGCATACGTAGTAAGATATCGTAATTCTAGAAACAATAGATAGATGGACAGAAGACAGAATTAAGCTATACTTCTTGGCTAGGGTGATCTACATTTTTCTTGTCATTGATCTATATAGTAATAGACTGATCTATTATTCAGAATAGTTCACTAGTCTGCTCACCAGACTGAACGGCAAACGAATTACTAGTATTCTATTTCAACCACTGAAATCTACACTACGTAGTGTAGAGTTCATTGGTTTCAATTAATTTTTTTTTTCGTTTTAAATCCCATTAATAACATGAATTTATAAAATAGATATTTGGTGTTTTTCCGAATAAATACAAAATTGGATTTAGGCCAACTTCGGCTACCTGTAGCTTTGTCCAATTGCCGAGATCATAGTCATTGGCTTGCCTAGGCCTAGTAAGCAACTAAGATGTTTAGTTTTTAGGCCATGTCTCAAAAATGTGTTATGCCAGGGTCACAAACTGCACTCAGTCTCAGTAATCAATAGGCCTGTTATAATATTAGGGCATATACCCGTCGCCCTTTCTCTGTAATTTTCAAATACATGTACCAGTAATTTCTTTAATTGCTATTAGCTAATATGATGTAACATAATAGGTCTACCTGTTCAAAGATACATACACAAATATTTCTTTAGGGGATTTATCGAGATTCATTGATTCTTCGTTTCAATATTCAAACACGTGGACCTAAAGTGCATGTGTGTAATGATTGTAATGATAAAGATCTTTTTATAATTAAGGTTCCTCTCCTTTCATTAAAACCTACATGAAGGTATGGAGTGTAGACTAGATGATGATGCAAGGCAAAGGTCTCGTAATACCCCAGAACCTGTATCAGCACCTTCTACTGCGCCTGAGCACAAAACGGTTGCGTAATCGAGTCAATACCTTTTGCTTTGTTATAGGCAGAATGCATACTGAAAGTAGGTTAGGTAGTTCATCATCTCATGTGATCTAGATAAGCTCACATTGATTACATGGTCATCCTTGGGAATCATATATAGTCCACTGACACTCTGTTTGTGCCATGATCACGTTTTTATATAACCAAACTGCTTTTGAAACTGTGTCGATATATATTATAATTGTCATGACTTGTGTGATCAGATGTGATTCTATCCAACTTTACCTTCAGCTCAGTGCATCTTCGTCTCATGAAGCTTGAATTCAGGTAAATTGTTGTGCATGCATGGTGATTGGCATCACCAAATATCCGTCTAAATTATCATCACCTATCTTGTATTGTTCTGTTTTTGTGTGCATAAGTTTTATAAAAGAGAGTCGGAGTGAAATATTTCATTGTGTATTTTTCTAGCTGAATTGTAAAAATCGAGTTTATCATTTATTTTGATGTCCAAAATATTGGGCATGTTTTTCTTCTTCTTCCTGATGAGCGTCCACAATCAACATGATGATTATTCTGTCACTTTTAAAATAAAATTAAAGGAGGTCAGCGTTGCACGTTGCCGCTATTTTGTTTGTCATTGGACGTATCTTGTTGATAAATTTTTGGATGGATTTTTGCAATAGTTTTCCAAAATGAATTTTCGCATCTTGAGAATAGACTATAGGTAAGTTATAAAGGCAGTGTATTACCACTTAATACCAGTGCTATCTCACATCTTTGGCAGTTTTTGTCTTTTTATAAATTATTGTTCATGTGTGTGTCTTCATATTGTTTGTTTTTTTCTCACTGAACGTTTCTGTAGACGATAATTTGAATAATATATTAAATCCCTGCTTATACTATAAAGACGTTAATTTAACTTGCCCTGTCCTGCATATATCTTACACATACCGTCGTGATAAGAAAGGTGTCGTGATAAGAAATGTTGTTCTTCTTTACTTCTACTTCTTCTTCTACGTCTGCTTCTTTTTTTCTCGTCCCTTTTTTCTTCTTCTTTTCCTTTTTCTTCTGCTACTTCCATTTCTACTTCTTCTTGTTTTCTTGTCTTTTTTATTACCGGTGTGTTGGCTCAGTCAGTAGAGCGTTCGCCTCACAACCGGGAGGTCGTGGGTTCGAACCCCGGCCGCGTCATACCAAAAGACGTTAAAAGATATGGGAGTTGCTGCTACCTTGTTTGGCGTTCAACAATTCAGTAATATAAGGGAATAGAGCAATGTCGATCTGGCGCTGCTCAGTGGCTGCCGGGCTCACGATCAATTGGGCAAAAAG
Organism: Mesocentrotus franciscanus; assembly: GCA_037976565.1. Taxonomy (NCBI): domain Eukaryota; kingdom Metazoa; phylum Echinodermata; class Echinoidea; order Camarodonta; family Strongylocentrotidae; genus Mesocentrotus; species Mesocentrotus franciscanus. The sequence continues at coordinate 3,018,991 of CP137674.1, forward strand.
AATTTCCATTTTCGGTTTAATAAAATTTGGAGTGGACTTTAATAGATTATTGAGGCTGGGATCATTTTTTAAAAAAATCATTTGTTCTTTTTCACTGTGTGATGGGTGGGGGGAAGACCGACAAGTATATAGTCATGCCACTTTTCAGAATAAATATATGTAATGAAAAAGAGGATATCACAATCAAGAGGCTATCTAGGTGTCTGTAAGGCAAGACTAATATTTATTATACACCGAGCCAGAGATGTGACGCTTATGATGACGTAACCGATACCCGAAAGGGGGAGGACGGTTTGCTTATCTAACCACGACCTTCCTGATCCTAATTGTTATGACTTTTGTTAATTACCAAGCAGGCATATTTATATATATTCATTATAACCTTTTTCTGTTGATGTTGTCCTGAAACCGTCACCTCATCAAACCTCTTTATGTTGTATTGACATATGAGAAGGTTGGAAGCACAATCGCAGCCGTTGGGTTTGGCCCCCAGAGCCCCCGAAAATCGGACCTATGAGTTGAGTCGAATTCACCCATCTAGCTAATTCACTAAACTTCGTCAAAAGGACGTTTCGTGACGGTATTACAAAACCCCAAAATATGTTATTTATAGAAATTTCGATAAAATACATGAACACGAGTGATTGCAAACGGTTTGTGTGTGCAGACTGCCGGCAGACAAATAATGGGGATTACTCAACCTTGGGCGATTACAAAGAATTACGCAAGTATTGCTTGTAGGGAAGGATTATTTCAATCATATCAGCAACTCCCAGACCGGCCCTACATTTGCTCTGTGATTTTATGACAACTCATAATGGAGATGGATTACTTTAATTATATTATTATAATAATGAAAATCACTAAAAATGAAACACACTCCCGGAGTTCACTCAACTGTCTTGATTCAATCATCTTTCTCAGATAGTCTTTTGTCTTCCGCCCTCTACGTCTACTATAGGTGTGTCTACCGTATTTTTAAAGGTTTAAAGGTACTATGTCCCATTTGCAGGCCAAAAAAATGAAAAGGTTAAATTCCAACGGCATTTGAAAGACAATACTAATTTAGAACTTCCCTAAAAAAAGGGGGGCTTGAAAATGTCTTTAAGTGGGAAAATAACGACTATTAGTTGTCGAATCGACTTAGGAGCTATAGAGCCAGTAAGTAATAGTCTGATTTTCAGACCATTGTACCGAATGGTCGTACGTTTTGTGCTGCGCAAAGATTCAATCAGTTTAATTTTGGCCATTACAAGAAGTGGGTTATTGATGTAGACAAATGCTCATGTACCCTTTACAGCTCATTTTATGTATGTTATTACCAAAGATGAAAAAGCCAGTCAGTCACTCAATAGTGTCTGACAGTGAAGTCTAGCAAGTAAACGGGTTTCCTTGCATAATTTGAATATTAGGACACTGCTAACGTTTAAATTTCACAGATAGGACATACATGACATATTCATAATTCCTGCAAAGTTCTACAGAATATGATGTTGGCTGCAAAAGGGACATAGTATCTTTAACATGAAGACATCAAGCATTAATATCGAATGAGGTAAACAAACAAATCTGTCGGTGAACCAAATAAACAGCAACAACACCAACATCTGTAATTGAGACGGATTTATTTCTCCTTCAAAACTGTCGTTCTTAACTTAAAGGTAATGCAAAGTTTTGGGAAATTTTGAAAATTGGATGGATGCCCAATGGATGGTAATTCTTCAAAATTTTGATTTTGGATGCCCCTGTGGATGTATTATAAGCACTAGAAAATTTAGCCACTAAAACATTTCTGCCTTTAAGAAATTGAATAATCAAATTTACCAGTGCTCCCGGTAAATTTCAAATGTTTCAAATATTTTTCAAATAGCGCCTAAGGCCATTCCATGGTAGCTGCGACCATGAAAATCTCATAATATGCCGTTCTGATAAAAACAAATCAAAAAATCCAAACGGGAATAGCAAATCGGTCGATTAATTGTAGTCAAGAAACATTGTTTTAAAGGTACTATGTCCCATTTGCAGGCCCAAAAAATGAAAAGGTTAAATTCCAACGGCATTTGAAAGACAATACTAATTTAGAACTTCCCTTAAAGATACTATGTCCCTTTTGCAGCCAACATCAAATTCTGTAGAACTTTGCAGGAATTATGAATATGTCATGTATGTCCTATCTGTGAAATTTAAACGTTAGCAGTGTCCTAATATTCAAATTATGCAAGGAAACCCGTTTACTTGCTAGACTTCACTATCAGACACTATTGAGTGACTGACTGGCTTTTTCATCTTTGGTAATAACATACATAAAATGAGCTGTAAAGGGTACATGAGCATTTGTCTACATCAATAACCCACTTCTTGTAATGGCCAAAATTAAACTGATTGAATCTTTGCGGAGCATACAACGTACGACCATTCGGTACAATGGTCTGAAAAATCAGACTATTACTTACTGGCTCTATAGGTCCTAAGTCGATTCGACAACTAATAATCGTTATTTTCCCACTTAAAGACATTTTCAAGCCCCCCTTTTTTTAGGGAACTTCTAAACTAGTATTGTCTTTCAAATGCCGTTGGAATTTAACCTTTTCTATTGTTTAAAGTAATATCAGTCTTGAGAGGGAGCTATACAACATAAAGAGTTTATTATTTATAATTTCATCACTTTAGACTCGATTTCAACCACGACAACGATCATTGAATATTGTAACATTGCATATGAATCCGATATGTTCGTTTGAACCAAGGTCATGACCCCATACACTTTGTATTACCTCTCTAATCTCTATATTCTCAGAGTCCAATTTCTTTCATAAAAACTCTCGCACCTTATGTTGATTCATTATTATCCTTTCAAACTATTGGATCCACCGATTTTTGAAGAGAATTCCCATTATTTTTATAGGGCGATCATGTTTATTCGGTGTTTTATAAGTATAAGGAAAGGTAGTACGCCTATAAATCTCCTTCCATTTCCGTTTGTAAGAATTGATGAATAAATACGTACATTTCGTTGAGTAATTTCAATCGCAAAACAGAAGAGGTACTATTATTGTTAAACATTTTAGATAAGTTCTGTTCAACACCAGAACGGCCTTACCTTTGAGTGAATGTGAATACAATGTAGTTATATATTTATGGCCCTCAGCAGACCGTCTAATCCATGTAAACATTAAAAGAAATGCCATTGCAAGTATGCAACAATATGTGAGATATAACGAGCTATGCTTGTTACAAGCATATTAAATTGGTTCTTACACAGCACCGTCTTTTCTGAGGAGGCGAGAATCATTTGCATGCTCATTAAAAACAAGACAGATGGTGTAAGAGTAATACTCGAGACACACAGCCATCTTTTCACAGAATTCGCACTTATCTTTCGTATACTAGTACATTGTGAATTTGTATTTAATGATAAGTTAATTTTCATTTTGTGAAAGAAATAAATGTTTTGTTTTATTTTATTGATTGAATTGAATTGAATTGAATGTACTAGGCAGTTGCGTCTCGAAAGGGATTGAGCCCTTTCCCCTTTCTCCCCCGTCAAAACAGAAATCTTCAAGCACCTCTAAAAAATAAATGTAGAAAATGAATGCAAGAATCCCCGCCCCCCCCCCCAAAAAAAAGTATATATTCTTGTAGAAGTGGATATCCTTGATTGTTGTGCACTTGTGTTAGACTTGACCGACAAAGCAACTTGCGCTTTTGTGTTACCTACGGAACCCTCGCATTAGTACTTGTGTTTGTTTCTCTGTCTGTTTGTTTGTTTTTAACCTGACGACAAATATTCTCAACATGGTTTATACCCATAGGCCTAACGTTTTAAAGGATTATAGGAATAACGTTATCATACGGAGTTCTTTCAAGTCAACTTGAAGGGCAAAATTACATGTTGTTATTGCTGAAATCTTATTGGAATCCACGTGAAAAAACAGGGAAGAAATCTGTAGAGAATGAATACTATAGGCCGATGATGGCTCATAAATGGTGCATTGCATTAACTATTAATGAACAGAATAAACATTAACTGATGTAATTTCTTTTAGTCTCAACATAGACTCAATTTCTATTATTTCATTTCATTTCGAAATCAAATCCTTTACTAAAAGGCAGACCAAAGTGGAAATAGATATTTTGTTTTTTTTAATGATGTTCACTCAAAGTCTCAAACCCACATGTTTGGCGAGAGAAAGCACATGTAAATAAACTAATTCCATGTCATTCTTTCTTCTCTTTCCAGGTACCTATCGAGGTGATAGCTACGTGATATGGTATACCTACTACATTTCAAGAAAACATCTTACTAGAACATAACTAGCTATGGAGAACGACATCATAATGCTTGAGACCAATGCACCCAAGAGTGAAATTCAGAGAAATGGACGGAATTCACACTCCTCCAAACATCAGCGAGCTCATCAACCGTATGAGAACTTGAAGACATCATCACCCCTCTATCAGAGACCGATCCATATCCCGGTTCAGATGGTGTATCCCGCTATTCAAAAGACTTCAGAGGATAATCGAAACAAGATCAGTGGTCTCTCCGATTCGGATGCTAAAGAACACAGCGCCCCCTACAGCTCTGAAATGGACGATTCATATGAAGAGTGTGTGGCCAACGAAGTGGGAGACGGTACGACGGTACGACGACAACGCGACTTTGTTCCTGATAGTACGAAGGACGCAAGATATTGGATGAAGCGAAATAAGAACAACTTAGCTGCGAAGCGATCTCGAGAGAAACGTCGTATGGCAGATAATGTAATGGAGAGCAAGGTGAGCAAGTTAGCACAGGAGAATGAAGACTTGCGAAGTGAGCTTGCAAACATTAAACGGTTGGTACAGGATAACCTTATCAAAGAGACTAAACAGGAAGTTGCCGTTGATGTGTTGCCGCCCCCACAAGGATCTCAAACACAATTTGTTGTAGGTGTCTCTCCACAATCCCTACCACTTATCATCCCAACCTACCATAACCCCCTATCCAGGTTCCCTATTCCTCCTCAGGAGATTTTGCTTTTACCACAGTCTGGTTTACCCCAGTCCGGTATAGCACAACCCGGTTTACCACAGTCTGGTTTACCACAACCTGGATTACCACAACACATCATACCACACCCCGGCTTACCACAACCTATTTTATCACAACACGGCCTACCACAGTACAATTTACCACAGGCAGTTCAATCTGTGTCGCATGCTACCTTGTCAAATGGATCTTTTCCTCCATTTATTTCATCATCAAGGAACATGAACTCTTTTAATCGTCCTGAGTTAGAAGATCCTTCTAGATGGCCAATTGCTTACAAACCTATGCCTGTAGGAAGTGAATCTACGTCACACTCGAATACATTGCAGGAGAGTGCTGTCCAATCAACATATATATCCACAGTGGTAGCAAATGGTGTTACCAAGGCGAGATCACCGGGAGACAAATTGTGTCCTGTGTATGATGTTGGAATCCCCTCAGCCAAGGTCTCTGACAGAACTCCTCCTTTGGTCGAATCTCCCACCGCGGAGTCTAAGCCAATAGCTATTGAAGATGTCTGTAAACCAGTATCGACTTCACCAACTTCCTCTGAGATATCCGACACATCATCTCTAGCAGAAATCAACAAGTTGCCACATAAACTACGCGCCAGGTTTCTACGCTCACTGTGTCATCAAGAAGAGAAAGGATCCACTGACTCAGAGGTGAACACCCCATCCAACCAACTAACAATGAAGGATGATCCCATCCTCATGAACATTAAGCAGGAGAAAGATGATGAGATTCCGCACGAAGTTGACAATATGGAAATCGAGTGTACCTCCTCGGTTCCATTAAATGTCCAATGGATCCCGCCTAAAACTGAATTCCCTCCGAATCCGATGCATAGTATTGAAGAAGAACTTGAACAGGCTAGAAACTTGGTGTCCACTCCTAGTCGGACCATGAATCGCTCTGAAGCACAGGCTTATGTTGAGCTTGCCAAAGCGGCTTCAGAACTAGTTGGTGCTCGTCTCCAATCGAAGGATTTCTCTGCTCCGTCCATGCGTCAACTAACTCGTCAACGAACGCGTGATATGAACCTGAACGAGAAGTATCGCGATAAACGCGTACGCAATAATATCGCTGCTAAGAAGTGTCGTGACGCAAAACGGTTGCTCAACGACTATCGGTCATCTCGATCGAATTTCTTTGAAGTAGAAAACGTAACTCTGAGAAATGAAGTGGAAATTCTTACGAATGACGTGATGAGACTTCGCGAATTGGTGCGAAGAAAGCAATTACCTCTTAATAAGGTTGCATAATAAGCAAAAATGAAAATTATTTACTTTTCTATCGATTCTGTTTCTTTACAAAACTGTTGAGAACTAGAAAACCATGCATGGTACTGACTTCTTTTTTTTTGCAAACGAGTTCTAATGACGAATATAGACGCACAATTTTGTTCGGTATTCTTTCAATGTCACTTTTCGTAAAGGAGAAGGGTTGAATACATCAAGTCAAACTTCAAAATGAAATATACGGTTTTTAAAACGACAGTAATAATCCCGGATCATTACCAAAATAATGTCAATTTGATATGTCACATGAACTGTACATAATATAACATGTATAAGAGAAGCGTTCTTGGTGATTTGTATACAAAGGCTTTTTTGAGTACGGGGTTGCTGTATAAAGTATAAAGTTGTCTTTGTGTCTTACGAAACTCTCGATTTTTACCTTTTCACCAAGTACTAATAATGGATGTCTCTAACTGACAGTATTGATATTTCCTAAGAAAACACGATAAACGGTACACAACATCTGGAGGGTTGTAATTTAAGGATGTCACTTGTGATACATGTAGTATCTTTTGCCAAGATAATTGATGTCTACCTTTTATATTAAACCCATAGCGAAGACACAGAAATAGTTGTGACACGCGCACATGTACGCTATCAAAAGGTCGAATCATGGAGCTCCAAATAGTTCCCTCCAATATGCATGCAATCTCTATAGGAGGGAACTTTTTGGAGCTCCGTGAATTGACCTTTGATTGCGTACGTGTGCGCTTGTCCAAACCATCTCTCTGAATACGCTATGGTTACACCTGGTGCTGTTATTTGCATGCAACCCGCTCTTGTCTCTTCTCCTATGTCTGTCTTTCCCTCTCTGACTCTCTGTAACACTTCTCTGATCAGTTTCCACTTTCTCACTTCGTTTCATACACCATTGCTGTATGAATATCCATGAACTGTTATTTATGGGCTTGTTCACTCAATCTTTGCTAATACAAGAACCCATTTTCTATTCAGTTGTTCGTAACCTTACGGCATCCCCATCATATTCCATATATATATATTATATATATATATAACCTGTACACCATCTTTAAAAAATGATAAGAGTCGGAATAGGGCTAACAGGGCTCCTGCAATCATGTTTCTTGGAACGATTATCTTGAGGAATATTCACCTCTCCCCTCCCGACAATCCTCAATCAGCCCCTGATGTATTGTAACTATGATTTGAAGATTGGTCAATGAAATATTTCTCTTGTTTCCCCCTTTTTTAAACTTATGATATCATGTGTTGCTTTAACTGCAGAGAGGTGGTTTATTCATTCTTTGCACATTATGAATACACCGAACTAATTCTTGTTTTGAACAAGACACAGCGCACCTTGGTATTCAGTTATTTTGCTTATGTTTATTTGATATAAATTGTTTCCACAATGTACAGAAAAGGGTATTTTCTATGATTTGTACAAAATAATGCTTTTAAATGCACCTATCTATGTTACTATTTTCGAAATTAGTCTCTTGATTTGAGATGTTGAGATAAATGGTGATGATGGTGATGATGGTGATGATGGTGATGATGGTGATGATGATGATGATGATGATGGTGATGATGGTGATGATGGTGATGATGATGATGATGATGATGAGGAGGAGGATGATGGTGGTGATGATGATGGTGGTGATGATGAGGAGGAGGAGGAGGATGGTGGTGATGATGATGATGGTGGTGATGAGGATGAGGAGGAGGAGGATGATGGTGATGATGATGGTGGTGATGATGATGATGAAGAGGAGGAGGAGGAGGAGGATGATGGTGATGATGATGGTGGTGATGAGGATGAGGAGGAGGAGGAGGAGGATGATGGTAATGATGATCATGGTGGTGATGATGAGGAGGAGGAGGATGATGATGATGATGGTGGTGATGAGGATGAGGAGGAGGAGGATGGTGATGAGGAGGAGGAGGAGGAGGAGGATGATGGTGATGATGATGGTGGTGGTGATGATGATGATGAGGAGGAGGAGGAGGAGGATGGTGATGATGATGGTGGTGATGAGGAGGAGGAGGAGGATGGTGAGGAGGATGAGGAGGAGGAGGAGGATGGTGATGATGATGATGGTGATGATGATGAGGAGGAGGAGGAGGATGGTGATGATGATGATGGTGGTGATGATGAGGAGGAGGAGGAGGAGGATGATGGTGATGATGATGGTGGTGATGAGGATGAGGAGGAGGAGGAGGAGGATGCTGATGATGATGGTGGTGATGAGGATGAGGAGGAGGAGGAGGAGAATGATGGTGATGATGATGAAGGTGGTGATGACGAGGAGGAGGAGGAGGATGATGGTGATGATGATGGTGTCGATGAGGATGAGGAGGAGGAGGAGGAGGAGGAGGGTGATGATGATGATGGTGGTGATGAGGATGATGAGGAGGAGGAGGAGGAGGAGGATGGTGATGATGATGGTGGTGATGAGGATAAAGAGGAGGAAGAGGAGGATGGTGATGATGATGAGGAGGAGGAGGATGGTGATGATGATGATGGTGATGATGAGGAGGAGGAGGAGGATGGTGATGATGATGATGGTGGTGATGATGAGGAGGAGGAGGAGGAGGATGATGGTGATGATGATGGTGGTGATGAGGATGAGAAGGAGGAGGAGGAGGAGGAGGAGGAGGAGGAGGATGATGATGATGATGATGGTGGTGATGATGATGATGAGGAGGAGGAGGAGGATGATGGTGATGAGGAGGAGGAGGAGGAGGAGGAGGATGATGGTGATGATGATGGTGTCGATGAGGATGAGGAGGAGGAGGAGGAGGAGGAGGAGGATGATGGTGATGATGATGATGGTGGTGATGAGGAGGAGGAGGAGGAGGAGGATGGTGATGATGATGATGGTGGTGATGAGGATGAGGAGGAGGAGGAGGAGGAGGAGGATGGTGATGATGATGACTGTTATACAGTGTATATGATGATTATTATCATCATAGAAGGAATAAATGAGATGAGATAGATGATAATGGTGATGACTAACTTGTGGAATGATTGAGATGAGATGTACTGTTAACAAGACTTGATGTTTGGTCATAGGCAGTTAGGAAGTTCGGAACCTGGACATAATGGTAGAATGAATGAGTATTGCAAAACATAATTATACATGCCTACTTTACGGGGTATGACCATTTCACAAACTCAGGAACCTCTTTGCGCGTGATTTTAGCCAAACCTGGTATGGTGATAGGTTATTTGCAAGGGTGGCACGGGTAAAAAATAAAAATCTCTTACAAGCAAAAAATTCATTATAATATTTTTCTAAGACGCTGTTATGTGTTTCTCTTTATAAAAATGGCCACTCGATGGCGCTATTAGGGATTCCATAACTATAGTCCACCTACTGTGTGTTTTTTTTATAGACAAAACGAAAGATGTACAAGAATCAACCTTGGGTCTTACTAATACCCATTTTAATCATAATATTGTATCGTGCAAACAAAACGTTGCATCTGTCATTAAAAAAAAGAAGCAATTATAGCGTCACAATACACTCCTCTTTCCATACAAATATTTGTGTTCTTAGCTTCACAATTCCAGGCTTTCTCTTTCACATTTCATATTGTTCCACTCTTATACCTTACATTTCCCCCTCTCTTCTTAAAACAATAGCTCTAAGCCTAAATATAACTGGGTCACCCTATTTTTACTTTTCCTATTTTATATTGTTCGACATAAGTGAGGTTATGCAATTATACATTTACATGCTCTTCAAGCCATATTTTATACTCATAATATATAGATAAGCGAGGGCGTAAGTAAGAATTATCCTCACAATGTTTACCTTTGAAATAGTCCAAACATTTTGAAAGTACTAAGGGTGGATAATAACGAAGACCTTTATACATTATTATGTATACTTCTATTTCTCTAAGCTGGTGATGATATTTCTTGTCATGCGATAAATCACCCATCTCATAATCCATACTTATTAAGTCGACTGACAAAATTAGATAATGATGATTATCCGGCCATTATTGGTTTGATTTTCTTTGAACGTTGATTTGAACAAAGTAGAAACAATTTCAAACAAGGGAAACGCTCTCGGCCGTCTCGCCAGCATTACGCAATTCATTATGATGAAAAACTGAGGTTGGGACATTATTTATAGGCAGGGTGGCCCATTAGCAACCCCCCCCCCCAATGAAATTCTTTGAATATAATCATCATTTTTAAGTGAATATTGACAAAGAATCATCAGAATAATTATTTACTATTATTTGTACCAAGATTGATAATTTTCATGAAATATGAACAAATAACAAAAATTGATTTATTAATTCTCATATTTAGTTGTGAAAACATAATCGAAGTCTACTGGCCTAAAATGACCTTTGACCTTGACTTTGTGACCTGGAATTTGTGTTAATGATTTGTGATACCTGATGACCCTTGGGTACAAGTTTCATGGAATAGGAATGTATACTTTAAAAATTATGATAACAATTCAAAATCTTAGCCTGATGCCACAACATAGTCTAAGTTTGTTGACCTGAAATGACCTTTGACCTTGACCTAGTGGGCTGAAATTCTACCCACATGATGGGGGATACTTGATAACCCTTAAGTCCAAGTTTCATTGAATAAGAACCTATACTTTTAAAATTATATTAACACTTCAAAAACTTGACCTTAGGTTAAGTTTTTGATGTTGACGCCGCCGCCGCCACCGGAAAAGCGGCGCCTATGTCTCACTTTTTGCTACGCAGGCGAGACAAAAAGGGCTTAGTGAATGAAACACACAAGCGAAAGTTTCAATATAGTTCAGCATATTTCTCCTGTAAATTTAGTTTAATGCTTAGATCGAAAAGTAAATTTCTCTGTATATATGCACAATTTGAAATTAAAGAATACCTGAATAATATCAATATTCGTGTAAAGACAAGAAATGAAAGTTACTTTAGTAACAAACATGATAATTATGATAGTAATATTAATAATGATAATAATAATAATAATAATAATGATAGTAATACTACGTACTATTACTACTAATACAAAATATATAATAAGGATAATAATAATAATAATAATAATAATAATAATAATAATAATAATAATAATAATAATAATAATGATAATAATAAATTATTTTGTTTACCATTATCGTTATCATTAAAATAGTAATAAGGATGATGATGATAAGTAAGGTTAATGAGAAGAAGGTAACATCTTTAAAAATCATAATGAATTTCAAAAAAGATGCCACGTTTGACAACATGGCAAAATTAAAATACAAAACAGAAATCATTAACAAAATAGTGTCCATCACGAAAATCAATCATATAGAATATTCTTTTAAAATGATCACCTAACCTGCGGCCCGCACAGATAATCAATTTAAATACTTACCAAATTTTAAGAGAGCTAGAGCATGTATATATCGTTTTTAATCTATTTGTGAATGTATAATATATTCTGGATTATATATAGACATAGTAAATGAAAAAGCATTTTCTTTTTCACATTTTCGAGTATACCATCCTTCCCGGTAACACTTCATGTTTAGATAAAAGGAATACATGCATTGAACCTATAACAAAAGATGAAATTTGGCTTAAAATATAATGCAGCAGTTATATAAAGCGATGAGTCATGGCAGCATATATAAAAGGTGGATCATTCATAAAATATTTGTTTGTCTATTTTAATGACAATCTTATCTAATAACACATATTTTTATGCAGGGAGCTGTTTAACAAGCTTCCAAAAAAAACTTTAACTGTTTGGTAAACTGCATTGGAAATCATTCCAGACGCAATGTGACAGGAATATGAGTTTTTTTTTATTAGTAAACAATAATAATGCTGAATAACTTTTTATATAATAGTTTTCATTATAATTTTCAATTTCTGTAGATTGAAAATGTGAAGTTTTAAAAAGAACCTTTGTTTAGATGATGAAACATCGTGCCTTTATGTTAATTCTGACTGAATGAGCGTGAATCATTCTCAAAGTGAATAAATGTTCCTCATTCAAAGGGAAATTCAGATTTAACAAGAATATCAATATTCTAATTAATGACTTGCTACGAATTTAACATCCCTTATATCAACCCTTTAAGGCATACCTCATTCACATGCGTTATGACATAGAAAGACAAGAATGGAAACAAAGATAAGAAAGTAACATCCGACAAACAGAAAAAACAAACTGTTTCATTTCAGCTGTTACTTTGATGTTTGTCTGCACGGCTTTTCATAGTGGTACATTTGACAATACGATGATGGAAGAGGCACAAATGAAAGTTATAGCAAGTGGCGTATTTAAGTTAAGCATAAAATGGAGTCGGCGTAGGTCATCCCCCCTCTCCCCCACCGAGTGCCACGAAGGGATGTCTAGGCTTCCGATCTCTGGACATGATTTCGCCCTTCCCAATTTCTGTTTATTCCAATGAAGTCGTTTCGATATCACTTTTATATAAACCTTACGATTCCTGCCAGACGCTTTGATCAAATGCAATAGATGATTATTGTATTTATTGTATTTATCCATGCACGGTAAATACTCACAATCAGTAAAAACAGACTACTCTTCAGCGAGTCCGTGCACGTCTACTTAATCGGAAACACACTCAACATTGTAGAATTAAAACAGATATTCATGGAGGATTAGAGAAGTGTACATTACACATATATGACATGTCCCAACACCGCAACACATATACAATTCAACAAGCAAGGTTGTTGACTTCACATAGATGCAATACAATCCATGTCGGCCGTCATCCTCGCCAACGTAAAGAGTTTTTTTCAGCCCAAAACTGCAGCATCAATCGCTGTCCTCATCGTGCCCGATGCTTTGCTCGGTTAAAACTTCTAATTTTCACAACCGGTGTCCAACATGGCACAAAAATAGCATTAGAATCCACTTTGATTGTGCTGCGAACCCATTGCCTCCTAGAACCGGTTGGCTCTTGTATTAAGTCTATAGTAATGAATGTATTCAGTAGTCAACGAGTTAATCGAATTCGAGATAGTTCATGATGTTTTCTGGTCCTTCTGTAAGCTCCAGAATGACTCTTCGTCCAGATTGTTTGATAGCATGTACCACCTCCGCGTGAGTCTTCCCTTCCATCTCTTGAACGTTAACACTTACGATCCGATCACCGATCTACAAAAATGAAAGAAGATTATGAAATGTGTAGCAACATTTTACGGTCGTTCTCGCGTAATATTGTCCAAATTCGCGAAGAATTGTACAATTTTAGAGAATATTTTTTTTTCATGAAAAATCTTCGCGTAAATGTCCCCTAAAATACAAATTCAGGATAAATTCGCGAACTTTTATTTCATGGGTCGCAAAATTACTTCTTCTCTTTTCCCATCTTCCAAAATTCCACCCAGCTCCCAAAATTCCACCAAGCTATCCGGTTTATTTTGCATGCCACCGGTGAATTAAAATTGAAGTGGTGCTAATTCGCGGTCGCTAGATAATTATGTATTACATCAAAAGGCCGTAAAATGCCACCATAATTTATAAATGAGATCTTAATAGGTAGTATAAACTTTTACGGGTCTGAAACATAAAAGGTCGTTCTTCTTAGCAATCGTTGATGACCATAATGACGATTATTCTTTAAGTAATCATTAGTTACTAAGGGCATAATGTATCTGATCTATTAAGTTTCATGAAATATATAATTACGATCTAGAAAATACTGCACTGTAATGCTGTGGATTAGTAAAATAAAAAACTCTCCTCAGAAAGTGCGCCAACTGGATATTAAAATGTTGATTAATATTTTCGAGAAGTTATATTTGATAAAGTTAGGAGGAGGAGAAGGAAGAGGGGAGGGGAGGGGAGGAGGAGGGGAGGAGGAGGGGAGGAGGGGGAGGATTGAGAACAAGAGGAAGAACAAGAAAAAAAAGAACAAAAACAACAAGAACTAAAAGAAAAAGAAGAGAAAGAAGAAGAAAAAGAAGAAGAAGAAGAAGAGGAGGAGGAGTAGAGGGAAGGAGGAGTAGAGGGGGAAAGAGGAAGAGGAGGAGGAAGAAGAGGAAGACGAGGAGGGGAGGAGGGATGAGGAGACTAAAACGAAAGATATCCAAGTACTCTTACCCTAACAACTCCTGATTCAGCAGCTGGTCCTTGTGGATCTAGAGTAGTCACAAAGACGGGTAAGACCCCATACGGACTATCAGATCCTCCCGCTACAGTCAATCCAAAACCATGAAAGTTCTTCTCTAATGTCACTTTACGGACCTGTCAGTGATAGACAACATAGACAAAAATATGTTAGACAAACAATTAAATCAATAAGCAGAGGCAGAAACAGAAGTCATGCATTAACTTCATTATCAAAGACTAGTAAGAGACTACAATTGAATTGGTATTTTCATAAATCAACTCTAAATATCAAGTATTACTGACGAAAAAATATTGACGATATTATTGTAATGCATTCAGAAAAATTCAAATCAGAAATATAATTCATAAAAGTAAGGAGCATCGGTACATTTCATGCGAAACTTCAACCCTTGACCAAACGCTGTATCTAACCCCGGTACCTAACCCTAATCTTTAAAAAAAAATAGTTACAACCCTAACCCTAACACTTTAATCCTAACATAAAACTTAATTACAACCCCAACACTAATCTAACACTATAATCCTAACCTAAAACCCAATTACAATCCCAACCCTAACTTAACACTATCATGATCCAAGCCTAAAACCCAATTACAACCCCAACCCTAACTAATCAATATAATCTTAACCTAAAACCCAATTACAACCCTCACCCTAACCTAACACTATAATCTTAACCTAAAACCCAATTACTACCATAACGGCATAACCTATAATCTTAACCCCAAACCCAATTACAACCCCAACCCTAATCTAACACCATATTCCTCACCTAAAACCCAATTACAACCCTCACCCTAACCTAACACTATAATCTTAACCTAAAACCCAATTACAACCCTCACCCTAACCTAACACTATAATCTTAACCTAAAACCCAATTACAACCCTTACCCTATAACCTAACACTATAATCCAAACCTAAAACCCAATTATAACCATAACCTATAATCTTAACCCAAAACCCAATTGCAACCTCAACCCTAACCAGGTATAATAAAACATGGCCTTTACTTCAGAGGGTGTGATCTCAGGATAGTCGTAGTCATCCTCGACTCCGTAGAAACTCCGTGATTGTCCAGCGTTATACGATGCCGTACTGCTTTCAGTGATCACAGAGAAAGAATCCTCCATCATTTCTCCCTGATCAACCGATGATACATTAAGGCTAGTCGTGTCCGAGTTCGTCGCATACGGAGGCGGTGGCGAATCGCCCGATGACGGGGTTACGACGGTGAAGTCATGAAGCTCAAATGAGACATGACTGTTGGTATCTGTGAGGACCACAGAGAGTATAGATCAATCGATTAGAACTGAGTATTAATATATGGATTTATGGACTAGTAGATATAAGAACCGACAGGTTATCTACAAACATGTGGTATAAATGCAATCATGGATTAATCGCAGGCGCAACAAAACATTCTGAAGCTACATGTTTGTGGATCAATAAGCCTACGATTATCGTTTGAATGATATATACAACTGAACAAAGATCCAGAACTTCTCTCCTGGTCGATTATTCTCAACATTTAAAATTATACGTTGAGTATCTTTAAGCTGGACATAACAGACTCCAACGTATTGTAGGAGTAAGACTAATATTGTAATGACAAAATTATAGAATTCTTCTAGAGTTAGATAGATTTCTTAATCAATGTATTTCTCTTTTCCACATTTTATCAAAGGATTTCATTCCCACGTATATGAATAGGGGTTGCATGCATGGTGTGAATGTACTTTGAGAACAATATTGAAAGATTGGTATGATAATAGATATCATTTGGATTCGTCAGTCTTACTGAGCCAACTAGAGAATAATATAATCTTATTTGTTTTTGTTTTTTTCAAGAACGGAAGAGAGTCACATTACATGATCAAGTCATTCTTTCTGGGACCTGTTATTTACAATGAGGTATAAGAATGTGTATTGTTATGAAGTATGAGAACGCACTAAGTTCAAGGTAAAAGTCACGGATGGCAAACTTAGTTGAAAGAGAGTCGAGAGGGTTCGGCCAATGGTGTTATTATGAGCAAACATAGACATTTCAGAGGCAGTGGGTCTATTCTTTACGACTGACATTTGTCTAATTTGTGATGTGGGATAGCGAGAATACAGTCAAAATTGGAATTACATTGTTAAGCCACATATACTGAGCGGTCTTTCGGTGACAGAGATTCGAGTCATTGATTTGATTTGTTTTTATTGTCCAAATAAATGGAAATTTTTTTTCACATGGTTACAAAGTATACAACATCAAGCATAAATCAATTGAACAAACTTCAAATTACGCATTACTCATTAATCACCGAGTAAGTCATATTAGTAATTTAAACTTAATCTCTATATATAGAATCAACACTAAATTCAAAACAATAAATCATACTTTTAAATTTTGTTAACGTGTGAAGAAGACAAGCGCTCTTTGTTTCACGTTATCTCCAATATTGCTTTAATGAAATAGAAATACAAAATCCCCAGTAGAGTCAAGAACTAGCTTTAACAGGAGTTGAACAAAAAAAATTACAAAGACTCTTTATCTGAAGAAGATGATATCATGCACTGACAAATCATATATTTTGACTGATCCAATATTTTGTTTGTTTATTTATTTGTTTGTTTGTTGTATTTGCTTATGTTGTTGTTGTTGTTGATGTTGGTGTTGTTGTATTCTGAAGGGTCTAGTCCTATTAGTCAGAACATGTCTTAAAGGAGCTTTGCTCTAAATTGAATGAATCAATTATATTAAATGAACAAATGTCGAATGTCGTGATTATTACTGCCTGTGCAACAAAAAGTATTTTGTTAAAGATAGAAACATTTCTTAGTGTAGATTATCCCTTTGAAAGGCTCGTGTGATCTACGTCACGACTATCACCTGTATTACGTCACGACTATCACCTGTATTATGACAATGATACAGGCAGAGATCTTATGCATGGGCCAGAAATGACATCATGTATTTAGTCAGAAGTTGACCCACAATTTGACAGTCAAAATAGAAATAATGGGAAGAATAGTTCGTATTTAATCAGTTACGTCATTTCCCTTGAGGTACGGGTCGACTTTACACGCCCCCTCAACCCCCAATTCTCTCCATACAGAATTTCTCTATCTTGCTATTTCTATTCGATATCCCCCCTTTTACCATCTAGCTACATGACATCTGGATATACAATATTCCATTTTTTAAAATTCTGATTAAAATGAATACAGAGTGTCGAATGACCACATTATTCATATTTGACTCAGAATTAATTTTAAAATGAATGCAATGATGAAGGTGAGTTTTATAGGTAGACTGGAGTGTTTGCGGGGAGGCAACATTTGCATCATATCCATCAATGCATCATGATACTTTTCATATATTTCCTCAATGAAAGCTTTGCCATTTTACAGGTAATAGATTTTTTAAATTTAAAAGTAATGCATTGTATAGTGCTCAAAGAGTTAGCATTCGGAAAGACATATTTTTAAAATCGATTTTTAAAGGATTGTATCAAAAGTTTACCAAAATTACTCTAAATAATCTTTTTCTCAATTGGTCTAGAGGATATTTTGTTCGCGAGAGGAAAGATAAAAATGTGTCACTGATATTCATGATTATCATGGATAAATGTCAACTTTATAATCAAAATAGAAAGAGGGCTTCTGTTGGAATTTTACAGGTAAATATGTTATGTTAGGGAACCTAAATTACAAGCTATGCTTTCCTAGGTTTCCTCCGCAATATAGCAAGCAATTATCTTCTTAGTCTCCATTGTATACTTTTACTGCATTGCACGTACCATATTATGTATATTTCTCGTTTGTTAATATTTTAGTTGGAATGACTTTGTAAAACAAAAAGCTTTATAAATCTTATTTGCTGTTATTGTGGAAATAAATGAAATGAAAATGGAATAAAGCAGTTCTTCTTGTACGTATTACAAATAGGAGATTTCCATGGCTCTCTCTCTCAACTCTCAGAACGTCATAACTTTTTCATTCTTTGTCTGTTTTTCTAAACTCATTCTCTGGCTGTCACATCTCACTGATATTTTGTTTCTGCTAAATCCAACTACATATAATCCCCCCTCAATATTTCTTTTTTCTTTGGCAATCAAATCTCATATAGTTACAATCATGATTATGTCTTCTCTTTTGAATTTGTCAACAATTTCATTTCATTTCCAGACATAAACTTACCACCTTCCAAGCTCATCCTGTTCTCTTAGCAGACGATAAGTATCCAAACTGTCTGAGATTAGATTCCACTAGATCCGGCCAGGAATCGTTGGTTTGTCTTAATGGTGGATCAACTTGTCTTCTTGTGCTAGAATGCTCAGACGTCTTCCAAAGACATGTCAATGTATCATTAACTGAATATGAAGAAACAAGCAAGTCTGTCTGCTGACACAAATTCAATAAGTGTACCTCACTTGGTTAGTTCGTTTGTTTTTTCCAAGATCTTTGAGTATGTCATTGTACAGTCGAATAGCGCAGTATATTCCGTGCAAAGACCACTAGATCATGCAAGAGCGTGCCTGTACGTATCGGTGGGAATGCGGTTCAACTGGTCTTTTTGTCATTGTTCGTCTTATTAAGTTCGATTTTCATTTGTTTTCTCATTGTTCTCTCCTCAAATAATAATCCTTTCGAAAGGGGTGTGCTTGGTTGCACTATTCAGGGCGGTAAGGCACAGCCCGTGTGTGTGGGTGTGCTTGATCAAAGGGCATTTATTCGACAATGCTTTGAAGGAGAATGATCACCGTACATTTACGTGGGACTATTCGACGTCGCGTCGCCGAGGGGTGGTAGGTAGGGGCGAGTAGATCATGACAGACGATACATTGTGCAATTATAGTGTAGTCTTGTTCGTATTGCCAGTGAAGAAGAATGCAAACAGAGGAAGAGAAAGAGAGAGGGGGAAACAGATAAAACGAGAGAGAGAAAGAGAGAGAGAGAGAGAGAGAGAGAGGGGGGTAGAGAGAGAGAGGAGAGGGGAAGGGAGGAAAGGAGAGAGAGAGGGGGGGGGGAAGAGTCGAGGGGGAGGGACGGGCGGGGAGGGGAGAGAGAGAGAGAGAGGAGAGAGAGAGATAACGAGATAAATTAAGAGAGAGAGAGAAAGAGAGAAAGAGGGAGGGAGAAATGCGCTGATGTTACTTCTGATATCTGCAATTCCAAATGATATATTTAGGATGCCATTTCCTTTTCTTTGCTGAATAAAGATAGATTTATGAAAGTAAACAATAAGATAGATATAAAGCAGTCTTCCTTCACATTCCAGTGATGACAAATATTTGTAGCAAATAAAAAAGAACTCGTCACTGGTTACCCTTCTCTCTCTATCTCTCTCTCTCTCTCTCTCCCTCTCTCTCTCTCTCTCTCTATTCCACTCTTTTACTCTTCCTTCATTAAAAACTCAGTTCTCGATCCCCTCGAAATCCGTATCCTTCCTTCTCTCGATGTTAAAGTTTGGTTTAGAATTACTTTAAATTAGTTCGTACGATATGAAAACATATTCAACAAGTTTCATTACAATTCATTTTCGCTATCAGAACTTAGATATTTTCTTTCGATATCGTCAATAATAACGGCCATTATGTTCGTGCACTCTTGTAAATACAACTATCATAATCGGGTATTATTATAATGTTCTATTAGACTTGAATATATAGACTGCCGAATACACAGAGATAGAAGTGAAAGACATTCATCATTTTCTATGGATGTACACTACAACGGTTCCATACAAAACAATTTCGTCGCTGTTTCCATATAATCAAAATCCCTCGTCGCCTCATAATTGAGTCACGAACATTTCTGTAGTACATTTCATATACAGATAGGAAATCGTTTATGTATAGGGCCGCGATTGCGTGAAATGTACGTGTCACTATAGTGTAACTTATTCATATATTTCATCCAAAAATGAAGAGCCCTTGATGTATCGCTACCATTTAGTCATACTTACCCCCCTTTATATATATATAAATTTATTTATACTGTTTAAAACTCATGTAAAAGTCACAAAATGCAATTTTTGAACAACAATCTGGATTCCTGTGACATTTTAAAGGGTATGCTATATATGTTCGCTGTTATTTTTGTGTATGATTCGATTTAATCAATTTTAAGCTGTTTTATGCTAAAGTGTAAGTTATGGTTATATTTTATGTGATACACGTAGATGCATTTTGTTACATTTAACACCATTTAATTTATGTACACATGTGTACACAGTCATGTGCAATTCTGCCACTGGCTGCGAGACATGTTTGAATAAAACCTTTATTGAATTGAATTGAATTGAATAGTCATATGAAGAGATGTGTGGATAATATACCTAGCGGACACATTGCACGGAATCTATGGACCTTAAACGGTCTATCAAATCGTGAGCTGTATTAGTCTATAATATCAGAATTAGTTTAGTTCCTTTTGCTCAACATTCTTCTGACTATTTACTGAAGAACAGAGGTGGCACAGAAAGGAGTAGGGCAAGCATACACAGTGAAACCCCTCCCCTTGTCCGAATCATGTACAAAAGTCCATGGAAGTTCATTTGAGGCTTTGAATAACTCGTTTTCGGTTTGAAATGGAGGGGGAAAAAGTTCCCCTAAGAACCCCCACTCCCCACATACACATACATACACACACGCGCACACACAAACTTATACATGTACTTTTAGAATCCTGATACCGCAAATGCTGAAGAAGTATATCCATATTCTCCGTTTTGGAAGGGCGGGATTTTGCAAAATAATTCTATAGTTGTTGTTGTTGGGTTTTTTGTCTAAGTGTGGGGTATAGTATATTTCTATACTTGAATTACCAGCTTTTCATCAATATACACCTTGAAATTGATAATTGATATACGATTCTTGTTTTGTGATCTTATATTTTCCTCTCTCCTCTATATCTCATTTTTTTTGCTCTCCTCTCTCACTTCCTAATTCGTCTCTTTTCTTTCGATCCGTCTTTTAACTTATCATTATTTTGTGACTCTTACTTCTCTCGATACCATTACTCTCTGACTTTTCAATCGTTAGTAATAGTATCGATACTTCTTGACTTCTTTTCTTCTAATTCATCTGTCTACTGCATCATATTCCTCTGTCTTTCATCTTCCTTTCTTTCCAATTTTCCTAGATTGTATCTCTGTAAATTTCAAATTTCGAAGATCTTCTTCCCTCTCTCCAATCTTTATTTTTCACACCTGTCCTCGTGTATTTTGATTCATATTACTTCTAAAAACAAATGCTATAAAGCCCACCGCACACTGAACGATCTGACTACGATCCGATTTCGGAAGAATTTTCAATAGTAATTTATATGAACATTCAGACTTCTATATGTTAAAGATCAATGATCTGAATAGTCATATGATTATTAATTTTAAAAAAAATTATAATTTCAATGGATTTCAAGCTTCCTTGGAAGAAGAAGGGCTAAATCGGTGACGTCATACCAGTAGTGGAATTGTATACGATCTGAAGCCGATTCGTCTTTTATTATGATTAGATGGCTTTAAAAGCACTAAATTCATGTTGTTGGTGGCGTGCGCCTGTAATCCAGCTATAGTGGAAGTTACAAACTGATTCAACCGAGGACGCAGGTTCGAAACTGAGTATTACGTCTTTCGGATGGTGACGTTTAAAGGTCGGTCCCCAGACGTAAATAATCATTTCTGATTGATACACGTCTGTAAAAACCCAATACACACACGTTGTTATTATTATGACTTTTTAGAACCTAAATCAGGAAGATGGAGTTTGTCTAGATTTCCATCTCTAGTATAATTGCCATTTCTTCGAAAATCGGATCGTAGGAAGACCGTGATAGTGCGGTGTGAGATGAAATGACAGATCACTGTATAATGTGGCTTGGAACAAAAAGAAGAGCACGAATGATAAGGAATGAAATAAGAATGAAGAAAAGAAACGAGGTTCAAATATATCATAAACAGTGATACCATAGTCAAACCAACGAGACCGACTTCAGACTGATAACAGACCGAACAAGAATTATATTGCCTCCAATGGCCAAGAACCGATCGGTTTGAGCCGGTGTGGAGTCGGTTTGGCGGTGTGGCTGAGGTACAAGTTTTAACAAAAGTTAGCAGAGAAAATGGGAAAGACAAGTATTTAAAAGCTGACATCAAAATAACACTCACAAATGCATAGAGTTAGAACATAATAAACACACAGTTGATACTTTCTGTAGTTTTCAATTCAATCATGTTCTTTAATTTCATTGTCATTTTCCCATAATATACATAGATATATTCCAGGGCCTCTCTTTCTCTCTCAGTTCATACTT
The DNA here is from genome assembly GCA_037976565.1 of Mesocentrotus franciscanus. NCBI lineage: Eukaryota > Metazoa > Echinodermata > Echinoidea > Camarodonta > Strongylocentrotidae > Mesocentrotus > Mesocentrotus franciscanus. The sequence goes on from CP137674.1 coordinate 3,041,718, forward strand.
TCGCTTACACATCTCATTCATTTAAAGAAGAAAAATTGCAGAACTATATCCCGTATCCAGCAATCGCATATTATAAACTTTCAATTCCAGCAATTCAAATGTCCTTCAAATACATACATATATTATTGAGAAAAATAACATTGGAAAATTTCATAAATATGGTAGCGCAACTGACTAGTTATTAATTTCAAGTGTTAATTCATTACGAATGGTTTAGTTATACATGTACCAGGATACTCCAAGTCAATCCATAACTGGGTAGTCTTACATGCAAGGCTTCATGCAAAGCAAGACCATTTCAACTCATCAATCTAACAAAATTGTTTAGCATCAAAGGCTATGTGACACATACTTCATACAGATTCGCATACATGTAGTTGTACGGAAGCAAGATGGACGAGTCCAAGTGTGTCATCTAGAGCGATGGTCCTTGCATGAAATTCACAAATATTCCTTGCCAAATACACCGATGACACCCTGGGATTAATATGACTTGCATTTGTAATTTTGTACTAGGTATACTGCCTAATCTCTACATAAAACCCACTATAAAAGTCAATCAGTTTTATTCTCATCACAATGGCTCGTCACAGGATTCAAGAAATCCTTCCAAAGAGTGGCATTTCAAGATGAAGGCAATCCAAGATCTGGAGCCCGTTTCATAAAACTTGTTATCTATAAACAAATGCTAAATTTCTATGACAAATTTGCTGTCAGCCAATCAGATGCCATGATTTCAGTAGCTTATAACAGTAGCTTGTAACTTGTTATTGATATCAAGTTTTATGAAACAGGGCCCAGAACAGCCTGAACATCAAATACAAGAGGGAAAGAAATGGTTGAACCTCAATACCAGTATTCTTTTTCTCAGTTTCTATTTAGAACCATTATCTATTACTTCATGCATATAGTAGGGCACATATAGATTCTACTAAACAGTAGTCATCTTCAGACAATCATAAAACATTTGAATCAATGCCATCATAAAAAGCCAAGAGAATTAATCACACACAACCCATCCATCAATCAGACTCACAGTCAACTCCATTGTCTTATGTTTCTTTGCATTTTTCTCTGATACATAAAACATTTTTTTCATAGAATTTTCAAAGAGGAGAAAATAATGGGTCACTAAGATTTTGCTAAATCATTTTTATCAAATGGAAAACAAAAATTGTCATATATGAACATGTATAGCAGGTATCTCACTCAATATTCAAGTGTGTTAAAATTGCCTTGTGGCTTTCTTCTTTTTGTTCGAGGGGTGCCTAAATTTGCTAACACCTACGGACAAACAAAAATCATTGAAATGTATCTTTTAATGAGCTTACAGTTACATACAAGTGGGGTGTTTATATGTGTATAAAAGTAATGCTGGTTGAAGAAGTAAGTGTGAGATTAAATGAAATAAAGGATAGCAGTTACATTGTGCACTTACATTTACATTTACATGCTCATCATACCCAATTTCCTCCCTGGTTAAGATACGTGACATTCCAAATGACTCTATGTATATTGTGTTAGAATAAATTGCACTGCATGTGAAGGAAGAAGGAAGACAAAACAATGTGCCCAGTTGCTCCATTAAATAACAATAATAAAAACAAACAAAAGAAATCATAATATTTGATAATCTCTCAATTATCCCAAGTATTCAAGTGTTAACAAAATCAATTCTAGGATTAAATTCACTAAATTTTGCTACATGACTTGATTCATGGTGTTCCAGAATATACACTGCTACGATTTGGAGTTTCTGAGATGAAAATGAAGTGCATAAATTATCATTTTCCCCTTCAACTCTCAACTCTCAATTCATTCGGCAAAGATTTATTGCTTTCATGCAGCATGGATTCTGAAGAAAATGAATACCTTTATGATCAAGCTGTTTCATTAGGAACACTAAGACGACATTTCAGATTGGAAACAAATCTACACTATGTGCTAACATATCCCTTAAAGCCCCACTGCACTACTTATAGCTACTTGCACCCTCTATATAGCAAACAATGCCTTATCGGTGACTATTGGTCCCCCATGGTCCCCTTTTTCTTATGTTAATTGAGAGCTGATTTGATGAGATAACCACCTGTCAGTGACTATGCAGGGAGGTCTAATCCTCCTGGCCAAACTAGTGCAGATAAGCTTTAAAAATGGATTACACACTTATTTAATCAAATATGTCAAACCATTCCCTTTACAAGAAAAAATATCACATCTGTATTAAAATGAAGTGTCCAAAGACATGCCTGTTCTGCACTACGAGATATGAGATTCATGAACCTGCTTTCATACTAGAGGCAAGAAAAAAAACTTACAGATGAAAAGAGAAAAAGAAAAGTGAGGTAAAAAACATTAGATTGTGAGTCAGGTGTTAATATGGAACGAGACTGGGTAAGACTACTGTTCAAGAGTAGATACCAGATTACATACAAGGCAGTACAAAGTGATCTTGCAAAATAAGTTCTTGTTTTGTCTTTAGGCAAGGAAATAAGTATTCAAACCTGAATGAACGTAACAAGGGACCTGTTTCACAAAGCCTTTTTTCAATGACAAATGACAAAAATCAGTGACAAATCTGCTGATAACCAATCATTTCACTAACTTATAACAAAAACTGTCATTTGTCAATGATGACAAGTTTTGTGAAATGGGGCCCAGGTTGCATTTTAAATATGAAGAGCGTTACTTGTCTTGTGCAATAACAAAAATTGAACAAAATGAGAAATAAGATGAACTATACTGAACATTACGCAACCATTATTTCAACTACATCTTAATGCATGAAGCCTTTTCATGAAATAAATTCTAGGGCCATGTGAAAGCCTGGCTCATTATCTTGTGAATTATGCAGGCATTACTATTCCCTCTTATAACACCAAATTGCTCCCTAGTAACAATTTATCAAAATGGCCCTAAAGTTGATCCAAAAACTTTGCCAGCATGTCAAGAGTAGATACAGTATACAGTATGTATGCAGAGCAATTTAGAGTAGAAGTACCTACAAATACATGTACATGAAAATTAATTGAAAAATTACATGAAAATATATGAAATAAACAGATCTCATACATGTAGGGATTCTAAAAATTATTGCCATGTCTTGATCATAACATTAAATATGCAAAGCAAAATGTACAAATTACCAAACAAAATGCTTCAAGATAAAAGTGATAAAACCAGTTCATAATACAAATGTATCAGTCCAAATTATACAAAGATGATGACACATATATGATACAGAGCAATAAAAAGAAAAATCAAGAAAAAAATGTGGATGGCAGCATATACTAGCAGCTGTAGATTAAATATATAACAGCTATAACCAACACAAAGCATGATACTATGTAAGAAATAAAGTATAAAAGACTGTCCTGGCTGGGCCTGTTTTAAAAGGATTTCTGATTGATCCAAATCAATCCTCAGTTTGCACTCTCCTATCTCGAATGTATATAGTTGCAAATGATATCAACCGCTAATACCTTGTGATTAATCGCAACTCTTTATAAGACGGGGCCCTGGGATTGTTTAATGGAAAAGTGACAAAAAATTCTGGCCATCTAGCAAGCATGCACCAGTATCATAAAATGACATGTTGAGGGCAGTACAGGGGGTAAATGATACAGCTAAAATACACAACTATTGTTTGTATTAGCTTCCTCTGTGATAATTTAGTCATTATCATATTACTTCCAAACAAACACACCTCACTCGGTTTAGCTCAATTTTAAGTAGATTTTTTTTTCTTCATACAAATAAATTCAGGTGTATTAATAAACAATTTGTGTGTGGGATATTCTAATGAAAGATTAAATTTGAAATCTTGATGCAACATTACTGTGCTGTGGAGCATTTCCGCTTTATGTCCTTTTGAGATGAGCACTCCTAACTACACACATCTCGTCTGTTTAGAGCTAGAAGGCATTCACTCTGTATTAAAGTATATGAGTTAACACCCTTCTGGCTCCAAACACATGATCTGTAATCTATAATGTACATCTCCTACTTTGATGATTAGATAAGGATGTACAGAATAAGTGAGTCTTAATATGACTACAAGTAGCTAAGTATCCATATCAACCAGTATCAACTGCTCTTCCTGGGGGCCTTGGAATTAGTATAACACTAGCACAGCCAGGTACCCTGGGTGGAGAGTGACAAATGAGAGAAAACACCCCGTCCTAGTTGTAAGCACCGAGCAACGATCACACCCGGGACCTCTCCTATGAGATTCAGGAGTGTAAACATAATGCTCCTACTACAGTCAAACCTGGTTTAGCGACCACCTGTCTACAAAGACCACATTTTAGTTTCCCTTGAAAATGGTTTCTCATTGAAACATGTACTAAAGGAGCCTGTACATAAAGACCACCTGCCTATAAAGACCACTTTTCTTTTCTCCCGTGGGTGGTCTTTATAGACAGGTTTCACTGTATCATGAGGTATAGAACGGCCTCTCCCCATTTAACCAATATCACACTGTTATATTGGTTTGAAGGAAAATTACCTTGCAGAATACAACTAGAATACTTATGTGATGAAGGCAAAGCAAATACAGTCAAACCTAATTCAGCAACCACCTATATAGAAAGATCACCTGCCTAGTATAAAGATCACATTTTATGTTTCCCTTGATAATCATTTCTCATTGGAACCTGTACATACAGACCACCTGCTCATAAAGACCACTCTTATTGTCTCCCTTGTGCAGTCTTTATGTAAAGGTATCACTGTATGATCAATGATACATTAGATAATAAATAGATCGCTGAGTCGACACGTAATGATATTGATGTTAAGTCCATTGCTTCCTGTAATATACCAACAGTAGACAATGTATTAAAAACACATTCTATAGAAGATACAGACTTAAGTTTCATGCAAAATGTAACTGTCTATGATGTTTTCTAATTCACAGGTCCTGCAACTGTCCGATATAAATGGGAAAAGGATTGGGGGAGAGGAGTCTGCTTGAGTTACACATATTATTCATTCATTCATACATTGGTCTCAAACGGTTACTTCTGTCACAATACATTTCTAGTCATAAAAGTAATAATATTTTCCTATATAGCACTCATGTCCTACCATTCGTAATCCAAGCCCGGACTTTATAGTCTTGCTGTTATTATATACAAGAACTCATAGAATTCTAGATAATCACTACACCTGTGTCAAGAGAGAACCATGTAGAGAAAATGCATTGTCTAAGGAAACAAGCACCATGAGTTAGGATTCAACCTTTTAAATTCTGGATTACCTTAAGTCATGTGAATGAACCAGTTAGTGTACACCAAGGTGCCTTGTCATAAATGACTATTTAGAATGCGCATGGTTGGGAAATAATAGTATAATGTCCATGTGAATATATTCATACACAAATGTTCAAGAGTCTTTGTGCTTTTGTCCACCCTTTAAGTTTAAGTCCACCCTGAAAACATATTTATTTCAACTGTTGTAAACGAGTAAAAGGAACTCAGTACCCTAATTTTCTCTTTGCTTTTCTCTCTGAGCGCATAGGGACATACTTTGTGATGTGTTATGCGCTATATAAAAATGGCTTATTATTAATAATATTTTGTGTTATTTAGCCCTATTTGACATTGGGAAAAGGTCACGTATTCAACAGGGGGGTGTTTCACAAAGACTAAGATCGAATTTAAGTTGGACTTAAGTATAACAGGCCGTTCATGCCATTGGTTGCTATCCCAATTGGTCTCTAAATTATAATCTTTAGATAATATTTTTCTTCAATAATGAACTATCAAAAAATGTAAACTCTGTAGATTTGAGACCACGATTTGTACGTCCCTTAAAAGACAAATGCCAGTAAATGGTAAGAGCAAACAGTGGCATGAACGGCCTGTTATACTTAAGTACAACTTAAAGTCTATCTTAGTCTTTGTGAAACACCCCCCTGATGTATAGAATCCATTTGTTATACAGTGTAGTTATTTACATTGTATAATTTATTCTTATAGATATCTACTAAATGGTATTATCATTGTTCCCAAATTATCACTGGACACTAACATAACAAGAGAAGAAGTACTCTATTTTCTAAATTCATGCAGAAATCTAGCAGGCAATGCTGATTATCATTCCTTCTCATTTTACAAACATGTATATTTCTTAATGAAAATTGTCCATACTATAATCATGTATGATATGAAATGTACAGGTAGTTTGAAATACTGTGGATTGTTCAAAACTATACAATTGACAAGAATACAATGTTTATCACTCAGCATATAGGAATTATTACAATTGTAATAATCTTGACTTATACTACACCATAGGTTTAATGTGCAATTTAAGGTACTTCAGTGATATAAAGGGTCACTTCATCGCGCGGGTGGCAGAAGGGCGTAAGCGCGAGCGACTCGAAATCTACTTTTCGATTATTCGCATTTAAAGATTTGTTTTATATTTAAACTACTTTCCGTGTCGAAAATTGGTTTAAAACTTAAGAGACTAATAGAAATGTTATAGTAGGATACGGTCACATTTTTTGGGGGGAAATAAGTCAGTTTTATAAAAGTTTGAGGCGATATAGTGCCAACGCCCTTCTGCTTAGCGCTTCATTGTTTACCTGAATTTCGAGCTAATGCCCTTCTGCCAACCGCGCGACGACTTGTTACAATCAAGTATGAACAGACAAAGGTCATTTGGACACTCAAGATCTACTGCGCGCATTATGTTTATGTAATCTTACAAATGTATGCTCTCATGCATGCATTCAGAAGGTGTAGGGAGAATATTCTTTTCAAAGGGGCAAACAAAAGTCCAGGGCCCCATTTCACAAAACTTTGTCATCAGTGACAAATGACAGTTTTTGTTATAACCTAGTGAAATCCTTGTTTCTGATTGGTTATCAGCAGATTTGTCACTGATATTTGTCATTTGTCAATGGAAAAATGCTTTGTGAAATGGGTCCCTGGACCACCCTCAACCATTTTGAAAACGAATGTTCTAGAATGCTTGAAGAGGGACCTGCCTAGGTTTTAAATATCTTTTGGTTTTTATCGGTAATTTGGGAATAAAACTAGAGGAAATATCTCATGGAATGAATGACCCCTCTATGAAATATGACCCTTCCTATCCTGAGACTGATATCATTACATCAAGAAAGTTTGTGATTCTGAAATCCATTGGACGGGCAAGTCTAGACTGTCAAGTGCTTTGATCAGTAACCCTATCATGTAATCCTTTGACTGATATTATTACATCAAGAAGGTTTGTGATTCTGAAATCCATTGAACGGGGCAGGTCTAGACTGTAAAGTGCTTTGATCAGTAAGATGGAGCTGAAATATTGCTGCATACACAGCAGAACTTTTTTATTTTTTATTATGATCATCATTGAAATTCTCATCACAGGCAGGTGCTTGATGAGGGATCCCCAAACAGTAAGAATGATTCCTCATAGACAGCACATGGTGATAAAACATTTCCGTTAAAACACATTTTGTCAAAAGAGAACTATTCTCCTTCCATCGAACAGTTGGTTATTCCGAGAGCAGTGCAATTAAAATTTCATTTTCTCTGAACCACACCTTAGTACTATTAGAACAATCATAAAAATCAGCTTTCTCCTTCAAACATTCTGTTTGAAAACCAAGAGAACTCTGCAATGGTAAAATGCATGGCTGGCTGGCAGGAGATGTTGCACATAGATAGTGCCAATAAGACATAAGCCATTGATGAAAGACATTGGTAGATTCATTTCTTCTTAATCTCACAAGGACTAGCTACAGCGATTCTGTTCTGCCGTACTACCTCCAGGACTCCTGTAGCAACTCTATGTACATCAGGATGTAGGTGTGGTTGTGCTACCATCTCACTCAGTAGATCTACACCTCCTTGGGTCACCAACATGGGACAGTAGCGACTCGCTGAAAATAAAAACAGTGCAAATATCATACTTAATGAAATCACACTCAAATTAAATACATGATACATGCAATATCATGTCGATTATGACTTCTTGGGATACAGTCATGTACCCTTATACATGTATCTTATCTGTCTTGTGAGTTTCTGTTGTAACAACTGGAACTTGTTCATTATGTTCATGTTGAGGTTTTTGTTCTCAATTTTGTTAATATTTGACAATATATTGATAGTGTCCCTCCTTGTAAATATGCATGCATGCTTCTTATGCTTTGGAAATGGTAAATATAAAAAAAAACTAATCAGTTATAATAACCAAAAATATGTGGTACATATCCAGACAGTGAATATGAATGTGGGTAATATAACAACACATATTACACGTAGGTCAAGAATAAGAAATAGAATATGTATTTGACTGATTGTGCAGATGTTACATAGCCTACACTTACCCAAGCACAAAGATAAATGCATTGTAGTGGTCTACTGATAAATACATTCTTCTGATTGAATGCATTGTAGTGGTCTACTGATAAATACATTCTACTGATTGAATGCATTGTAGTGGTCTACTGATAAATACATTCTACTGATTGAATGCATTGTAGTGGTCTACTGATAAATACATTCTACTGATTGAATGCATTGTAGTGGTCTACTGATAAATACATTCTACTGATTGAATGCATTGTAGTGGTCTACTGATAAATACATTCTACTGATTGAATTCTCACCACTCTTTTTGCATAGCCAAATTCTCTGTAGGGAAGCCCAATTGTTGCTTAGTTAAAGATACTATGTCCCTTTTGCAGCCATCATCAAATTCTGTAGAACTTTGCAAGAATTATGAATATGTCATGTATGTCCTATCTGTGAAATTTAAACGTTAGCAATGTCCTAATATTCAAATTATGCAAGGAAACCTGTTTACTTGCTAGACTTCACTGTCAGACACTATTGAGTGACTGACTGGCTTTTTTCATCTTTGGTAATAACATACATAAAATGAGCTGTAAAGGGTACATGAGCATTTGAGCACTTCTTGTAATGGCCAAAAATAAACTGATTGAATCTTTGCGCAGCATAAAACGTACGACCATTCGGTACAATGGTCTGAAAAATCAGACTATTACTTACTGGCTCTATAGCTCCTAAGTCGATTCGACAACTAATAGTCGTTATTTTCCCACTTAAAGACATTTTCAAGCCCCCCTTTTTTAGGGAAGTTCTAAATTAGTATTGTCTTTCAAATGCCATTGGAATTTAACCTTTTCCTTTTTTTGTGGCCTGCAAATGGGACATAGTACCTTTAAGCTAAGCATAGCTGAAAGATAAATGTATTCTTCAGATCTAATTCTCACCATTCTTAGTGCAGACATGTTGCATGGCCCAAACTGACCAGAGCTGAACTTCAGGAATCTCATAGCATTTCAGGAGAGGGAAGAATGGACTGAAAGACCGGTAGGCTACCATCTCTCCTGCTGGGTTCTTCCACTTCAAGATGCTGTCATGCTGTAAAGAAATGATACCAGTCATTTCAAGATAAAGCACAATGTTCATATAAGGCAACGGGATATCAAGGCATGGTTGATAGATTTCTCATAAATAAATTACAGATGTATGAGAGGAGGGAGAGGGTTATGGGAAAGAGACAGAAACATGGGAGGGAGGGGAGAAGGAGAGGGGAGAGAGACAGAGAAAGAAACATAGACAGACAGACAGACTGACAGACAGAGATCTACAAAATTGGGACGTTTACAATCTCATTAGAATTTTTAAAAAAAGATGGGAGACTGAATTTATAGACAGGTTTGACTGTACTTGCTTGCTTACCAGTGACTGCTGGAACTCTTCTCTTAGATGAGGTTTAGAGGCCCATGTATCTTCACCATCCTTGAGTAGGTGTGCCACAATCCCTGCTGCAAAGTAGCTCACTTCAATTTGATCATTCTCTAGCAGTCGTCTAAGAAAAGATTAATAACACATTAAATAGTCTTAAAGCCTCTCTAAAGTGTTGGGAGCCCAAAATATTTGATGGCAAACATACACTTCAATTGTATAATGAAGTGAAAGAGGATGTCATTTAACACTGACTTCTGCAAGGATTTTCAGAATAAATGTGTTTGAAGACGAATATTGATGAAAGAATACAAAATTCAGGTTTTCTGCGTACAACACAAAACCCAAGTTTTGTATTCTTTCATCAATATTCGTCTTCAAACACATTTGTTTTAAAAATCCTTGCAGATTTGAGTGTTATATGACATCCTCTTTCACATCATTACACAATTTAAGTGAAATTTTGCCATCAAATTTGTTAGCGAATTCGGGGCTCCCAACACCCAACGAGGGGCTTTAAAGAGAATAGCGATGAATACAGACATACTAGAGCTTATCGTCTTGCACTCATCAGAGTAAATCGCAAGAATAAACAGAAAGCCAAAATCAGATAATATAAACGGAAGCTAAAGGAGTGGAGCGCATGAAAAAAAGAAAATGACTATGAGTCCTAAAGATTCACAATGAAGGTAGGCTTATACTATAGCCAAGTTGTGCTAAAAACCAATAAAGAAATGGTAATGGAAATGCAATTGAAGAGAAACTAACTTTTCAAAGATCTAATGGAAATGCAATTGAAGAGAAACTAACTTTTCAAAGATCTGGATTGTTAGTCATGCGCTCAATGGGCTATTTGAACCATTGAAACAAACCAATTGAAATATCTAGAAATGATATTCACTGTAGAACACAACACAAGCACATATCATGACATGAAATGGGCAACTTTGACACTTTTGTAAATTAAATTTGTTAGTGTTTTTTTACTCTGATTGTACATGATAGTATGTTCTGTATGTGTGTGTTTAGGGGTAGGCTTTCATATAAGGAATCCCTCCTTTCTGCCTATCCCAAATGCTCTCATAAATTGCCATTGTAGTTTGTATCTCTATCTTGTTCTTTTTTGTTATCATTCCATTCTGTATTTGTATGTTTTAAATGTTTTTAAGAAGAGTGTTGAATAAACTTTGAATTTGAATTTGAATGTGTTCTAGACATGACAACTCCTCTTTCTTCATTCCTTGATCAGCTATTATACATGTTCTCACATATCAGTTTGGTAAATAAACATAGCTTACATGTAGTATTGAACATCCAGTGTACCTTCAGTTTGATTCCATGACTATAAATTTTCCAAAAACTTAAGATTCCAATAAAGCTAATTTCACTTAAAAGTGGCTGCTTGTATACTGTAGATTACTACAATTACATTAAATCATTTTAATCTGCTGATCTTAACACCTCAAAATGGTAAATATTTTCGTGACATCATATGAGGAATTATAAATGTATTTAAACACTGAGAATTCTGAGTGGAAAAAGTACAAGTGCAGGTTAGTATTATGCATGAAGACATTTAGTAATTTAAGGAAAATAAAGAAGCCATAACCAAACGAGAATCATTATTATGTATACCTATTATTTTGTCATCACAATGTATCCATGTTTTGTATCATATTTCTGTTCTTTGTAAACTTTGTCTGAGCCTTTAATCTTTATATGAGCAAACCAAAATATCCATGTTGAATGACATTGGACAAATAAATACCTGTAAACATTGAATTAAATGTATTATGACAAGGATATTGAGTGAATGTAGATACTTACTTGCAGTGTTTGAGGAAGTCTTCTCTCTTCAGGTTATCCCTCAGTGTCTTCACTTCTGCTATGTTGTTCTGAAAAGAGATTTCATACAATCTTACAGTTAGTACCAATACTTTTATTCATATTTATGTTATACAGTGAAACCTGTCTATAAAGATCACCCAAGGGAGACAAGAAAAGTGGTCTTTATAGGCAGGTGGTCTTTGTAGATGGGTGCCTATAGTACATGTTACAACGAGAAACCATTTTCAAGGGAAAAAATAATGTGGTCTTTGTAGACAGGTGGTCACTAAAGCAGGTTTGACTATACAAGACCCCCAAGGACAACAGTATTCTAACTACTGATGGGGCTACCATGTTTAAAGAATTCTGAATAAATAATTACTATCTTTAATACTATAATGCAAATCCAATGTGACTCTGTGCACACTTCAGAGTTGGAATAGAATATCACCCTAAATAGGCCCTAATACTCACTGACTAAAACAGTGGAGAGCAGAATATTCAAATGGATGTCTTTCCATAGGACACTTATATCACGCATGGGCTCAGACACTAAAGCATCTTCTCTACAATGTTTAAACCACTTTTTTTTTTTTTGAAGTGTCATCTAGTCATTACATTTTCCATCACTCAAAAAGTATGGATATATGGAAATCGCATTTCCTGACTATTCATGTATTTAGCATGTGATAAGTTGCTATTCAAATCAGTCAACTTTGAAGACTAAAAGAAGAAAGATGTTGCAACAGAGTAGAAAACATGAGAGAGACACAGAGAGATTGAAAAAAAATTGAAAAAAGAGGGAGAGAAAGAGAGAAAGAGAAAGACAATACTTACAATGAGTCCTAGAACCTTTGTCTGGAGTGTGGATTCATCAGGGAAGATCTGAAATTGAAGCAAAAGTACAAATATGAATAAAATGGACATTATTTGACAATAACAAGATTCACATAATATTCAGTTACTTCTCAAGTGAAAACCAACCAAAGCAAGTCTCAAAGATTAAATTTTTATAGTTTATGAAAAACAAGCTTACTCTGCAAACGTTGCTCATGAATGTTATAAGAATTCCTTGACCGGATGCACCTGCTATTGCAATATTTATATATGTTTTCTATTGATTTCGTCTCAATTCATGTTTGTTATATTGTTGTATTTATGTGACCTGATTTGCCAAATAAAATAACGATAATAATAATAATGTGATGTTTTTAGACAATTCTTTAGTTTCACATAAAACTTGTTCCCAAATGATGAAAATGAAGTGTGGTTAAGTTTCAAGTGACCTCTGATGGATAGATAATAATTACCTCCAGTATGTCAATGAAGAGATCAAGCCCGCCCTCATTGTCAAAGATAGTACAGGTGGGTGGTGATTCATCGGTGAGATTCCATAGCGCACTCAAGGTGAACTTCAGAGTGATGTCCACAGAACGGATGTCCGCTTTCTGACGCACAATCTGAAGCAGTTTCTGAATAAACAAATTAAAATATTTTAAAAAATGAAACAAAATAAGAATGCTCCATGCAATTTGCTTTTATAGTGATGTACACGTTCATGTAGCCAGGGGTATAGTACACTGGTTGGGACTGGGTGTTATTGACAAGCACTCAAAAAAACAAACTTGAAACTTGACAACTTGAAACTTGAAACTATATGCAGCTTACATTATGCCAAGCTTCAGTTTCACTGACAGACATGAGAAAGTCTTTAGCCTCCTCAAATATATGAAAACTACTTGTTTTTGTGTTCAATATTAAGTAGGATGAAAGTGCATCAAATTACTGATCCCATGTAGCCTGCAATTGCTGGATCATGTCTTAATACTGGTACGGTGATCTCTACATTTCCTTGTGCTTTGAAAAAAGAAGCATCTCTTTAAAGATAACATTTCTGTTTTCCATGCTCTTTCCTTTCATTTCTCTTAGCACTGCACTTGAGTAGATGTAAATTGTAAATGTCAAAAAAAAGTGTAAACCATCAAAACCTCAGAAAGATCACCTGTACCTATGAGCATCAGGGACACACTGTCATATGACAATGAATTGAGTGGAAGTCATGCTACTCTGTCACTATACCACACAATAAGGTTACAGTAACAATAGGAATTATAAAACATTTTTATAACATAGAACCTGCTAACCAACTACTGTATGTGCTGTGTGTGGATTCTCAGAAAAGGCTCTTTTGACAAAAATATGCATCTCAAGATGAATTCATTTGTAGGGAAATTTACCAAATTTACCAATCTGTAAGAAATGTGTCCACTGTGCGGAAAACATTGTTAACTTCATATACACCTATTGTGTCCTTGCATTTTACGTGTAAATGGAGCTATGCCCAGTCAATATTTTTTGCAACATGCTACCCAGCAGTCAGTAGTATGCCTCATGCCTCAAGGTCTGAACAATCAGAGGCCTAGAATCTTGATATGTGGTGTATAAAAATAGACTACAAAATACAAAGATGATTTGTAATATTTGTATTACAGCATCATCATCATCATCCTTTATTAGTCATCATTTTTCATCTTACGAGGGGTTACCGACTTTAGCGCCATAGTGACACACCCATCTCCACTTCTTCTTGTCTCGAGCATCCTTCTCATTTAGACCAACCTCACTGCTTTCTTTCTTCACCATATCTTTCCATTAAATCTTTAGTCTTCCTTTCCCACTTATACGATCCACTTCCAGATCACAAGCTATCTTTAAAGGTTCATTATCTTCCCTTCATAACCAACACATAACCCATCCACGTCAATCCACTTCTCGTTACCACTTCCACAGTTTCTTCCAAACCCAACCTTTCCATGAGCTCACTTGTGTTCTTTCTATCAGACAGTTTACCGTAAAGCGCAAAATTAAACTTGTCTAACCTGCATGTTTCTTTTGGTTCCCAGCAGAGTAGTTTGGACAGTAGATATCTTAGCAGCTAGGATAGAGCAGATTGCAACTGACATTCTCGTCATTGATGGATCATCAAATACAAACAAGCAATCCATCACCATCTTGGATGCACGGTAACGATCAAAGTTCTGTTTAAAGAAAGAGAAAAACATCATCAAAAGTATAATTTAAACTGAGTATGGCAATCATTGCTTTTGAAATCCTTAAATTGGCAACACTTTGAGAGGTTAGTTTTTCTAAATAAAAATTTCCCCTTATTCCAACTTTATGTCACGGTTGTGCACATGTATATTGTTTTCAGAGACATTACATTTACAATAATGTAGCAATAATAGAAAAAAAGATTTTGTTGCCAATTTGAAAAAAAAAGAATACTAGGCCCTTATAAAAAATCCTGTCCTAACGATCAATTTCATACCAGAGGGTTTATTTCAATACCAGGGGGTTGACTTTCATACCAGAAAGTTGATCTTCAGCCAATTATTTTACAAGTAGGTCTCTTTCAAAGGTAAAATCTGGACACTCCTGAAGGAAAAGCTAATGGTTTCTTGTTATTGTTGTTTTTAGCATGTTATCTTCTAGACATATGTTTATAATCAGATTCAATGTGGAGTTGAGGCCAGTGGATGGCAATGTATTAAAGCCCTTCTAAAGTGTTGGGAGCCCCAAAAATTTGATGGCAAAATGTCACTTAAATCGTGTCATAATGTGAAAGAGGATGGCATTTAAAGACATATTTCTGCAAGGATTTTCAAAACAAATGTGTTTGAAGTCAAATATCGATGAAAGAATACAAAATTTAGGTTTTCTGCATACAATTGAAAACCCAAATTATGTATTCTTTTAACAATAATTGTCATCAAAGACATTTGGAGGGGGGAATCTTTGCAGAGTGTGTCTTAAATGACATCCTCTTTCACATTATAATACAATTTAAGTGAAATTTTGCCACCAAATTTTGGCGAATTTGGGGCTCCCAACACTTTAGAGGGGCTTTAACCTAGTGAGAGTCTATTTGTTCAATGGTTCTGTGCTGGAGTGATAACTAAGTGTAGATAAAGCCTTTTACCCACTATTTCCTGGACCAGCTTCCTGAGATAGTAAACCATGTTTCCTGATAGATTGTAGATGTGTCAAATTCACACATAAAATGATGAGTAAAGTGTACCGTGTTGAAATCATTTTCTATTGTTTCAAACTGATAACAAAGTAATTACCTTAAATTGCTAGGTTGAATTAATTGTGGGACACTGTACTAGGTCATGAGATGTAATTAGTGAAACCAGTTTGGGGTTAAATATTGGGACATACGCAGGTTAAATCGATAAATACATCTCCTACAGATCAGTATACTCACCACGTCTTGGAGGATTCTATCACTACATAGAGTCAACAGGGCATTCTTCTGAAGCTGTACAAGAAAAGGGAAAAAAATAAGGAAGTCGCATTATTAGTGGTCTTAGAATCAGAAATTGTAAATTCCAGACAAGCCACTACCTTTGAGTAGGGCACACGCATTTATCCACAATTAACATGTCCCTGAGATAAGACTTTAAAACCTTAGGCTCACTAATTGAGCACCTTAAGACTTACTGATCTTTTATATATTTATATATTTTATATATTTCACCTGCTGTTGGCTGTAGAATGTCTCCATACATGTAGCATCCAAAACAAGACCAACCATTGAACTAAGAACTTACATGTGAGGGTTAAGAGACAGAGAGAGAGAGAGGGGGGGTGGGTGAGAGGGGGGTGGGTGAGAGGGAGATAGAACTAACCTGTTGTTGGCTGTAGAATGTCTCCATAGCATCCAGTACAAGACCAACCATTGAACTAAGAACTGACATGTGAGGGTTAAGAGAGAGAGAGAGAGAGAGAGAGAGAGAGAGAGGGGGGGTGAGAGGGAGATAGAACTAACCTGTTGTTGGCTGTAGAATGTCTCCATAGCATCCAGTACAAGACCAACCATTGAACTAAGAACTGACATGTGAGGGTTAAGAGAGAGAGAGAGAGAGAGAGAGAGAGAGTGGGGGTGAGAGGGAGATAGAACTAACCTGTTGTTGGCTGTAGAATGTCTCCATAGCATCCAGTACAAGACCAACCATTGAACTAAGAACTGACATGTGAGGGTTAAGAGAGAGAGAGAGAGAGAGAGAGAGGGGGTGGGTGAGAGGAAGATAGAACTAACCTGTTGTTGGCTGTAGAATGTCTCCATAGCATCCAGTACAAGACCAACCATTGAACTAAGAACTGACATGTGAGGGTTAAGAGAGAGAGAGAGAGAGAGAGGGGGTGGGTGAGAGGAAGATAGAACTAACCTGTTGTTGGCTGTAGAATGTCTCCATAGCATCCAGTACAAGACCAACCATTGAACTAAGAACTGACATGTGAGGGTTAGAGAGAGAGAGAGAGAGAGAGAGGGGGTGGGTGAGAGGGAGATAGAACTAACCTGTTGTTGGCTGTAGAATGTCTCCATAGCATCCAGTACAAGACCAACCATTGAGCTAAGAACTGACACATGGACACCTTCTCCTAGCTGATGCTTGGTCAGGTTGTACAGGCAAGCACTGGAAGAGAAAAAAATAATTGCAATAAATATCAATGGAAGAAGATAGAATTACAACAGTGAATGAATGCAGGCAAGTGGGAAGGTAAGAGGAAGTACAGAAAGAGTAAGAGAGAGAGAGAGAGAGAGAGAGAGAGAGAGAGAGAGAGAAGGGGGATAAAGAAGAGAAGATAGAGATATAACAGAGTAAGGAGTGAAGCACAGACATGGAATCATAAAGAGAAGGGGGATGTGCATGATAATGAGTAGAACGATGGGTACACATGTATAGTGAAACAGCAAGAGAGAGATGCTACGTAGAGAGTAGAGTAGAGAAGATATTTTTTTTTTAAATTGTGTCATTTGAATCACATACATGTACATGTACATGTATTAAATAATTGAATGAAAACAAAACGGGAACAATCAAAATCGTTGAAAATATGATCAGAAATATGTAGACACACAAACACACACACACAAAATAGTTTTGTGTGTCTATTAAAAGCAATATGTAAACAAATTTGCATGTTTCTATATTTTAAAGAGTCTTTACAAGAAAGTATTTTCATGACCTTCATTATGTCAATTTGTTCAGTTTGGTCAAACTTTCATTGCTCTATTTCTCTGATATTATATGTAGACACACAAACACAAACACACACACAAAATATCTGATATTATATGCTTTCATTGAAAGCATATTAAGCCTATACAGTGATTGTGTTTAGACAATGAGTTTACCTTGCAGCCATCTGAACTCCTATAATCCTTGGATGTGCTTTCATTTGTGGCAGTATGATCTGTAATCAAAACAATACATGATACTATAACAAATACCAACATTCATTCCATTATTTAAACAGAGCATGACAGACAGTTAGCTTTGATGACTATCAGACAATGTAGCAGATATATGAAGCCAAGTAACAGACATTGATGGGATGTCATTGTCAATTATTTGTACAAATAGTAGATTTGTGTACAAGTAGCACTGCACTATCAACTTTTTTTCAGTAAAAAGGTGATTTATTTTGTATCTATAAAAAGAGGACAAAATAAGACTCATCAGCTTTGAAAATGAGGGGGGGGGGGTGATTCTGAATAAATAATACAAAACAATCTTTTGCAGATAACAGCACAAATTGTCCATGTAAAAAAAAAATGCTGAAAAGGGGATTACCATCCAAGGTATGTTTGTATTGAGTGCGACCTAAGCTGTCAAGAACCTTGACATATTTGTAGGGTATTCAAAGCGTGCATTTACGCGAAAAACAGATAATAAAACCTCATTTGGCCCAGATTAGTTGACATTTTTGCAGTTTTCCATACACTCTAAAAGTACACTTGACATGTATGCATGACAAAGCTACACTTTATTTCTAATCAGGGGGGTGTTTCACAAAGAACCTAAGTCGAACTTAACTCTAAGTTGGACTTATAAATTATGGAGAGCCATTTGTAGCCTTAAAATAAAATATATTCAAAAGCGAAAATTTAACTATTTTAGACTTTTTATAAATTCCACATCAAGAACATGAAATATCCTTGATAATAGAAAATATGAATGATTTTAATCAACATTTTATGCCTTTAAAAATAACTTTTACAAAATATTTTCATAGATGCTAACGGCTTTCCATAATTGTTAAGTCCAACTTAGAGATAAGTTCAACTTAGGATCTTTGTGAAACACCCCCCTGACCCTATACTAGAAGAAATAATGGCAAGTTTGTGGGAATGTCTGTAACCTAATAAGATCAACACAATAACAGAACAACGAATCCTACAGTACATGTACTGTCTATCATACATTTTTAAATAAACCATTTATGAGATACTTTGCAGCAGTGTAAAAAAATACTTTTCTGTTCACAGGAGCTCTTTTAGGATTTGGTGTTGTATACGTGCAATTTTCAAAGTAATATTAATTAATGTATTACAATGTTTTTTTACCAGATCTCTTTTTCAATTCACCAGAGCACAATTGAAGCTTTCGAGAGCTAAATTGCTCACCGCTCCTGTGTATTTTTGTTCACTGCTTTGTAGGATACAATAAACAACTTCATTTAATACTATGTAACTGCCCATCATCATCTTCAGTATTGTTGTTGTTGTTGTTGTTGTATTTGTATCAGTTTTTATCATTATTATATTTAAGGGAGTGTTGAGCTTTGCATTGCTAGCTTCAGAGAAAGAAAAAAATTAGATTCACAACTTTCTTGAATCTTTGTATTCTTGATCTCAAAATTCATTGAATTTTTTCTTCTCAATTTTCTGCTTCCAGTAATAATAATATAACATGTTTTGATAATTTAGCAGGGCTTTAAAAAACAAAAAGTACCATAGCGCTTAAAGGTATAGACCAGTTTTGACCAGAAATGCCCCCCCCCCCTCAAGAAATGAAATAGAAGCTCTTATTAATACCAATCATGTGAAAGAATATGTTTTTACTACTACGTGATGATACAAATTTTGCCGGGAAACTGCCTATTAATTGATATATTTGGTAAATTATCATATCTATCCGGACTGGATAGATATAGGGTAGTCCCATATACATCTTTCTGTGTACAGTGCTTGCAACTTGACCAAGACTGGGCCAAATTTCTTATCATTTTGATGATTCCAGAACCTTGCAGTACAAACCAATACTTATATGCTAGAAGATCAACCTTTTCTGATCGATTCCACGTTTCTTTCACAATGCAATCGCATGACCAGAACTGGTCTATACCTTTAACAAAATCACAAAAGACATTGACTCACGTATCACTTTCTATTGCTGAGGGAAGAAGTATGTTTTCAGGGATTTTTTTAAAGACTTGATGGAAATCAGGATGTTGTTCAACATTTATGGAGCCGCCAGTGGAAAAAACAAAATTCAGGACTATTTTATATCAAGGTTTAATTCCCCTTATACATGGTGTAGGTGTAAATCTGTTTGCAACTTCCCATTTTTTGATAAGCACAATTTTTTTTTTTTTTTGGGGGGACTACCAGGTATACTTATAACAGTTGTATGATCGACACTTCCTAGTTCCTTCTATAAATGTTATTGTAAAACATTCTTATTTCATTGGTGTAGCCTTTTTCATACAAATGCAGACAGGTAAATAAACACTGAAGTGAAACCTCCCAGTTTGATACTTCATGCAAAAATGAAAACAGTATTTAAAGAGAAAATATCAGATGGAAACGGAGCAAAACGAGTCGACTAGAAATTTGATAGAGTCCTGAGACTTCCTTGTTCTTTTCACCAGTGCCTATGAATACAGATCACATGAAGTGATTTCATTTGCGTTTGCGATCAGAAAACTGTTTTCATGATAGTTGATTTGGGGGCTGACTGATTCCTCAGATCCCCCTCCCTCATATCCCAGTTAAGGCATAGAAGGGGCATCTCAAATGTTTGATATTTAAAAAAAAGCACTCGAGGTTGAAAATCTTAATGAAAACTCAGATCAGATACTACAATCTTTAAACAAGTTGGAAAACAACAATAAAGTACTGTATTTTTGAAAACATGCCAAAGTCAGGATTATGCCACATCTGTTGTGGTGGCATTAGAAGTTAAGCTTTTACCCTACAGACTAATCAATAGCAACGTTCACATGGTAACGTTGTAGCTTAAATACTTTAAGTTTGCGAAACCTCAGTTATAAACAATGATCCACTAACCATGAGGAGGGTTCACACTGGACCAAAACAACAAAAGTATTCAAAGTTAACTACAAGCTGGGGAAACCATTCATTTTAACTACAAGCTGGCATAACCTCGAAGTTAATTGCTATCTCACGACACATAACTTGGAGTGAGGAGTCCGAGGACCCTTGCTGCTCCTAGTTATCATGCTAACCTTAAGATCTGCCGTGGTTTGTAACTTCAAGTTAACTTAAAGTTTCATAACTATGAGTGCGTCTGCACAGTCCCAAACTACAAGATAACTTCAAAGTTTAATGACTTAAATTCAAGTTAAGTGACTGCCGTGTGAACCTTACTGATGAAAGGGGATCCCTTAAGAACCATCCATGACTAATCCATTCACTGTTTGTCTCAAACCACCCCCCCCCCCTTCTTTCCTTTAGTCTGAAATTTGTCACACACAAGACGTATAATACAATACATACAGACATCCAATAACATAACATCTATGGGTGCGTGTATCGTGTCTTGCTACAGATATGTATCGAACCCCACTATTGGACCCCACTATACGAACATGATTTTCGGGATGTCGCGTTTATCGTCTCTTCATGATTCAAAATAAAGGCCTTGTCTCTGCGCAGCTGCTTTGCGCTGTTTGACCCGGGAAGCAGATTAGCATGGGAAGATCCGATATGTACAGGATGTATGTGGGGTTCAAAACAGCTTTGCATTTATCATGTCTCAGAAACGTGATTCTGGCTGTAAGTCACAATCAAAACGCACTTTTTTTGGCGTTACAATATGCCCATATCCAAAGATGTTTGAAAAAGGCTTTGCGTTTATCGCCTTAAAAATTTGCCTGAAAGACATTTGAAAACGCTGATTCTAGGCAAAAAATTGGACGATAAACGCAACCTATATTGTATATTGTGACAGACTGAGGATGGACTGTGATTTGACAGACAGAATGTTTGTGACTGCACAATACACTGTATGTCATTTTCAGCTACTTGTTTACCATGGGCTATAAATATCACCAGTACAGTGATATTGTCATTCCCAGAAATATCATTCTTGTTATTCTGGGAATAACAAGAATGATATCTGGGAATATCACTGTACTGGTGATATTGTCATTCCCAGAAATATCATTCTTATTCCACAGTATACATGTAAGTAATACAACCAGTAACAACACAAAAAATCTACCCCTACATCCGAGTACAGTTGTACAAGAAACTGTTACATGTACATGTAGCTTTGTAAAATCATCTAACACTTGGGAAGAAGCACTTCCATCCATCATATACATGTACTTTGAAGCATTTTCCTTTTCAAAATATTTCACAGCTTTGTTACAATTGAGTAACCTAATTTTACAACTTTTAATAGCTAGTAAATCAATATCAACAATACATGGTAAATATCGTTTGAAGTAAATATATCATAAAATAGCAAAACTAAATTATTTTTACCAGTGGGATCAAGACATCAGGGCCACGATGCATAAAACTTACATCAATGATAAGTTTTGTGCAACGGGCCCCTGTACATGTATTATCAACATCATGTAGCCCTGGGGCATGGCATACACTGTATACCATCCTTGAAGGTTGTTAGATAAAGATTCTGACATACATACCTTGACGATGTCAGGTCTGGGTTTCTCTAAGAACTGGGTCATATTGAAGAGAGAACACAGCAGCTTATGAACATAGTTGGAGCGTTCGGTGTACCTCTGTAGTGCCTCTAGTACTTGACTCTCGGTTGCATAGCCTGACACCTATCATTAATATACACCAATCATAAAGTAAATGATTGCATGTCAAATGACCGATAAAGATTATCGAAATACTCAAATAATGATAGACCCCGGTCCAATCTCAAAGATTTGTTTGTCAATTAAACCCCGGAATACCATATTTCATATGTTTACATGTAACTCACTGCAAGAGGTTCTACAAGTTTTCAAAACAGAACATTAGTGATGATATGGTCTACATACATGTACATGTAAATGACATTGGGTATCACAATAAAAAAAAAGTAAATTCAGATTACTATTCCCGCAAGAAGGGTAAACAACAGGGCTCCACACTTACTTTTTTGGAAGTGGGTCCGGTTTGAACTTTTTACAGTCTGTCTGCATGACCCCTAATGCAAGATCCCCCCATATTTTTCTTTTAGGGGCGGGTATGGACCTAAGATTAGTGTTGAGCCCTGAATCACATTAAGCAAACGATACTATTAAGCCATGATAAGTATTGCAAATTAGTAATCGTGATACTTGTCACATCCTTTACCTTGAGTTCTGGTCTGAAGTTATCATGCCTGTCTTCTATGAGATAGTCTTCAAAACACATCTCTCTTGATGACTGTCTATCTTTCTGCACACCTTGCGTCAAAGTAAGTCCAATGAACTTTAACCTCGGTCTACTTGTCACAAAATGCCAGAGAGCTTCATCCCTGATGTTATCCCTACCTGAGATATCAAGGGACATGAGGTTTGGAACAGAGTCGTCTGCCTTCAAGAGTACATTGATACCTGTTTCATGGGCACTGTCTTTTACAGGATGCATGTCCTGGGAGATATCGAGATGTCTTAGCTCTGGAAGTTGGGCCACTGTTGATGGGATATCCTTCTCTGCAACCCTCGTGTGGTACATAGACAATGATTTCAACCGTTTGAGTTTCGTCAATGGTGCTATAATGTGGACCAGGGTACCTGAGATGTCTAAGCTCTCTAGTTGTGTCAAACCTTCAGCAACCTCCTCTAATCCAAGTTTGTTACCAAACTCTGTATAGCTGACATTGAGGTGGCGTAACAGCCTGAGTTGTGGAAGTGAAATCACTATGCAGAACTTGGAGTTATTCATGAAAGTACAATTACTGACATTCAATGAGCGAAGATTTCTCCTGGTCCACTCTCCCAGAGCTCCGATGATGTCATTGACGTTGACATTCCGGACACCCGCCGCATCAAGTTCGGTGAGTTGGTGACCAGACAGGGCACGTAGCCCTCTAGAGGAAAGTGTCGCATATCTTAGACATGCCTTTCGGACAGACACAAGATTCTGATTGGCAAATAGGCTTAGTGTAGAATCCCTCAGTTGTCGTGTCTCACTTAGTGTTCTAAGAAGCTGTTCAGCCAGATCACGATGTAGCTTGATCTCTGGTGATTTCAGGCAGAGTTTGGGTTCTGTGTGATCTCCTTCTAAGGATACATATTCACAGCAAAATTTAGGCAGGTTCCTTGCCACATACAGAAGGCACAATTTTTGTAGTGGGTCAGGCGACGCTGTCCCCATCTTCAGTGCGCTGTTATCATCAGTCTGTATGGAAACAAATTAAAAAACAAAGGGTGGGTTTAATTGTAGTACAATTCGGAAAGGATTCCGGGTAGCTGAACAATACAGCTCACTTAAATTTATTACAAAGTACAGAGTTATTGTCAGAATGATCTTTCTCTTAATAAATTAACACACACATTCACATGTATTCTTAATCATGATAAACGAAAGAAGTTGATTTAGTTTCTGAATAAATGATTTAAATGGCTACTTGGAAAGAATGTCAAAATAGCACTTTTTAGACTCTATGAACAAAACATTCAAATCTTCCTTTCCCTATTATTGATCATCTTTTAATATTTGGCTTGCGTGCCGAATGCAGACGTAGGCAGTCATACCCAATAAAGCGCCATGAAACGTGCTCACTACGTACTCAATACGCAGACTAGCACATAGGCCTGCGTTGGTCGCTCGCTAGTTTAAAAATTTCGCAAGCAAACACAAGGTAAAATCGCCTACGAGCGGATACGAGTGGCAACCAGTAAATGCGAGCAACAGCGAGCTACAAGAGCAACAGCGAGCTACAGCGAGTGGCTTAGCGCAGGTATACGCAATCATACGAACCTCTTTTTTTTGGAGTGCGTGTCACTGCCTACAACTGCGTTTCCTACACGATTTACCTCGCTTTAGCTCGTTGTTGTTCGCAAGATTGCGCGTATTGTTGTGCTGTTGCTCGCACACCATTCGCAGCAGCAAGAATTTTTACACCGCCGCAGCCCGAGCGAGCTGGTACGCAGCCGTACGAACAACAGACGAGCTAAAGCGAGCAAACATGCAGTGAGACGCAACAAGACCAACGTGGCGAGCAAACTGCATATTGAATCGTACTCCTATGAGCAACAGCAAGCTATAGCGTGGTCATAGGCAACCATAGGCAACCGTAGGCAGTCTTTGTACGAGCAGCATACGAGCTACCTACGAGAACGGCTGCATATTGATATACCCCGTAAAGCGCAGCAATACGCAGCAACATACGCAAAGGCGTGACCGAGGCATTACAGTCTCACCTTTGCAGCAATTTTGTTTGAGCAAAACAAGAGCAAGCCTGTCCGTAGGTCAAAGGCTCTCGGTCCTTAAATTTTTAAGAGAACCGGGAGCCCTTTTTCCAGGACCAGGAGCCATTGCCAAAAATAATGAAAATACATTTTCTTTTAAATTATTTGTTAAAGATACTATGTCCCTTTTGCAGCCAACATCAAATTCTGTAGAACTTTGCAGGAATTATGAATATGTCATGTACATGTATGTCCTATAGATCTGTGACATTTAAACGTTAGCAGTGTCCTAATATTCAAATTATGCAAGGAAACCCGTTTACTTGCTAGACTTCACTGTCAGACACTATTGAGTGACTGACTGGCTTTTTTTCTTTGGTAATAACATACATAAAATGAGCTGTAAAGGGTACATGAGCATTTGTCTACATCAATAACCCACTTCTTGTAATGGCCAAAATTAAACTGATTGAATCTTTGCGCAGCATAAAACGTACGACCATTCGGTACAATGGTCTGAAAAATCAGACTATTACTTACTGGCTCTATAGCTCCTAAGTCGATTCGACTAATAGTCGTTATTTTCCCATTTAAAGACATTTTTAAGCCCCCTCCCCTTTTTTAGGGAAGTTCTAAATTAGTATTGTCTTTCAAATGCCGTTGGAATTTAACCTTTTCATTTTTTTGGCCTGCAAATGGGACATACATGTAGTACCTTTAACTGTTACCTTTCATTTATTCATTAGTCTATCAGTACACTCTAAAGTACACAGTGCACAGCAGTGGTAGCAGTTTGAGATGTAAACAAACCAAAGACAGAGACAAAAACAACATGCAACAGCCAACAGTGCATGAATGATGTGGTCTATGCATACAATCACAGAAGGATTTTAGGATTCTCATTGTAAAATGATTTGTTAGGGCTCACTCAGTCCACATTTAACTCTTATCAAGTAAGTTTTTTTGTCAGATTTGTGAACATTAAGTGCCGGCCATGTGGAAGTTTCTGAAACAGGAAACGATAATTCTCCCAGACCGCGCGCAAAAAATTGAAAAAGACTGGCGCCTGGGACTCATTTTTTCTGTCCTTCTGGGTGCCAAAATTCAGGGACTGTTGGGTACAAATCGCCCGGCGCCCGCTTACGGAAAGGCTTGAACAAGAGTGCATACATTTCATGTAAGACGTCACACAGAGATAGTCAGATTCTGCCCATCCAGGGTCCCTTCAAAAGGTACTACATGTACATTGTTTATCATGCTCTTGAGACAATCATAATATAACTAAAAATAAGTCTTGGAAAAAATTAAACAAGTCTTGGAAACATGTACATGTATTGTGCAGTATGGGATCTTGAATCTTGAATTTGTTGCACCCAAAAAGCTTTATTGATACTTTAGCAAACTCGTAACAATCTTAGCTAAGATACTAACAGGTAATGAAGTATAATTCTACATGTATAAACGGGACTCGACACTAATAGGTGTCCAGGACACATGGGCACTCAAATTCCAAGTACACCTGTACAGAGTCTACAGATCCCCATATTTCAACAATTTTACACAGGGCTCAACAGTAAATTAAAGACCCCTTTCAAAAAATGGTGGAGCCCTGAATTTAATAATTATAGTCAAATATTTTAACACCTACATGTACATGCATATTTCAAATCAATTGTTGATTAGGCATGATTTGAGGATTTTGAGCCTACTGTACAGTTGTACTCACTTGTAGTCACTACAGGACATGTACATTTGGCTTAGATACATTTGCGGACTACAAAAGTTAATGACTTTCTTACTTTTTTTCTTCTTATAGGGTCTTTGTAGTTCATAAAAATTATAAGAAAGTGAAATATCAGCAAATTTTTCAGTCTTTAAAGGTACTACGTCCCATTTGCAGGCCCCAAAAAATGAAAAGGTTAAATTCCAACAGCATTTGAAAGACAATACTAATTTAGAACTTCCTTAAAAAAGGGGGGCTTGAAAATGTCTTTAAGTGGGAAAATAACGACTATTAGTTGTCGAATCGACTTAGGAGCTATAGAGCCAGTAAGTAATAGTCTGATTTTTCAAACCATTGTACCGAATGGTCGTACGTTTTATGCTGCGCAAAGATTCAATCAGTTTAATTTTGGCCATTACAAGAAGTGGGTTATTGATGTAGACAAATGCGCATGTACCCTTTACAGCTCATTTTAGGTATGTTATTACCAAAGATGAAAAAAAGCCAGTCAGTCACTCAATAGTGTCTGACAGTGAAGTCTAGCAAGTAAACGGGTTTCCTCGCCTAATTTGAATATTAGGACACTGCTAACGTTTAAATTTCACAGATACATGTAGGACATACATGACATATTCATAATTCTTGCAAAGTTCTACAGAATTTGATGTTGGCTGCAAAAGGGACATACTGTAGTATCTTTAACATGCGTTCAGAAAAAAAAAATTAACTTACTGTAGCAACAAGTGTCTGTACATCAAAATTGTTCGTAAAAAATGATACCAATTGATTGTATGATATTCTGCCTTGCAATTTGTGCAATTATCTTACCTTTGATGGGTCACTTTTTAATAAATCACCTGTTAACTCTCAGTCATACACGAATTAAGGACTTGTTGTTTTCATGCCTTTTTCTTCAGTTGTAGCTCATTCCGATCCAACATCAAATTCTGAGATTGAGACATTGTTGGAATCCTTTTGACAATAAATTTGCTAGTTGCACTGATTTGTAGTCTAAAAATTTTACTATCATTTGGTCGCAATAAATCTATGTAGAATATGAGAAATCATGGATCAAATTTCACATTTCTATTTCTTCTTTTAAATGAGCGCAAACTTTAGACAGCAAATCAATCAGCAGGGGTTTGTGACAGCTAACGTTAGATCGAAATCTCATTCTTGAATTTGTTGCACCAGAAAAGCTTCATTAATGATAAATTGATACCAGACTTGTAACAATCTTAACTAAGATTCTAAAATAAATTTGATAACTTGTGTTTAAAAAGTGATAAACATGATCATAAAAGGGTGTCTGAACGATTTTTCAATTTTCCCTCTTGGATTGTTTTTCACCATTATGGTTGGATAATTGAAAAAATAATTCACTCAGAATAATACATTTCAAATTTCAAGACTCACCGATGTTTCTATCAAAAGATACAGCCCCCTCAATTCCCTTTAATATTCATCCTTTTTCGGTCAGAATCGACGAAAAAGACGTACATGCAGAGTTATGTTGCTTTGCTAAATTTAGCAAAACAGATGTATTGCGCAATATGCAAGTGTACGCTTGCATATTGTGCAATGCACAACTTGAGTGTGATCGCAAGTTCAACTTCCCTGGTCTTCCGTGTGCGAGTCTGTTACACGCGGTCCGATGAATATGCATGTGCAGATTTTACGCTGTCACCATGGGTTCGGGCTGCGTAGAGCTAGTGCCTCCGTACTTAGCTGATCCGAAAAATGGGGGGGGAAGGGTATTTTCAAACTGTAATTGCTTGTGATCCCTGGGGGCTAGTGAAAAAATAAGCGCATGGATATATTCCTGAGAACTGGGACTACTTATCGCCAGGGGCATCATATCTCAAAGTGGCAAATTTCGGAGCTAGCCAGGAAACAATGTTTAAATAGCTGTTTTGACCAAGATATTTTTAGAATTTCGAGATGACGCCCCTTTGGAAATATGGGGATTAACCTGCTCTTTCATATGACACCTCATTTATTGAGTATCACCTTCAGGATCACTAAAAATAAAGGTTCGAATCTCGATTTGAAAATAAAAACATTGACCAATTTTGCATGATCGCGCAATGCACGTAGACTGCATAGGGATGCGTGCAATCTCAATGGGAAGAATTTTAGCACACAACATCGGGTGCGCGATCAGACACCCTAATCATAATAAACAGTAGGGGCGCTGGTCCAAGAATAAGGATCGTCCCCACAAACGATGATCGTCTTCGTAAAGGCGGACAGATGTGTCCACAAAAATAAGGATCGTCCGCATTTTCGCTGACGTTTCTGAGATCCGCACGTTGGCGATGCGAAAACGGATTCCGCGATGATTTTCTTGATGCATTTTACATTGATTTTGTACAGAGACTTTCACGTTATGAGTGATAAATCCTCGGGAAGACGGACAACCCATTAAAGTAGAAGGTGAACTGGGGGTATTTTAATCCGTTTTTCGCATCGCCAGGGCGCAGATCGGGAACCCGAAACCTGCAGAGCGCAGAGCGTCCAAGGACGATCCTTATTTTTTAGGACGCATTTTGTCCGCGTATAGGAGGATAGCCTTGTTAATGCGGACGATCCTCATTCTCGGACCAGCGCCCCTACTGATAAAGGAACCTCTCTCTCCGTCTCTCTCTAAAAAAAAGGGGGGACATCAGACACACAAATTGTGCCAAACTTGCATTTTAGTATTGCTATTCGATACTGCAACTAACATACCACATCGATGTCCATGGGAACAACTTCTTGGCGTCGACGTAAATCCATACCGGTCTAATCAGAAGCTAGTTACCAATACCATCACACTTCACTGTCACAGCTGGTAGTGTCTTCTTCATCAATAGCACTGTTACTACTGTGTGCACAATACGTACATGTACAGTGATAAGAAGAACTGTGCAAAAAGTGCAGGAAGTTACGTGTATTGTAGACTACGAAGTTTAGACAGACTGAACAAAAATACAGTGCGAGTTATCTCAAAACTTTTCACAAATTGACGGATAAACACATTATACAATCACAAACATATGCACCGTGAGAGAAGTACTTACTCTAATCTACAGCTCTCTCAGGAAATCACAGTCGATCACCTTCTAAAACTGCCATAAAATGAATTCTAAGTTACGGAACTTCCGTCATCCTGTAGAGATTTGATGGTTGGGTTGGTTGATGGCCGGCTAATTTTAGGCCAGCTGGCGACCTGTCTGCTGCCATCTACAATAAAAGTAGGATAGTTCACAGGGACGACAAGCAAGGGGGCGGGGCTCACAGAATACTTGACACAACTAACCCGTTTGCGTTATTATTATGCCGGACCATTTCATATTTCATTTCTTTCTTTTTTATTTGATTTTATTTTGTGCTATCACGATTATAGCACAGATGACAGTCAGAAGTGGTAACTAGACAGAGGGTGACTGCCCGTCCCTAAGCTTGGTTTATGCCCCGGCCTCTTCTCAAATAACGACAGGTCCATCTCCCCATGTTTTCAGATATTTTGAAACCTGAGTGGCCAGGGGCGGCAGAGCGTCTTTCAAAGTGGGGGGGGGGGCGCCAACAAAAAAGGACACTTTTTGGAAACAGGGCACCTACAAAGGGAAACCTCAAAGCGAAAATATATCATTTTTAGACATTGGTATATACCCATACATAGTGATTACATTATTAGGGATGATTTCAATGTTTGTTTCTATCTTTACATGGTCCAAGATAGGCCTACTGCTTAAGCATCATACTCAGCAGTTGGGTGTGATGATCTGAATATTTATTTGCGAGCGAGCAAAGCGAGCGACCAACATTTTTAAGATTTGTGAGATCGCAGTGCAAAATCTTATAAAGAGGTAAAAACAATCATGATGGCACAATTTAATCATGAAAGACTGAAAGGATCTTTAATAAGATAGTTAGAAACATAATTAAATCAATATTAATGCAAGCGAGCGTAGCGAGCGAGCTTTAGGGGGAATTAAATAAAAGATTGCTCTTATTTGCTTTAAATTAGGGGCACATTTTATGGTGAAAGGAAAAGGGGGCACATATTCAAAGGAAAATGGACACTTACTAGAAAATAAAAGGAGCACGTGTCAAAGTGAAAAGGGCAATTATCAGAGGTGAAAATAGGGCTAGTAATTCTCGCACCTGAAAAGGGGCACTCACCAGAGATGAAAAAAGTCACTTATGAGAATAGAAAAGGGGCACTTATTACAAAGGAAAAGGGTGCGTCTTTCAGATAATAGGGGTATTTATCAAAGGTAAAAAAAGGACATTCATGAAAAAGGGGAAGGCACTTTTACTAAAAAGGAAAAGGGGCAATTATTAACAGGATAAAGGCACTTATCAGAAAGGATAAGGGGCAAGTGTTAAAATAAAAGGGGCACCTCCCAGATTTGAAAAAGGGCACTTATCACAGGTGGTAAGGGGCACTTCTTGTACCTGAAAAAGGGGCACTCATCTGAGATCAAAATGGCACGTATGAAAATGCAAAGGGGCACTTAATACAAAGGAAAATGGGCACTGTCTTGTCAAAGGAAAAGGGGCACCTATCAGATTTAAATAGAGGCATTTATCAAAGGTGTCAGAAAGGGCATTTATGAGAAGGGGAAAGTGTTCATATTGAAAAGGAAAAGGGGCATTTATCAAAAAGAAAAGGGGCACTTATTAGAAAGAAAAAAGGTTCACTTTTCCTATGGAAAAAGGGGCACTTTTGGGGTACTTGAAAAAGTGGGGGATGGAGAGTGAGAAGCGGAGAGAGGGAGATGTAGAGGTAGAGGGAGAGGGAGAGAGAGAGAGAGAGAGAGAGAGAGAGAGGGGGGGCAGCTATAGCTGTGTAAAGGGTCTATGAACGGAGGAATAGAAGAGAAAGGGATGAGTAAGAGATACGGGAAGTGTCCATCGAGTAGGACTCGGACGAATCGGGATATGTACACGTACCTCCATGTTTGTATATATCTATAAAATATTTTTAAATACTTCAAACAGTAACTGTGCTTGAAAAGCAATTGAATTTCTTTGTTGTCTAAATGAATCTTTAGCGCAAATGGCATTTCACTTGTTTTTATATTTTGGTAGCATATGCCTAGAATGTCCAAATAAGAATGGATATTTCGTTATATACCCAAAACATGGTTAAATATTGCCTTCCTACCTTAGTGACTTGGTATCTTTGTCCACTGTCTGAGAGGCACTGATCCCTTGCCCACTGGCGAATTATGAGGGGGGTATCATGCAGCACAGACCCCTCAGGAATCAAGTTGGAAAAGTACACCTTAACAACGCAATAACAAACTCCCCTAATTTTGCATTTTTTTCTAAAAGACTATAAAAATGGGACTCCACCTTTTTATAACTTGTCTAACTGGGGGAGCGGGGGGTATTCGGATATGCTGGGTCTTTCAGAAGCTTTAACTGCTTCCTTCAAATCACAAAATTATTATCCCCACCCCCGAACCAACAATGAATGGTTCCCGAGCTTGTCCACACTCCGGTCCACACATGCATGTATCCTTGATGCGTCATTTTTTTCTGCGGCACAGATTGAGGCTTTTAAAAAAAAAGAGGTCTTGATTTAACCCTAACCCTAACCCTAAACTTTCCCATAGGCTCAACACGCACCTAACCCCAATCTGTGCCGCAGAACAAAATAAGGCATCCTTGATAATTATCATATCGATATAGCAAAATGACGCTACACGCTTGTATCTTAAAGGTATAGACCAGTTTTGGAAACGCCCCCTCTCAAAAAATGAAATGGAAGCTCTTATTACCAAGCATGTGAAAGAATATGTTTTGACTAATACGTGATGATACAAATTTTGCCGGGAAACCGCCTACTAATTGATATATTTGGTAAATTATCATTTCGATCCGGCCTGGATAGATATCGCGAAGCCATTTCAACATTGAACATTTAGGCATATATTTCTGTTTTTTGTGAATTTAGGTTGAATTATTGCCATCTAAACCTCTGAAGGCAATATTTAAACAATATTGAATGGATATTTTGCACCTAAAACCCTTGAACCGCAATTTTACCACTACCGGTTTATACCTTTAAGCAACCAAATTGAATTCGAATCTGAATTTGAACACATTTATAATTACATATACATATTTTGTTAATCTCTCATGTTATATTTGTTCCCTTTTCATTTTGAAAAGAAAAAAAAAGTTGTAAACAATTGTTAGTAGTAATTTAATTCATTTTCATCTCTGTATTATATTCCAGAATAGACATGCAGTAGTACGTTAATTTATGCCATTCCTGCTTGTCTATTGTAATTTTGACTTTTGCACTCGATTATCCATGTTACACAATAATTTCGAAATTTGTTATCCATTGTTATAAAACATTTGTTTGGACTATAATCAATAAAATATGAATTTGAATTTGTAAGCTAGGCTGCTAGGATATGGGGGGGGGGGCGGAAATGACAATGACAGTGACATTTATTCTCATGTCACCCATATTAGAGTATTGGAGAATACAATCATTATATGTAAAAAAAAATATATATATACTATTGTAAGCAATTCATAGGCGGCTGACCATCTTTCAAATTGGAGGTGCACCAACAAAAAAGGGCACTTTCTGGGAAAATTAGGGCCCAAGGAAGGGTAAACTCAAAGTGAAAAAATAAATACAATATTTAGACATTGGTACCCCTACATTGTAATTAATAGATGATCAGGGATGATCTTTATCATTTCTCTTTGTGTGGTCCAAGATACTGCATTAGCACAATACTTTGCAGTTGTGTGTGATTGTCTAAAAAATTACATTACGAGGCAGTGGAGCGAGCGAGCGAGCAAAAAAGGGAAGATTTGTAAGGTCCCATCAATTGCGACTGATTAGATGTTATTATTTAGATGAAATCACTGATCATGATAGAGGTTTAAGCACAATCTCATAATAAAAGTATGAATAAGACCTTAAATATGTTACTACATTATATATTATAAATGAAAGCGAGCGAGTTTTGGGGAAAATTTGAGAACAAATTGCTCCTAGTCGCTTTAAATTAGGAGGCTCTGAGATATTTATTGTTTCGAGGGAGACAAGGGATGATCAAAAACATTTTGTCATAGCACATAAATGCTGTACACTTTGTAAGTGACAACAGGGTATAATAAGTAAAAAGGGGCACTTATGAAAGGGCAGTTATATAGAAAGGAAAAGGGGCACTTTTCAAAAGTAACTAGAACTTATTTTCATATTTGAAAGGGGCACTTATTAGAAAGGTAACTGGAGCACGTGTCAAAGTAAAAGGGGCAGTTAAAAGAGGTAAAAAGGGGCATGCAGTTATCAGAGGTGAAAAGGGGCAACTTCTCATGCCTAAAAATGGGCACTTGTAAGAAGTGAAATTTACATTTATTACAGAAGAAAGGGGCATTTGCCAAAAGTAAAAGAGGTAGCTCTCAGAATGGAATAGGGGCCGCAGTTATCAGAGATAAAGAGGGCACTTTTGGGAAGGTGAAAGGGGCATTTGTTAGAAAGTGAAAGGGCACACAACTGAAGTAAAAAGGGCACTTTTGGGGGTGCTTGAAAAAAGGTGTGGGGGCACTGTGCCCCTTGCCCCCCGGGAGCGCCGCCTCTGAACCAATTAGATAAATTACATAGGCCTAGTATTTGAAGTATATCATTTGTGAACATGTACGAACAAACTACTGTCAATAATTAATTTATTGGGTAATTGAAAAAAAAAAAAAAAAAAATTTATTGAATGAATGAACTCTTAAAGATGAAGTTGAGTTCTGGTCATGCGACTGCATTGTGAAAGAAACGGTGTGGAATCGATCAGAAAAGGTTGATCATCTAGCATATAAGTATTGGTGTGTACTGCAAGGTTCTGGAATCATCAAAATGATAAGAAATTTGGCCCAGTCTTGGTAAAGTTACAAGCCCTGTACACAGAAAGATGTATATGGGACTACACGAACATGTGGCATAAAAATCCGTCCCGATTTTTATACTGTTTCATGTCATATTTAGAATATTAAGGCATTTGAAGAGCCATGCTTTTCAGGGAACATTTTTTATCTGATGTTCTTCCACACTTGCATAATAACAATGATAATGCTCACAAATTATTTTTCACCTCTTCCCAGAACTCAACCTTCTCTTTAAAGGTATTACACAGTTTTGGTATGGGGTCATGAATTTGGTTCAAATGAACATATTGGAAGCATATGCGATTTTACAATATTGAATGACCGTTGTCGCGGGTGGAATCCAGTCTAAAGTGATGAAATTGTAAATAATAAACTTTTTATGTTGTATAGCGCCCTCTCAAGACTGATATTACTTTAGCTTTAAAACAATGTTTCTTGACTACAATCGACCGATTTGCTATTCCCATTTGGAAATTATATATCGGAACTGCATATTCTGAGATTTTCATGGTCGCAGCTACCATGGAATGGCCTTAGGCGCTATTTGAAATATTTGAAATTTACCGGGAGCACCGGTAAATTTTGATTATTCAATTTGCCCGAAAGCAGAAGTGTTTTAGGGGCTAAATTTTGTTAGTGCTTATAATACATCCACAGGGGCATCCAAATATATCAAAAATTTAAAGAATTACTATCCATCCAATTTTAAAATTTCCCAAAACTTTGCATTACCTAATCACAAATGAATAAATAATCAAGTAAATAATCAAACAAAATGAATAAATGAATAAATGACTCAATGAATACAGTCATACAAAGTAAATGAATAAATAAATAAATAAATTAATTAAAGAATAAATAAATAAATAGTCTACATAAATAAATAAATACACAAATATATAAATGGATATATACATTAAATTAAAGAATGAATAAATAATTATCATAAAATTAATATATTGTATCAATAAAACAACTAATTCTATAATATTCAAAACAAGGTGATTAATGGCGTCAGCATAATTTTCTGTTATGTTGCAATGAAACTTTACTTT
Source organism: Mesocentrotus franciscanus (assembly GCA_037976565.1). Taxonomy (NCBI): domain Eukaryota; kingdom Metazoa; phylum Echinodermata; class Echinoidea; order Camarodonta; family Strongylocentrotidae; genus Mesocentrotus; species Mesocentrotus franciscanus. The sequence continues at coordinate 3,077,405 of CP137674.1, forward strand.
ATTTGTAATAATTGTTGTTGAGAAATAGAGTGCTTTGCGATAGGTAAAACCTTCGATATTGTCAAGACAATTTACTCTAACTTACTTCCGTAGTACACTCAGCGGGCTGGGATCGCGTATCGCTGTGTGATCGTGAAGAAACGAGGCTAGAAAATGAAGTTGGTTTCGCGTATAGTGTGGTCTTGTACGTGAGTACATGCTCTGCATTGTACCACAGTATGCTCTCGTGCTTAGTTTCGCGACTAACAACTCTTCACTAGTCATAGCATTTAGCTTTGAGATAAGCAATATTGATTTGATGTCCGCAGATTTAGCATTGGAGACATTACTATGTTGATTTTTGTCATTCTTCTTCACTTTGGTCTGAAAGTTTTAAACATATCTGCAGCCATAGCAGGTAAGGTTTTAAAAGTAATAAAACTATACGTTTATATGTTATTTATCTCTAGTAATCTGTAGATTAAATGACAATGTTTTGATCTTGTTGCCTGTTGGCCGTGTCAAATGTGTATGCAGTGCCAGTGTTGTAGCGATAGTGCAGTGTGTGTGCGAGTCTAGCTAGCTGTGTTGATTGTTTTCTGTTCACTGCACAGCTGACTTGGCTTCGACTCGGAGTGATATACAATGTACATGTATGCAACTTGCATGTACTATGATGTACTTGTGTGATGTTGCAATTATCAAAGTAAACTCATAGACAGTCTTAGTTAAAGCTATTTCTTCCAATTATTACAGAAAACTGGTCTACTTTGAATGAAAAATATGACAAAAAAATGTTGGCCTCTGTCTCTGACAAAAGGTCGCGTTGCTGATCTGGGCCTCTGACAAAACTTCAAAAGGTTGCATTGCTGACCTGGCGCCAGATCAGCAATGCGACCTTTTGTCAGAGGCCAACATTTAGCTGGCTGGAAACGCGTGTAACGGTCAAATGGACGAAAAAAGGCTGATTCCGCATTTCCAATTTGATGCGGACTTTACAAAAATAGGAAGTACTATGTAAGTTGAATAAAGGCGGGATAATGTCGCTGAATTCAGTGACACTTCCCACGCCTTCCCCATGTTATGCCCCGTATACTGAACTTCATGCTGTTTCATTTCCTCTGCTTTCATTTTCTCCCTTTGTCATTTAGATTCCATAGGGACTCACATATGCACAGACTTCAACAAAATAACCAACACGACCACAGTGAGATGGGCTGTATCTTCCACCACTCCCCTTAATATATCACACTGTGAGTTAGTCTACTCGCAAGAAGGCAGTCAGGATTCAGCTCAAGTGGACTATAATTTACCTTCTCATGGTAGCCGGGAGATTCATATTAGTGTAGGAGTATGGACCATCAGAACAACTTGTACCACATCAACTTCCTCGAGTTATCCATCTCCAGAAATCACATTAGATACAGGTACGTTATATCCAGATTTACAGTTGACTTAAGAAAACTAAATTCTACACAAGTAGATAAAACTACCCGGTAGTACCTAACTAAGTTTTCTAAAATTTATATTGTGCCAACAGAAACTTTTTAGATATACTCGAGATTTGTAACTTATGAAAAGCTGAAAGGGGTTTACACCAAAAAATTGTTTCCAGACTTGGTTTAATACTGGAATTGACAAGGTACAGGTGTAATTGAAATCTCACTGATATGATTTTCAACATACTTTGGCATTCAAATATGTATTTTAAAGCCGAATCTGAGTAATAAGCAAAGCTAGATGAGGTCTAACAAATCAAACCTCTTGTGATGCCCCTAGCTGTCAACTTCCCCATATATTAGGTGTATTAATCTGTGCTCTGTCATGTACCTCTCAGTAGAGTTTTTATTGACCATTCTGATCACTTTGTAGTAGAAATGTTCATGTCGTTCACACCATTTATTTATTTTTTTAATTTTATCATTTCCAGAAACATAAAGGAGTATAAAAATAACAAAGAATACAAGAAAATGAATAACAATAATAAATACTATAACAGGAAAAAAGCAATCAAATAATGCCTGTGGATTACCAGAAGAATCTGAGTTTCTGTAGGAGGCTTTCCCCATTAGTTGATGGTATAATACATAAATATACACAAATTAAACAAATATGCATAGATATATACAATTACATAAGATATATATATAATTCAATACCAAAAAGATGCAAAAGAAAAATCGTGAGACCATAAATATCAATGGAGTTCCACAGTAAATTGCACACCTAAGAAGATGGTGCAAATATAATTATTATTAGAGAATAGTTATTTGTTAAACATGTAATTAGTTTGCACGACTGTGTGCAAACTTTGCTATCCTAAAAGGTATATTTAGAATATTTAGAATTCTCATCAGAGATATGATTTGAAATATGAAAAGCAAGATTTTGAATTCGTCAAAAATAAACATCAAAGCAAAAGTAATTATCGCCTTGCACATTTCCGCTCTTCTACGTGTCCTTTTGAACTTCACACGATATCTAATGTCCCGTCAAAAATGGCGTTATCGTTGTTTTCGGGACCCCATTCATTTTTTTGTTTTAAAAGATTCTTGTACATGAGAATGGCGAGAATGGACGCATCTTAACGATGTGCGTTAAGCCTGGAGCCTTCTGGAGTGATTCAGCGAAGTTCTAACAAACATCTTAACATTGGCTGAACAATAGCTGAATCACTGAACCGTTGATGTAAAGCTGCTGATTTGCGACTGGGTGTGGTTGGGGGTGGGGGCTCATTTTTGATTCAAAGTAAACCTTTCGATCCACTCCCAATTTCGCATACCTGTACATGCCGGGATTCGTGTTAAAGTGTTGATGCTCTATTGCAGCCTTTGGCTTTGTTTTGGGATCAAAGCTATGAAAGTGACCCATGAACCTATTTTGTCTTGTTGATGCATTTATAAGATCCTTCAGAGAGGTTTTGAAACGAACTGACTCGTCACCTCAGAAACTTGCTCCAAATTCCCTTAGAGTTATGTCTATTATGATGGTTTTCTACGGATAGGTATGAAGATTCTTAACGTGAGCTGGATACGACTGCTAAGGAAATGATCGAACTTCTACGTTGCATAACTTTTTAACCTTGGGCAACACGGATTCTGTTATTCCAATGTCATAAATGATTGTCTTTTGGTCAGGCATGTATTTTTGTGATGAATGGTAAGGCTTCCAAGGTAATGGTTTTGAGAAAAGGCAGAAATGATTGCTATCTCCTCATACAACTCGTCGATAGAGGGCACAGTCTGCTCCATATCAATGGGTAATTTGAGCATAAAGTTAACGGCTCCAGTATTCAAGTCTTTCTCCACATCGTTGTCTTCGTTACCATGGAGATGATCTTCTGTGTCAGGATGGGGCAGCAGTGGACTTGATTCAATAGGGACTTTTAGATTTGCACGACGAGCGTAGACTGCTACGTGGACATCCTTTTAAGGCAATGTGACGTCCTTTTAAGGCACTGGCAGTGCCCAGCAGTGTGCCTTAACAGGACGTCACATTGCGTTAAAAGGATGTCCACGTAGCAGTCCACGTTTTCGTCGTGCAAATCTAAAAGTCCCTAATGGCAGTGACAGAACCAGTAGACTGCAGATCCATTGATTTTCTTTGGAAGGCATATGACTTTCGAGCTACTGTTAATGTATGTTTACTTGGTAATTTGTTGAGATGTATAGTAGAGAGATTGTCAAGACAACCATCAGGATTAGCACCCGATTGATGTTCAGAAATCGCTTCATTGCACAGGTGTGGAGACCATTTACACTAACAACTGGAATGAGTAACAGTCCACCCCAATATTGTGATTATTTCTTTAACGTTACAAATAATTGGCAAAAATTCCTCCTCTAAGTTCGCTAAGGCAGGGAACTGCTTCCTAGATAAAGTATGAACTAGTATGTTCATGTCAAACCGTTTATTTATCTGTCTTCTTTATTTAAGCTCATTCATTTGTTTGAAGAAAGGATAGACCATGTCAGTCAAAACAGAACAATCAGAAGACGCAAGCAGTTATTGTTTTCCTGTTTCATTATTGCATTTTTTTATATTATGATATTGAATTTGTAGTTAAATCTTAAGGCTTTGTTTTGAGAAATGTAAGAGAGACATAGACTTATACCAATAAAATATTGTAACCAAGTGCAACTCCAAAATGAAATTCAAGCCATGTCTTATATGGGAATTTGTTTGGTTGACTTGAAATTTAATTTTCATTTTATTTCAAGTTATTTTATGCAGGATTCATCAGTATAGGTATAATATGATTAGTTCCATGTCTACATGTATGTCATTTTGTTGTTTTATTACACAGACAATGTGAGTTCCACACACATGTGCTCAGATAGCGGACTAGGAAGTATGTCTCCGGGTGTTAAAGGTAAGATCATATGCAGGAATGATGCTTGTAAATGAACCAGTCAAACAAAAATCTATTATTTTCATCAATCAAGAATGGCAAGAACAGAAATCAGTTGATTGATAATAATAATAATAATAATATTGGATTCTTATATAGCGCACGTATCCACCTTGCAAAGTGATGTTGAGAAGCAAATGCTCATATAGGGTGTGATTTTAATAATACAGTAAAGAAAATAAAGGGAACCGTATCTGTTAATGCATTCATTTTTTTTTTGAAGTTGTACTTATTGAATGATTACTTAGTTGATTCTTAATCTATGCTGTCGTGATTTACATGTATACATGTATGTGAACTTAATACATTCCTTAATTTACTACTGTATAGCAACTGCAGACTTACCTTTTCCCTTTTCTTTCCTTTTCTCGCCTGTAGCTAGCTTTCAGCTTACAGTGAAAGTATGTCAATTTTTCTTTCTCCCCCTCTCTCTCCCGCCCCCTCTCCATTTCTATATCCCACGTTATAATCACTCTTATCGCCTCCTTTTGTACATAGTCTCTTCTCCCCACCCTTTTTATTACTCCGTTAAACCATATTTATAATCATATGGCTATAGTTTATAGTTATTTGTTTTAGTACTTTAGCGGCTTTGACGAACATTTCTTGTATTAATCTATTATATAACAGGCTGTTTTTTGTTGTTGATGGTGTCTAATGATATTGTTTTGAGGGACCTGACCTCTACAAGCTTAGCTTTAATTAGGTCTCCTCGTCTTTTTTCTTCCTTTTTTTACTCACTTAAATGCATTACATGAACTTGATCCTTATAGAGTGCTCCTTTTATATACTCTACATGTTATAAATATGTTAAATTGTATTGCATTCATGTTGGAAGAAAGACAAATAAATAAACTTGAACTTGAACTTAATCCTACCTGATGGACTAGTTAAGTGAAGATTAATGAGCATAAGCTCAAATTTATTTGCTATTAATCAAATCTTCCATATGGACTTTCTAACTGAAAAATAAAGGAACGGGGGGTGTTTCACAAAGACTAAGATCGACTTTAAGTTGGACTTAAGTATAGCAGGCCGTTCATGCCATTGTTTGCTCTCATTATTTACTGGCATTGGTCTCTCAAGGGACGTACAAATCATGGTAAAAAATCTACAAAACTTACATTTTTGATAATTCATTATTGAAGGAAAAAATATTATCTAAAGATCATAATGGTGAGAGCAAACAATGGCACGAATGGCCTGTTATACTTAAGTCCAACTTAAAGTTGATCTTAGTCTTTGTGAAACACCCCCCTGGAGTGAGGGACAGAAAGCACATACAGGGAGTGTACTCTAGATCTCACTTGTGTAGTTGGCAAATAAGCGCCCTGCCTGGTGCCATTGTTTCTCCTGGACAACAGGTAAAGGCACTGAAGTACGCTGAATGTTAATTTTAACTTTGTACATTTTTACAGATATAAACATTTGTATATGGGGACCAGAGCTGATGGAAGATTATGCATCTGTCAGATGGCAGCCCACATTCCAATACACTTCCACCAAATGTGTCCTTCATCAAGAGGTCAAAGGTCAAGTTAAAAGACAGTTGAGTCTTCCTTCTGATGATCTGTTGAGTGTGGTCTTAGGAGATGATGATCTGTCTGTATGGGTGACATGTGATACTCCACAAGGCCAGACAATCCGCTCAGGGGAAGCACATTATGTACAAGGTAAATCATTCAATCAAGACTTTATAGTGGCTACTGTCAAGCCTGCCATCACAACGAACCTCTGTGCTGAATGCTGCATACATGTAATTCTCTGAATTATAGTTTGCTACTGCAGTCAAACCTGCTTTAGTGACCACCTGTCTACAAAGACCACATTTTTTGTTTCCCTTGAAAATAGTTTCTCATTGAAACATGTACAAAAGGAAACTACCATAAAGACCACCTGCCTATAAAGACCACTTTTCTTATGTCCCTTGGGTGGTCTTTATATACAGGTTTCACTGTACATGCCTTTATCATCCAATGTCCCCCTCCATTAGTGAGGAGGGCAGCCTAAAGCACTTTAACAGGGAAGTTCACCCTGATATTAAGTAGTATTAAGTAGTAATAGTTTGAGCAATATCTGATTAAAAATAAGAAAGTTATGAATTTTGGAAGTTGTCATCAGTGAAATACATATTGGCAACACTGTAATGTACATGTTTCTTGCAAGCTCCTCTCCAATTTGATTTGTAAAGAAAATGTCATAAACTTACATTTTATTAGTTATTGATGATGGAATTGTTTTGTTTCATATAGGGGTTATATAGAAACATATTCGCAATAATTATATTTAGGGCGAATGTATGATTGAAATTTTCTTGGGAAAATATAGATTTTTAAAGTTTTTTTTGCAGGGCATATGTGAGGGGAGCTCGCAAGATATGTCACAGAGTTGCCAATTTGTGTTTGATTGATTGCACCTTCAAAAATTCACAACTTTTTTATTTTTGAATTTTAATCGGTTTTTGCCCAAACTTTCACTGACCTGTTTCTCTCATGTTTCTACTTCTATTAAAACCAACCTCATATAAGGGTGGACTTCCCCTTCAATGAAAGGCTTGGTAATAATGAAAATCACAACACACACACACCCACACACGCACACACACACACACACACACACACACACACACATACATCTCTCACAGGCAACACAGTTCTGAAAGGTGATAAAGCCACAGTCTGCCCTGGGCTTCCCATGATGACTCGTACACAAGTGGCTCTGAAGGACCCACATATTCATATTGGGGTAGACAAATTAATTAATAACAGGGCTCAACATAATAGTCTGGTACATACAGACCCAAATTCCACCCTCAACCCCCTCGGAATGTGAAATTGTAAACAAGATCGTGGTGCTTGCAGACCTCCAATATTGATCCCAGCCCTGCTGAGGGGATAGGTTAGAGATAAAGCAGCTCATTCACATATTACATTAGCAAAATGACTCACAAACACATACAGCTCATTACCACCCAATGCACTTAATTACAGGTGTATGTTGTTAAAAAGTAATCGGCACTTAGTCATTATTGAATTTGGAAACATGGCGTTTGGAGACTATACAGTTTATACAGCTGCTACCTGAAAGATGATATGTAATGTGTCACTCTCAACATGAATGCATGTGTTATGTGTACAGTACATAGTATTAGTTGAGTTGATTGTCCTATTAATGAGTGATGACTCACTGTGAAGATTAACTCAGTTAATCCAGAAAGCCTTATGTTGCTGTCCTTTATGGATGGAAAGTCCTCTGCATAGCAACCTATGGATTAGGATTATAGCCAATAAAATAATGATCAAGATCTATGGATTACAGAACCTCATTGAAAATGGAAGTGTGACATGACTTTTATGATGATTACACACCAGTTATAGAATGTGATCAACGTATGCTTTTACTTTGAAACGGATAAAGTAATGTTTACACATGTATGTATTGTACACATAACAGCTTCAGTAAAGTCAGGTATATAATAGTACTGTAATACATGTTTATCTTGCAAGTATGTATATGTAGGTATGATATACATGGCATAAACTGTACAATGACATGCACAGGTTCGAGATTATGATGGTAGTGGATATTACAATTATCCATATGTGTTATATTTTTATAACTAATTGTTCTGTTGATAGTTTAAAACATGTAACCAGCTATGAGCCAATTATTAGATTAGGGTTCATAATGCAGTTTTATAAAAAGAGAATGTCTTGTAGTAATAGTCCAGTCAAATATATACCCACATTACTCATGCTACAAAGCTTCTTTGTATACAAATATAGAATGATTTTGTTATCTATATATCCTCCATCAGGTGATACTAGTGTATGCTCAATGGAGACCCCTTCCAACTCTCCATCAGTCCCTGATATATCAGACGGCATACCTACAGTGAACACACCTTTACATAGCAGGATTGGCATCACAAACATGGCAATGGGACTATTACTTGCTGGAGCCATCCTTATAGCAGGCATCATCATAAGCATAGGATTCATCAGATGGTTGAGATGGCAAAGGAGGAGAAGGAGAGAAAGGTAATCATTAATGGCTATTCATGATGTTATTAATGGTGGCTTCTTAAAGCCCCTCTTAAGTGTTGGGAGCCCCAGATTCGCCAAAAATTTGATGGCAAAATTTCACTTAAATTGTATCATAATGTCAAAGTGGATATCATTTAAGACACACTCCTGCAAAGATTTCCCCCCCAAAAATGTGTATGAAGACAAATATTGATAAAAGAATACATAATTTGAGTTTTCTGTTGTACTCAGAAAACCTAAATTTTGTATTCTTTCATAAATATTTGGCTTCAAACGCATTTATTTTGAAAATTCCTTGCACAAATGTGCAATGTCTTAAATGACATACTCTTTCACATTATGATACAATTTAAGTGAAATTTTGCCATCAAATTTTTGAGGCTCCCGACACTGAGGGGCATTAATGGTGGCTTCTTAAAAAAAGCACATATCTGTCACTTCGTGGCCCTCCTGGCACTCCTATGGTCTGAGGGCCCTGCCTGCACTCACAGTCTGTTGAAGTGTAGATAAAGGTTTAGATGGCAATAGAGAAGAAAGAAAGGTAAAGGTAAGGGTCATTGTCAGCATAGGGCTTGTCAGATTACAAAAGAGGAAGAGAGAATAATAAATCAGAGCATTTATTATAGGATTGATCTGATAGTTCAGATGGCAAATAAGGAGAAAACCTGTAGGTGTTTTGTAAGCATAGGGCTCGTAAGGGTTATTATGATATTAATAGCAAAATAATTTTGCTTGTTTACAAAGCATTGAATGGTCAAGCCCCAAATAATTTGTCTGAATTGTTATCTTTTAAATCACAACAATATGCACATAACTAGCGAAGTACACAGGACGAGCTGCCTCAAACAACTTTGGAAGAACCTAACACTAGACATAAGAGAAGCCTTATCTGTTGCTGTCTTCAAAAATTTGATGAAGATGCACTTGTTTTTAGGAGCTTTTTAATATATGTTGTTATTGTGTGTCTGTAAAGTTGCACTGATAAAAGTTTTGTTTTCATCACAGCGCAATAGAGTATATTCATATAATAGCTGCGCTCATATAAATCGATCTAATTATTATCTCGTTATTATTATTGTAAGCATAACGCTTTGGAATTACTTCGTCTTATAACACACACAAAAATATTAGGTAATGCCTTACAGTGACATGGATATTATTTCTGTTCTACCTTTCTACAGACTTCTTCGTCACGGTGAAGCAGCATCGGACCAAAGTGCAATGGATGAATTTCAGCAGATGATGTGAGAATATAGAGAGTATGTAGTTACTAGTAATTCTCCAAACATCTTTGGGAAACTTTCACCAGATCAGCATTAAAACGAGGTCTTCAACGACTTGGAGTGGGAAGACGTGCATTGAAGCATATCTAATTCACATTTGCTTTAATGTGAACATGATATATATTCAAAATGTAATCTAGAAATGGAGAGAGGGGTATACTTATATGAACATGTAAACTGAAATAGCAATACTTCATTATAAATTGTCAATTAGATACGATTTAAGTCACAATTACTATTGGATAGACAGTGACAGTAACCTTTTCCAAAGGTAAGAAAATCATCTATGCATTAGTATTTTTTCTCTTTTTATTGTAAATTACTGCATTCTCTGACAGGAAAGCCCACCGACAGCATACAATCTTACATTGGAAGAAATGACAATGGTATTCATTGCAAGAATCTAAACGGGTAAAACCTTCCTGAGAATATTTATATGAAAAGTAACATTAAAATGGCAGGGTAGTGCAAAGCCTTCTTCTAGTTGAAAAAAAAGCCCACATAAATCCAAGATAGTGATACGACTGGTCTGGGACCCGTTTCACAAAGCCTTTTTTCAATGACAAATGACAAAAATCAGTGACAAATCTGCTGATAACCAATCAGAAGCAAGGATTTCAGTGGCTTATAACAAAAATTGTCATTTGTCACTGATGACAAGTTTTGTGAAATGGGGCCCTGATGTCATCCTATTTTGGAGCCAATTTAGCCTTTATAGCCTTCCTCTTACTGAAGGTAATAAGCAGATTTGTCTTATTTTATATTCATACAGTGTTTGTCAGATGTGAATCTTGATAAGGAAATATTTCACGATTAGATTTTCCTATGTTATTGTAATTTCTTCCAAAATAAGATTGGAGGTGGATGCGTAAGGGGTGTGTTTCTGGTGAAAATGATTGAATGGCTACTGACCGGGTGAGACAGGTGGGATATATGAACGTATTTTAATAAGATGGTGTAATTTGAGTGCTATTCCTATAGAAAGAACCCAATTTTCACAGGCTTATTCTTCAAAGGGTCAAGAAATGAACATTCAAATACAGGATTTGAAGATACTTTCTGATACGTGCTTCAAAATCACAATCAGTGGTTTTTACATTGAATATGTTTATTATACTACTCACTTGTAGATCCTATAACCAAATGATTGGTCAAACGCGGTCATGTGTGATACATTTACTGAGACTATCCCACGTTTTTTCATGATAAAGCATGCACTAGTTTCCAGTAATGTCCAATGATTTTTAAGTACGCGATGCACAGAAGTGCGTGTAGAGGTAAGTGCGCATATACTGTGTGTGGGCCTATTCTTCAAACTTGCATAGCACTGCGCGTAAATGCATATAGATGTACATGTAAGTGCGCTTATCACTGTATGCACGTTAGAGTAAGCCTATTATACTTTGGGTTTATTGGTGGGTGCTAATGACACAAAGCAATCTTGAAGTGAATTCTTTTTCCATCAAGTAACAGGGATCTAGGAGTTTCGTTGTATAAAACAATGATGCATGTTTCATTTGTTCATTACAAGATCTATCCGCTCTTGTTGAGGCTGTTTATGCACCTATCGTACTCAGCCTGGCTTCGTACGCTAGATGCATACAGCATCAACTCGAGTGCTGATAGATCATATAATGAACTCATTTGCATGTACCATTTGTGTAATATAAGTACCGATAGAAATTAAACCCTGTTCCGACATGACTCGGTAAACTGCTTCATAAATACTGTTGAGGTAAAATGAAAAACATTTCTGGTGTGATAATGGCAAGCATGAGTATGGAAAAAAAGTAGAAATTTTATTAAAAGACTTACGCACACTTTGTGATTTATGATATTTTTATTTGATATGTGTATGTCACAAGTAAACAGGTTTCTTATGCAAACTATGCTTCAGTCATTCAATAGTTTTAATGTGGTTTACTTTATCACGTTTGAATGAGGCTTCAGGGAAAAAGGGTTTGAATTAGAGGATAATATACAACAGTCATACAGTGTAGTACATACGCGAGTCATATAGTGTAGTACATACAATAGTCATATAGTGTAGTACATTTACAAATATGGTATATAATGTATATATTAAAATGCTGTATAAATACTTATATTTGATAAATAGTGGAATTCGTGTGAGTACATTGAACTAAGAACTATGAATTATATGTATTAAAATAGTATCCAAGTGCAAAACCTACTAACGTATGATCTGTATTCCATTAAAAGTCCTATGTATATTGATGTATGTAATATGTATTACCAGACATACATGTAGATAGATAGACCATTTGCTGGACTGGTGAAGGAAGGGATGTTGACTATTATCACCATTTAAATTCATAGAAATTTTTTTTTTTTCCAACCCCAACTATTATGCTGTTCCCCCCACCCTACACATATAGACAGTGTTAGATTTTAAAGTTTGCACTGCATGTTCATTGTTTGGTATGCTTATGCAATTTTTTGAAGATGAAAGATAATATTGGGTTCTGGTGACCAAAGTCTTGTTTTTCCCCCAGAGATTACAATGTATGTGTACATGTATCATTAATGTGATGGTTTGTCAATTATTGATACATTTTGCACAATAACTTTGATATATTATGTAGAATATTTCATTATGTCTTCCATTTATATCCATCAGTATTTGAAATGTCAAAAGTGTTATATTTAAATAATATTTCCCTCCTGGGACCCGTTTTACAAAGCCTTTTTTCAATGACAAAAATCAGTGACAAATCTGCTGATAACCAATCAGAAGCAAGTATTTTACTAGCTTTATAACAAAAACTGTCATTTGTCACTGATGACAAGTTTTGTGAAACGGGTCCCAGGATATCCAAGTGAAAAAGGAAATGACGACATCTACCACCACTGAGAGCCTAAAAGACACTAACTCTATATCAAAGGATATGGGCGATTCCGTGCAGGTGTCCCGTACAACAAATACATGTATGTATGTTTTTTAACAGTTTATTGTACTAGTATAGACATTTTAATTTGTCATATGGTGGTGATACCAGACGGAACCATCAATTAATAGTTGTAATACCAGATGGAACCATCAATTAAAGGGATCGTTTAACAGTGTTAAATCTGAGATACACGGCCCTACATGTTATTAGTGTCTGTGATATGGTGTAATAATGAAGCCCTAAAAAAATTGCGCTTCAAAATGATCAAGAAGTGCCTCAAAAAAGTAAAGATCTTTGATTGACCGGTTTTACCATACTCGTTTTCCCTAATAGACTATAGTGTTATGAAAACCATCAGGCGAACGGTTTTCAAAATTTGTAATTCCAATCATAAATATCTTGATAATCAGACAGGCGATCAGCTTGTAAAAGTCATGGGGTTCCTGACTGACATAAAGGTTTATGATTATCATTGCATCATGAGCTAAATCCAGAATTTTGTTTCAGAATCTGAGACAAAGTTACCGGATCCCTTTAATAGTTGTAATATCAAAGGATTTTCATATTCAAATGAAATAAATGGATATAAGAGATGTGTCTCATGGGACAAGTTTCACACCATTGCCCATATAAGGTAATGACCTTCTGGCTCTCAGTAGATTCTATGGTACATTTTGATATAATGATTCTGATTGGTTGATAGTCGGTCTTGTTAACAATATGTACATGCAACGATGATCTTGATTGGCCATCCCAATTTTGCTATTGATTGCAAGCCTTTGTGTTACAGGGCCCAGAAAGATATATCAGTCATTAGTTGTATCAAAGGATTTTCATACTTGGATGAAGTAAATAGATAAAATACATGTTATATGGGGCACATCTCACAGAATCGACCATGTGACTTAGAAATGACTTTCTGGCTCAACAGCGGATGCTATGGTACATTTTGTAGATCTGTTATCTAACTTTTGACGAGGACGATGTATGAGTTGATTATCCTTTAGCTTAGTTCAGATATGATACGGTAAACTGCAGCCTCTTTTTTATGATGACGTAAAGTGTAATACGCTTCACGTTTCTGTATCATATAGGACAGACCTAAGTGCATACATGTATGCAAAAGACCTTTGTTGTGTGCAGTTGCCATTTTACATGTTTAAACAAAAATGCAGGTTGTTTTTGCAGGGAATACTGTGCCATATCTGAAAGAGCCCTTAATTCATTATGCAGTAGTTTTCTGCATATCCTGATCCAGGATGTCTGTCAGGTGTGTAAAACCTTTCACTCATATTACCTGTCAAGTTAATCAAAATACTGCCATCACAATGTGGGTAATGTATTAAACTGAAGTCAATTATGCTGTATTCAATTTACCTTCTTCCCTCAAGCTATGTGATGTTTTACAGCATCATGTCAACATTTAGATGTGAATGTAGATACGTGATATAACAAAAATGTAGTACAGTCAAACCTGCTTTAGTGACCACCTGTCTACAAAGACCACCTTTCTACAAAGACCACATTTTTTGTTTCCCTTGAAAATGGTTTCTCATTGAAACATGTACTAAAGGAACCTGTCTACAAAGGCCACTTTTTGTGTTTCCCTTGGGCGGTCGCTATGGACAGGTTTGACTGTATAAAGCATAAAGCATAATTGCCTCATACAGGTTACTATTTGTGCGTAACTTCCCTCTGACTTGCTTGAAAGGTTCATGTATTTATAATTTTGACTACTAGTAAGTACTACTAGTTAATACTCACAACAACAAAATGAGTGATGATAGTGAGGGAAGGCAAGAGAAGGATTCATATTTACCCACATCAATTCATTTTCCTTCAATATAAATAAAATCATCCAGATTATAAAAAAATAAAAAAATATTTGATTGTTCAGAGGGATTTTTGTGTGTTCCATTTTGTGCACATCATGTGTAAATAGTTCCATTATGTATAATGCCATGCTGTACGGTACATCATACACATCTCTTTAATGTATGTACTTTCTCCTTACACACCCGTCATTTTAACCACAAAAATCACTTAATTGTTATGTAAATTACATTTAAAACTTCCTTTTTGCTGTGAACATTGAACTATTGCAATTATTGTTTTTATTGTTGTGAAGGTTTTTTTTGTTATGCTTATAAGAAATTTGATATTAACATTTTTTCTTCTTTTAAATAGAGCCCAAAACTCTTTCATCACTTGAGTGATTAAAAAGGGATCATATCTAGACGAGCTACATTTTTAACCTTCTGTGGCATTGTTCAATATAAACAAAATGTACTGCTATTTGGAGGAAGTTCTTGTTCAATTATGTAGTAAGAGACAAGGATGATTTCAGATGAGAAAACAAACTGGGAATTAATTGGTAACATATTTTAAGGATATATAAAATGTCTCTCAAATGTCTCATATCTTTTTAACAGACTTATCTCTTGTAGCAATATCCTTGCCTTCGTACGTA
The DNA here is from genome assembly GCA_037976565.1 of Mesocentrotus franciscanus. NCBI lineage: Eukaryota > Metazoa > Echinodermata > Echinoidea > Camarodonta > Strongylocentrotidae > Mesocentrotus > Mesocentrotus franciscanus. The sequence continues at coordinate 3,092,506 of CP137674.1, forward strand.
GACTCAGGCATTTTATAGATTTTAGTAGTATACAGAATTGTGTAGTCTTTGAGTAGCAATAACCACTCGAGTCCTGAACGTCTTTACATTTCATGAGAGACCGATCTGTTTGAAGGGTGTTTATTATTGTAAAATAGCATACTTCATGAAACAAATTGGAAAATGCTTTTGAACTTCAGAGAAAGGGGCTATTCTAAATACTTTGTGAAATGTATTGTATTCTGGAGGCTTGAATTTGAAACCACCGATGGTGTCTGTTTCAGATTGTCTATTTCATTCTTCACTAAGATTTACTGGATTTTGACAAAGCCTTGCATACTATCTGCTGTTACAATGATATATGTATGAAGATAAAGAGAATACATGTATGTCAGGATATAACTTTAGTTTAGAGGGATATTAGTCTAGCATCATCCATTGACTATACGAGTAAGGTCTAACTTAGAGAGAATGTTTTTAATCATTTTCACCAAAATGTATAGAGATTTATCAGGTCATTTGAAGAAAAATAATAATTTGGGGTCAAAATATTGGATGTCACAGGTTATTATACTTACTTACACTTATACTGCCAACAGACAATAGCCATGTGGGATTATCTAGTAATGGGGCCTATTTTCTGAGTTTCTGTCTGTTTTACTTTTTTTGTTTGTGTTTTCAAGAATGTATTTTTACTCTGTATTTTCCGATAACTTGATTGCTTATTGATGATTGTAAATATTATGTTATGTATTAATAAATACTTTATAAATATCAGTCTTGCTATGCCATTTTAGTTTGAAATAGTTGTCTTTCAAAATATGATTATATTGTGATGCCTCAGACAGGAATGTGGTTGAGAAAGATGGAAACTAAAACAACTGAAGAAAGATGAAGTGAAGATGGAAGAGTAATCAAGAGAGAAAGAGCAAGAGAAGATGATCTGTGATGGAGGAATGAGATGTGAGATGGAGGGATTTAAAGAGAGAGAGAGAGAGAGAGAGAGAGAGAGGAATAGAAAGGGAGAGAGATAGAGAGAGAGAGAGAGACAGACAGACAGAAAGAGAGAGAGAGAGAGAGATACATTGTCACAAGAAGTACATCAATTCAATATTACCTTTTCTTTGATTAAAAGAAATTACTTCCAAACTCTGACAATATTCATTTTTTTCTATGGCCTTAATTCTAAGCTTTTGTTGTTCTGCTTAGCTTAGTATGACTACAGGTGGCCGCCCACCTTTGATTTTCATTACCCCCCCCCCCTTCCTTCCCCACTCTCTCGCTCAATCTCTCCTTCTCTCTCAATCTCTCCTTCTCTCTCTCTCTCTCTCTCTCTCTCTAGCTATTGATGGATATAAATTATGAGGACAGAGAGTTTATCATTAGTCTAAACAATAATTAGTCCGTTAAGGATGGTAGAAATTAGTTTCAACAATTATTAATTTACATTGACATCCACCCTTTGAGTATCAAAAAAAAATATAAATTATGATATAGGGTCTAGACTATGAAGACAAAAAAAGTAATCATTACAACATGACATTGCACTGTCTTACAGCGGTAGATGGCGCTTGTCAAATGACCTTTCGCACTCGATCGTCGAACGGCCTTACAGCTTCCTGGTTGAGCACTTGTCCATTTTGCTTCCTGGACATGTTAAAATATGTATTATTTCCTCTTGTAACAGTCGAAGATCGAAGAAAGGAACAAGATAACGTGATTCGAAAATTCTAATCTTCGTATTGCAAAATGCCGGAACAGTCTAGGGGTTGTGAATTGATGAACTAGTGGAACAGATACGTCACGTCTTGTACGTTTACGACAAGAAGCGAACCTCATCGTACCGGTCTGTAGCGTAGCGGCTACTCTCCCGGTTAATTAGCAGGAGGGCTGCGTGTTGTTGAATTGCAGGGGGCTGAGATTGCACGCATCTGTCAACGGAATTCACAAGCCAAGTTAATTCACCAAGGCAATCACTGATCTTATCAGTGGCATTCGGTCCAACTCTGTTTAACTTCCACACGTACGTACGACTCATTATTATATTATCATATTTCTGTTCTTCCTTGACCTTGTATTTTTTGTAAAATTAAAAGTTGTATTTGTAATGTTACTGAGTGTAACTGTTACTTAGTGTTACAACTTAGACTAGATCTAGACTAGTGTTCTCAATCTCACTTTAATAATATAAAATGAAAACACATTTTTCTGCTTTTATTATTATTATTTAGTATTACTATTTGGCATCACATGTGCCTGGGAGTGAACTGAATCATTGTAACCCTGGATAACTGTAAATGAAACTTGAAACTTCTCCAACTTTTATTGCTCTCATAATATTTTCTTTTGACAATATTTAAACCAATTCACAAGAAATTCATATGGATGGTAGTACCTGGTACCTGGTAAATTCTTTCTAGTAGTTTTGTAATTTTTTTTATTGTTCTGAAATCTGAAGATGGGGAGTTGTGAGACTGAAAGAAAATACAAAGAAATATGGTTATCAACCTCAAGCCTCAAGGAACATAATATTGCAAAGATTTGAATCCTCATTACCCCATTAATATCGTTTTTTCTTCTTAAGTTAATGTACACTTTATGCTGTGCATATCTGAATATCCATGTAATTTAATGTTTCATGAGTAGAAAGCAAATTTACTTCAGATTTCTTATCACATCACTTTTCTTTTTAAATTTACTGTAGGTGACATCAGTACTGCCTGCATCATTTCGACCTTGGCCACCTACGCTGAAATTAGATGTTTTGATACTTAACTTTATGGACCTGTACATGCGAATTACATGCACCAGATGATCTTGTGTAGTGTGTATACTGTTTTTTGAGGTACATGTAATAATCTCTCAAAATGGGAGAAATAGTGAAATACCGTGCTTTGCACGACTATGAACCCACGTCGGATCAGGACATCATAATGAAGACTGGAGATGTCTTGGTGGTGGAGAACCCTGAGAGGTTGCCTTACTTCAAGGGTACAGTGGAGAAGCCAGAGAGTTGGTTAGAAGGAAAGAATGAAAGGACTCAAGAGAAAGGCAGTTTTCCTGGAACGTATGTAAGTCTGTATGAAAGGAAACCCAAGACTGGAGCAAGGAACTATGAAGTCGTATCTGGTTTGAAGCCCCCGCCTCCTACACATGCTGAACCTGAAGGGACTGGAGCCTCTGGAGGTGAGTAGTCAGACCAGTCACATCCTCAAGGCTCGTTTACATATGACGTGGTGAACCACCGCCAATTATTATAAAAACGTGTAAATGAGTGGCAAATTGGCAACTTGCCGCAGCAAACGTCTTCATATTCACTGAGCTCTATTGATTATATACAGAACTGTGAAGTGTATAACACATCACCGTAAAATGCTGCTGCGGTTTACCACATCATATCTCAACGAGTCTTTCTGCATCTTATGTTGATCTCAGATTTTGACATACACATGTACATGTACATGTAGGTATACATTTGCTATGCATGCATGCAGTGTTCTTGAAAATTTGATCAGGATACGTACAGTACATGCACATGTACATACATGTACAGTATATGTGTATACATGTAGAACTGAGAATAAATCATAAATCAAAGTTCATAAAAATATGAAAAGAAGTCAAATTTGTCACATTCTTAATCATAAAATGTCATTCCTACTGTATTACCAGTTGGAGAATACATTTTGATATGTAGACTTTACTTATTAAATGTATGAAAAATATGTTTTTTCAATTATCCCACCATCCTTGCCTGCGACATCATGCCCTTGGAGCTTGAATAGTTATTCAAGGGTTTCAGCAAGAAATGTGACTGATAAGGACTAGATATTAACAGAAAAAGATATAATTGGATTTTTTGGTTTTTGGATTAGGTGACTTTGTATTGTACATGAACATGTACGTACATGTAGGGAAAGTGCAGTACAGTACATGTAGGTTTGATGTTAATTAGTGTGACAAATTTGGCTTCTTTTCATATTTGTATGAACTTTGTGCACACAGAAAAGTTTGTTCCCATGTCAGACCCTGTGCTAGCAGGTCAAGGTCAGATGGTCTGAACTAAACTTGCTTTTAAATCAAATCATCTGTCTGAGGCCACAAGGGCATTCATTCAGTGTTCAAGTGTATGAGTTAATGCCCTTGTTGCACTAACAGACCAATACATGTACATTGTAGCTAGATGAAGATTTTTCAAGGTCATTTTCATTTATTATCGTGAATCCGTTCAACAGTGCAGTTGTACATGGCTGAGATCTTCTTCTTCTTCTCCATTTTGAGTACAGACCTCTTTACAGAGTATTATCGTACTATACTGGGGTGTGTGCAGGTGCACCACTATACCGGGGTTTCCCCCTACTCTTATACGAATAGTGCAGTGGGTTCTTAACATGCAAAGGTAGTGACTCTTCTCTACACGGGGCCTCCATTTAACGTCCTATCCGAGGGACGGAGTGTTTTCCACTTAAAATAGCCTGCGTCTATGAACAAGGGAAGGGGCACGTTAACACACAACGCAGGCTTCAGTCATCCGCTTGTGTGGAAATGCCAGATCAGATAGCCGCTAATTATACTGTACATGTACATCTCAGCCTGCAGACCAGAAAATTGAGAAAAGTAAATCAGTTTGTACATGTACATGTATGAACATGAATGAAGGTTCATCATTCATCATTGCTTTGATCAACTTCAGCAGTGTAGGTGAAAGAAAAACAAATCTTCTCAGAACAAATACAAAAGGTATACTGTACATGTACATACATACACTTGTATATATTGTATTTATCTCAGGTTCACCTCTTGTTAGTTTATGCACATATTGTCCTCCTAGCAAAAGCTTGATACTTTAAAGCCTGTCTGCACTAGTTTGTCCAGGAGGGATTAGACCTCCCTGCATGGTCATTGACAGGTGGTTATCTCATCAAATCAGCTCTCAATTAACATAAGAAAAAGGGGATCATGGGGACCAACGGGAACCGCTTTAATAGGCATTGTTTGCTATATAGAGAGAGCAAGTAGCTACAAGTAGTGCAGTGGGGCTTTAAGAGAACAGAAATCTGACGTCATACTGGCCAAGTTGTCAAGGTTGCTGGTTCCACACAATTTAGCGCTAAACAATGATGTACAATGTAGTGATCACACCAGCTCCTAACCCTGAATTTGCCCTGTTCCATCCAGTTGCTTTATGATGCGCAGGTTCTGTTGAGTAGAACCAGTAACCTGGACGACAAGCGAATATGACGTCAGCACTTTGGTACTCTATTTGAGGTTGTACATGTATGACATGACATGTATGCTCCAGTACAGTGAAAGTTAACAATTGCTCCATGTCAATCCATGGTCAATATCTGACTTTCACTACTCAAATTCTTAACTTCAACCCTGGAACAAGCACTATGCCTAAGTAGCCTATCCCATACCCTATTAAAGCTTAAAGGTATAGACCAGTTCTGGTCATGCGATTGCATTGTGAAAGAAACGTTGTGGAATCGATCAGAAAAGGTTGATCATCTGTACATGACTACATGTAGCATATATTTAAAGTATTGGTGTGTACTGCAAGGTTCTGGAATCATCAAAATGATAAGAATTTTGGCCCAGTCTTGGTAAATTTACAAGCAATGTACACAGAAAGATGTATATGGGACTACGCGATATCTATCAAGTCGGGATAGATATAATAATTTACCAAATATATCAATTATTAGGCGGTTTCCCGGCAAAATTTGTATCATCACGTATTAGTCAAAACATATTCTTTCACATGATTGGTAATAAGAGCTTCCATTTCATTTTTTGAGAGGGGGGCATTTCCAAAACTGGTCTATACCTTTAACCCAAACCCAATTGCAACTCTAACTCAAAGTTTATACAGTATCGCTGATGAAAACCATAAAATGAGCTATTGTCGCTGAAGCCTGTAAGTCTGAGCGCTACGATATATTATAAAATGGGTTCAAGAATGTAGCCAATGCGAAGAGTGGAAATGGATCAAGTGTGTGTGCATTAATTTTAAACATACAGTACATGTACATGTATGCACAGGGAGTGCAATTTGGTGATAACAACCGTCAATTTCTCGACTTTATACTCGTATTGTAGACCCATCTTATTTAAACAAATAATACATGATTTTAGCTCATGCATTAGTGATATGCACTGTACTTGGTTAAGTCACAATGAGATAGACAATGAATTTGACAAGTCTGGTTAAGTGCAGTGCATATTGACTTTAAATGCACTCGCAAACATGTACATGTATTATTTGTATAATGTACATTACATGTAAATTATCTTCCCAAGAGTACAAGTTCACAGTCACTGAACATGGCAGAATTCTAGGATGTGATCAGAAAGAAGTTTTACAATTGAGCCAAATATTATTCCATCTCCATCAATTTTTTTTAAATACAAATAATGTATTGTAGGCTACAAAGTAACAAAATACAGGGAAATATCAATATGAAAGGCTATGCCTAATATGAGTCATGAGTGTATGTACATGTATGTATGTTGTGAGTCTTGTTGAGATGTAGGATGAAGGGATCTGGTTCCTAGTTCCTGGTGGTTCCTTGTTTATTGTAGATCACTTGTACATGATGTATGTTCAAGTTTTTGTAACATCATCCCAATTTGAACAACATGTACTGTAGCTAGTCTAGTTCAAAGGTTGGAAGATACACATTTATTTCCTTGATGACGATGTGTGTTTTGAAAGGTGTAACTTATTGAGCTACATCTACATATGTACATGAGTACTATGCCTACATCCTATTAAAAGGGAATTCCCCCAGCAAGCTTGCATCATTTTTAGAAGTCATTAGGCCTAGAAGTCATAAAAAGCATTTGCACACAAGAACACTTGCTTATACTTACAAAAGAGCAGTTGGAGTATTACTATTTATAGTGAATATAAAAAATAGTGACAAACAGTCTTTCAAGATCTGTTTTCATGCTCCACTTCCCATTTCTAGCTAGTCTAGAATCTTTTATTCTAAGAGCAATCCCCGAGACCCGAGTTATATACATGTACATGTACATGTACAAGATATCTCCCTACCTGTTGCAAGCCCAAAATGGTGTTGTCTCAAATTCGTACACCTGGTTTTTTAAGGCTGGTTGCACAAATGAGAGATTGCAAAATACATGTACTGTATGTATGTACTGTACATGTAGGATAAAACTGGCCAGGCAGGCATGTGTGATATGTTTGTTACTTGTGTAGGTCCAGCTTTTGCATGATAAATTCTTTCTTTCTTTCTTTTTCAATCGCTGTGTCTACAGCCTGCTGATATTTGTAATAGGATGGAGTGTATGTCCTTTAATAGTCTAACTTACAGTACACAGGGTTGTGTACCTGGCCACTATTATACTCTTTTCACACTGGCAAAATTTTGCTTAACCTTGTACTATAGGTGGGGCTAAAGGGGGGTCTTAGCCCCACCTATAGTCCGGGGTTAAGCTTATTCCACTTTCTTTTCATATTGGCAAAATGTTGCTTAACCCCGTACTATACATGTAGGTGGGGTTAAAGGGGGTTTAGCCCCACCTATAGTCCGGGGTTAAGCTTATTCCACTTTCTTTCACACTGGCAAAATTTGCTTAACCCCGGACTATAGGTGGGGTTAAAGGGGTCTTAGCCCCACCTATAGTCCGGGTTGCTTATTCCACTTTCTGTTCAGACACGTATTTACCAAGGTGGGCTAGTCCCACCTATAGTACGGGTTAGCTGGCCCTGCAAAATAGCAGGGCTAACCCGAATTGTGGTGCTAACTCCGCAATTGCGGTGCCAAGCAAAATGAATGAGAACAGAAACGAAAAATAGTCCGGGACTACGCAGTGGAGCGAATTAATGAATATTCACGCTATGGCTAGTACGGGGCTAACGAATTGCAGTGAGAAAAGCCAAAAAAGTTAATCCGGGGTTAAGGATAGTACGGGGCTAAGCAAAGTACGGGGTTAAGCAAAACAAGTGTGAAAAGAGTATTAGTCTTTGAGGTATGAAGGAAAAGATGATTATCATTATAATCCTTTTCAGTTATGATGTACAGTATGTAAAAATGTATTGGGCAGGGGTCACTAAAGCAGGTTTGATCATGTTTTATCGCTGCACTAAATGCCTCTAGTACTCTACTGCAAAATACATTGTAGATAGATCCTGACACATGTAGGATGTGATGAAAACTATAAAAATATTTTAGGGGATAATGAGAGCATTTTCATAGTTGTCTCACCAGAGGAAAATGAAGACACAAACTGACAAATACACTTTAATACACATGTAGAACTGTGCTCATACTGCACATACATGTACATGTACATGTACATGTACCGGTAAAGGTTAAAACTGAGAATAAAAGGAAGTGTTTTTTGTGTGTTTTCAGTAGGTTAGGGAAACCAAGCGAACTTGTGACTCATTTGCCATGAAAATAGAGCATTCCCCTCTGGGCTCTGTCTTTCATTTTTTTATGATCAGAAAAAGTCCCCTGCTGTACATGTAGCGTAGAATGTTTGTCCATGCTTTAATGAAATCCATTTCAAAACAGGAACTGAATGCTCTTAATTCTTATTCAAAGTAATATTCAAATCTGATATTGAAATCCAATTCCTTTGAGAATTTTGCTTAAGAAATATTGTATACCGTAGGCTCCTCTGTTTTTTTAATTTTTTAAAAACTTTACAAACAGTGACATATATTCAAGAAACATGGTACGAATCATGTGTACCTATTTTAGGTAAAATACCCTCTACTCTTCTATAAGTTTAATACATGTACATGTTTAAATTCCTCATGTGTAGGAAACAAAGATTAAATTCCTCATGTGTAAGAAATAGAGATGTGAAATCGTGCCAAACTGCAAAGCCTCCTGAGACTCAGCTCCAGACTCAAGATGTAAGATAATGAGATAAGACAAAAGATAGAGGTTCAGAATATCAAACTAAAAAATATTTAAAAAGAAGTGACAGTGTGTTGAGAATCACAGCCCTGGATAAAGGAACAAGGAAGTATTATACACCCACACCATTGTAGTGCTTTGTTTGCATGATGTACCTAATGATGTTTGTGAAGAACCAATATCACGGTCCATGTAATTAATTAGCAAGCTAAACAGAGAGCAAAGACACGCTCTATGAAGTGTAAATGAGCAATTAATGAATATTAAATTAACCAGTAACACTCAGTGGTTGTGATAATACTGACTCCATGTCTATGTACCTACATGTACTGCATCTACAGTAATTGCAAATCTGACAAATTCTAACATGATTAATCACGACCAACTTGTTTTTAAAACATCATTTTTTTTAGGTCTTCTTCTCAGAATCTCAGTATTGTGTTCTTTTTTTAGAATTGATAAAGGTTTCAATTTACATATGAAAGTTTTCCTTGGTTATGTACCGGGGAATCATGATTTCACTGTACCTACATGTACATGTATACTCTTTTCACACTTGTTTTGGTTAACCCCGTACTTTGCTTAGCCCCGTACTATCCTTAATCCCGGGCTAACTTTTTTGGCTTTTCATACTGTACATGCTTTGTTAGTCCTGTACTAAGCGCCTATCCCGGAATAAGAAAATTCATGCTGTTCTCACTGCAATTGGTTAGCCCTGGACTAGCTGTATTGCGTTAATATTTATTAATTCGCTCCATTGCGTAGTACCGGACTATTTTTCGTTTCTGTTCTCATTCACTTGCTTGGCACCGCAATTGCGGAGTTACTGTAGCACCACAATTGCGGGGTTAGCCCTGCTTATTTGCAGGGCCAGCTAACCCCGTACTATAGATGGGGCTAGCCCACTTTAGTAAATTTGTGTCTGAACAGAAAGTGGAATAAGCTTAACCCTGGACTATAGGTGGGGCTAAGACCCCCCTTTAACCCCACCTATAGTACGGGGTTAAGCAAAATTTTGCCAGTGTGAAAACAGTAGTAGTTATACAGGCAGTTTCTGAGTATTCTAATAAATGTAATCCAGTCACTCTTTCTGCTATTGTTGCCCGTGCTGTGAACATAACTAATAATGATGATGATGTTGAATTGTTAATGATGATTATAATGTAACACAGTGCTTTTGGACTAAAAAACACTATGTTACTTCATTATTTTCTTCTTCTCCTTTTTCTCTTCCTTCTTCTTCTTATACTTTCTTTTATCTTCTCTTTTCTTCTTCTTTTTCTTCTTATTTTACTTCTACTTCTTCTTCCTCTTCTCCTTCTTCCTTTTCTCTTCTTTTTTCTTCTTCCCTTCCTTTTCTTCTTTTTCTGCTTCTAATTCCTTTTCTCTTCTTTCTTCTTCTTCTTCTTCTTCTTCTTCTTCTTCTTCTTCTTCTTCTTCTTCTTCTTCTTCTTCTTCTTCTTCTTTTTCTTCTTCTTCTTCTTCTTATTGTTTTTGTTATTGTTATTATTATTGTTACTATTATTAATATGATTATTATTATTATTATTATTATAATTGCTATTAAATTGTTGTTGTTGTTTATTATTCGGCATTTATTTCTGATATAATGTATATCTCACTTTTAATTGCCAGGTGAAGCCAAAGAGGGATTAGTAAATCAAGGAATCGTCAATCCTGAGTTTTGTCAACATTGTAAGTATTATCTCACAAACTCAATTATAGTCTCTGCAATACTACATATTCCTACTTATAAATTATAATACGTCTTTCGTTTGTAACAGATACTGTAATTTCAGTGATTTTGTAAATACATATCAATGTACATGTACGTACTGTAATAAATATACATGTACATGTACGTACATGTAAGATGTGTTTAAGAGGATCAGTAGTACTTAATGTACAATCATACAGCCCATTCTTCTATTTAAAAAAAAAGTGTGCACTATCTCCATTTTTTAGGGAGTGTACATGTATTGTATTGTACTTGCCACATGTGCACACTATTATAGCCTACAACATTATGAAAGTATATGTTACATGATGAATCAGATTTATGTAAATCTGGGCCCTATCTTATAAAGAGTTGATATTAATCACAACTATGTACATACAGATAGGGGATTGCAAACTTGCGATTGATTAGACGACTTGCTTTTGATTTGGATCAATCGCCACTCGTTATAAGATGGGGCCCAGATCAACACATAGCATTTGGATGCTAACAATGATCTATAATCTCTTCCCAGTCCTGATGCTGATCTTCCAATTGATTCTATTAACAGGTCAAGATTACATATGGGGTAGTGGTGCGATAGCGGTTAGGTATCCCAACTGTCGTAATCTTTTTCACAAGATGTGTGCACCGTTTGCTGAAAAGTATGAGAAAGAGCTCTTACAACCAGGAGATGATCCTTTCAGGGAAGAGGTGAGTTTACATGCTTGTGACTGCTTTGTTTGAAATAGGCCCCGAGTCACAACGGTTTTCCTTTAAACCGGGGCCAAATTGCTGAAAACTGGTGGGGCCTCAAAATGCCCCAATATATTTCTACATACGAGACAACATGACATATTTTTGTATTGACTTTGTATAATATATACCTAAAATTTCCCATGTTCAGGTCAGAAAGATTGTGAGAAATTCTTTTTTCACACCAGGTGAAATGGACATTTAAAGAGAAGGTTGAGTTCTGGGAAGAGGTGAAAAATAATTTGTGAGCGTTATCATTGTTATTATGCAAGTGTGGAAGAACATCTGATAAAAAATGTTCCCTGAAAAGCATGACTCTTCAAATGCCTTAATATTCTAAATATGTCATGTAACAGCTAAAAAATCGGGACAGATTTTTATGCCACATGTTTGTGTAGTCCCATATATATATTTCTGTGTACAGTGCTTGTAACTTTACCAAGACTGGGCCAAATTTCTTATCATTTTGATGATTCCAGAACCTTGCAGTACACACCAATACTTATATACCAGATGATCAACCTTTTCTGATCGACTCCACACCGTTTCTTTCACCATGCAATCGCATGACCAGAACTCAACTTTATCTTTAAAAGCAGGAAACCAACAATAGGTAGTCTTAAATACAAGATATTATCTATTATGGGAGATTGAACTGTGGCATGAAATGACACCTGGTATATAAAGTGAAAGTCTAGCCATGGTAGAGTAACACTTACTTTTTACTGTCAACATTTATTTCAGTGTGAGCTACATCTTTGTGGTGTGAAATAGTTTATTGAAGTGATTTCAATCTGTTCATAAATATCTTTTCTAAATGATGATCTTAACCTTGTGCAGTTTGTCGACTACTGGGGAGTAGAGGATGTGTTAAACTGGATGGCAGTAACCAACATGTATCGGTATGGAGAACTCTTCAGAGCAAAGAACATTGAGGGCGCTAAGTTAATCACGCTCAGTGAAGAATTCTTACAGGTATGTTATGCTTCTTTTCGCTTCTTTTCGCTTCTTTATTACTATTGTCCCTTGGCAAGACATTAATCTGCATTTGCCACTCTCCACCCAGGTGAAGTAAATGAGTACCCGGTTGGAAGAAATTCCCTGAACGCTGTAGTACCATATATCATGGTGGCTAGCTACAGCAGGGGTAATAAATCTGATTCATTTGTATTAAATGCAGTAGTATATTTGTATAATAACTGCACTATATTCAAATGTAAATGGACATCATCATCATCATCATTTGTATTATTATTTTATCATCATTATGATTATTATTGTTGTTGTTGTTGTTTTTATTATTATTACATCTTTACAATCAAATCTGTTTTAAATTAAGATGATGTTTTACTTCTGGAAGTGAAATTACAGTTTATCCTTGCAATACTATTTTGACATGGTATGACATACATTTTTCATTGACCGTAGCCTGAGCTATACTGTGCTTGGTATCCAATGGGTTTTAATGGATAGCATATTGAAAAGCAGATGGTAAACTGCTGTGTTTTTAGACAATAATATGCTTCACATTTCTGTATCTATAACATAGAGCTCGGTGAATATGCAAAGGGCATTTTTTTTGCACGCAGTTGCCATTCATTTACATGTTATAAAAAAAGGACTGCTGCGGTTTACTGCTTCATATTCTGAATGAGCCTTGAGTTACAAAAACTTAATACAGTAGAAACTACACGTGCATACCACCAACACAGACAGTATATAGTATGCTTATAATCAATTACCGGTACATGCGTGACTTTGAATGATTGCACATAAAGGATTGCTTCCAAGAACTAAATCATCACTAAAAAATGTTCTTAGAATTACATTAGAGGGGAGTTTGAATACCAGCAATTAATCTTTGCTGTTTTTTTCTGTTGCAAGTCAAATTATAGACAAGTGAGTTTAATTTTCCATTGTTGAATAATACCCTAAATGTAGTTTAATGATATGAAACCAATTACTAGTATAGTCTAATTGTCAATTAGACTGAGGTGCTAGAAGTGACTGGTCCTGATATGAACTTGTTTTGAAACTGATTCTCAGTCATAATCATTCATCAGTCAAAACAGGAAACACTTTGAGTTACCTGTATATTCAATTTTGCCAAAAGAACAAAAGCAACCTCTTTTCTATGGTACAGTTGCTGAATAAATACACCTGTGCATTATTTAATTGTAAGAAAAATAGAGACCTGGGGGGTGTTTCACAAAGACTAAGATCAACTTAAGTTGGACTTGAACTATGGCAAGCCATTCATGCCACTGGTTGCTCTCAACATTGGTCTCTCAAAGGACGTCAAAAATCTACAGAATTCACATATTTTGATAGTTTATTGTTGAAGGAAAAAACATTATCTAAAGATCGTAATTTCTAAGGTTTTTTTCCTCTAATTTTACTCTAATTTTACTCTAATTCAAGACTTTTTAAGGGCATAAATCGCCTGCCATAGTTCAAGTCCAACTTAAGTCAATCTTATTCTTTGTGAAACACCCCAGGTACTATATCGTAGGTGTACAGTGCAGGTACATATAAAAAGTAGATTGAACCAATGAATTACAGTCAAACCTGTCTATTAAGGCCATCAATGGGAAACATAGAAAGTGGCCATTGTGGACAGGTGGCCTTTCTAGACAGGTTCTATAACACACATTTCAGGGAGGGAGACAAAATAAATTGCCATCATAGTCAGGTGACCTTTATCACTATACATGTAGGTTTGACTGTATGATCTTATTGTATATTGTAGAAAATCGAAGTGCTCATTTTCCACTTGAGAATCTATTTATATATGTAATATGTGAAATTTTTGGATCATGAGCCCTTAAAAGTACATGTATTTCAAGAATAAAAATCTGATGGCAGCATTAACAAAAAAGTTGATAGCACACTTGTGACTTCATTTGGATGATGATAATGTGTATACTGCAAGTGATGTGTACTGTAAATATAATCATTACATATAATGAGAGATGACTCATTCACAAACATATATCAAATGTCTTAATTGTCATTCATGTGTGCAAGATAATTGTGCTCTCAAGTGTCATTGACTTTCATGTTTGAAAGAAATACATGCACATCATTAATGATTTGCTCTCACAGTATTCTTTCTGACTGCCTATTATTAAATGCAGTCAGAAAGAATGTTAATGATTTGCTCTCACGGTATTCTATCTGACTACCTATTAATGCAGTCAGAAAGAACGTTAAAGTATATCACTAATGATTTGCTCTCACAGTATTCTTTCTGACTGCCTATTAATGCAGTCAGAAAGAACGTTGAAGTATTTCACTAATGATTTGCTCTCACAGTATTCTTTCTGACTGCCTATTATTAAATGCAGTCAGAAAGAATGTTAATGATTTGCTCTCACGGTATTCTATCTGACTACCTATTAATGCAGTCAGAAAGAACGTTAAAGTATTTCACTAATGATTTGCTCTCACAGTATTCTTTCTGACTGCCTATTATTAAATGCAGTCAGAAAGAATGTTAATGATTTGCTCTCACGGTATTCTATCTGACTGCCTATTAATGCAGTCAGAAAGAACGTTGAAGTACAGTATTTCACTAATGATTTGCTCTCACAGTATTCTTTCTGACTGCCTATTATTAAATGCAGTCAGAAAGAACATTGATGTTACTTTAATTTTAGTTGATAACTCCTGCTGTAGTCTGCAACCGATGACTTTACATTTACATTAAATTTTCTCATACCACATGAATACAGGCGTTAATACTTACGTATCCTCATGACAAAAAGAGGATTAAATATATTATTGTATAGCTTTTAGGATTTGATGTGAAATCATTGGAACTCAAAGGTAATCATGAGTTATGATGGACAGAGTCAGACCAAGCTTAGACTACAAATAAAATAAATAAATAAATGGATAAATAAAATAAAGTAACAAAAAATGATGAATGAATGAAATGAATGTCAAAAAAAAAAAATTATAAACAGAAACAAATTGAGTCATCCAAGCTGCCTGTGATTTCCAGTCAGTTATTATTACATGTAATTTTATATGTTGCTAGTCTTTTAATAGAAATAACTATCTACTGTATCAAACACAGTTCAGTCTATCGTTAATTCATGTTGTATTCCACATACAAAGAATCTTGCTCTACGATTGGTCAAAAGTAAATCACGTGATGAAAGATAGTTCGCCCATCATTGATGGGATAAGAAAAGTTTGTTACACTGTGTAGATAGTACTACTATCTACACAGTGCAACCCACTTTAATTATATACGTTGCGTATACTTCCATGCACTGTACGTATCGTACACCGTTTGCTAGCTGTTAATTGATGACTTGTTGCTCTAAAATGACGGAAGAAGTGAAATGTTTCCGATGTGGAATATAAAGCAAATAATCACCTTTTGGTTTCAGGCGATGACAAACTATCACTTCCTCGGCGATCTGAATGTACACGCTATCTGTCCTCAGCTTTGCTTCGGAAAGATAGCTACATCCAGATCGCCTCGGAAGTGATAGTTTGTCCCATCACCTTCACCAACGGTAATTATTTGCTTACTATTTCATTACCAGAGTTTAAATGTTGCTATATGTATTATGGATAGCAAGATAAGCAGTAATACAGCCTCAGAGTGATACACTATGTTTCTCTAACAGGACAAACTTACCGGCAGTAACAAAAGAGACAGATTTATCTTCCCTTCTAAAATGAATATAATTTTGCTTGAAATTTTTCACTTGTTCATTCAGAGGAGGATATATTTTGCACTCTCTCATAACTTATGTTCTTTAAAGCTAATCTTGAGCTCTGGTATGGTCATCGTATGCTGAGAGAACATGGCTATAATTCATTCTGGAATGTTTATCCTACAGTAGATTGATTGTTTGAACCAGTAAAATAAAAACAACCTCACAAAAACTTGCTGGAAATCATCTTTAATAAAAACCACAACTCTCATTTGCACATAGTGACCTGTGTTATTTAAGCACATGGTGTCAGGCCTACTTACCTTGATTTCCTTATCTTTCTATGCTCATTACTCAGCCCCTATACATTCCTACCAAAATTGTTTAGCACATGTCATTTATTTGTAATCTTGAACATTCAGCGTAAGTTTTGTTGGATTCTGTGAAAATTTATTTTCTATCATTACCAGAACTCGAGCTTATCTTTAAATTTGAAGGAAAAAAAAATTCAGTGTTTACAGTACATGTTCAGTGTACATGTGGATGATTGTAACCAAAAGAATACATGTGTGTACAGTATATATTTCTTTTTTGTGCCTGCAGTCGATCAGTGTCCTTGATAAGTTCCATCAGCAGTGTATACTAATAGCCCGTGATGAGCTGTGCTGGGGAAAGTCAAGGACAAGAAGCGGTGGCATGACACCATCTAGGAGTCAAGGGAGTCAAGGAGACACTCCTACTACAATACCGGATTGTAAGTAGTTTATTTTAAAGCCCCTCTAAAGTGTTGGGAGCCCCCCAAAATGCTACTCTTTACAGCTCATTTATATGTACATATATGTTATTACCAAAGAAGAAAAAAGCCAGTCAGTCATTCAACAGTGTCTGACAGTGAAGTCTAGCAAGTAAAAGGGTTTCTTTGCATAATTTGAATATTAGGACATGCACTGCTAACGTTTAAATTTCACAGATAGGACATACATGACATATTCATAATTCCTGCAAAGTTCTACGGAATTTGATGTAGGCTGCAAAAGGGACATAGTATCTTTAAATTGTACCATAATGTGAAAGAGGATGTCATTTAAAGGTAAAGACCAGTTTTGGAAACGCCCCTCTCTCAAAAAATGAAATATAAGCTCTCATTACCAATCATGTCAAAGAATATGTTTTGACTAATACGTGATGATACAAATTTTGCCGGGAAAGTCGGGAAACCGCCTACTAATTGATATATTTGGTAATTATTATATCTATTGGGACCAAATAGATATCGCGCACGTGGTCGCGTAGTCCCATATACATCTTTCTGTGTACAGTGCTTGTAACTTTACCAAGACTGGGCCAAATTTCTTATCATTTTGATGATTCCAGAACCTTGCAGTACACACCAATACTTATATGCTAGATGATCAACCTTTTCTGATCGATTCCACAACGTTTCTTTCACAATGCAATCGCATGACCAGAACTGGTCTTTATCTTTAAGACACTTTTCTGCAAGGATTTTCAAAACAAATGTGTTTGAAGTTGAATATTGATGAAAGAATACAAAATTTGGGTTTACTGCGTACAACAGAAAACCCAAACGATGTATTTTTTTATAAATATTTGTCTTCAAACACATTTTTGGGGGAAATCTTTGCAGAAGTGTGTCTTAAATGACATCCTCTTTCACATTATGATACAATTTAAGTGAAATTTTGCCATCAAATTTGTGGCGACTTTGGGACTCCCAACACTTTAGAGGGGCTTTAAAACTATACACGTCATACACTGAGCTTACCTACTTGCTATTGCAGCCCGGATCCTCATCTTCTTAACAATAAATTTCTTTGCCCGAGAGAATGAACTGTCCATCGATACTGAAATGTTTAATGTTTGAGTTCTTTTCATTCTTGAAGGGTGAATTTCCTATTTTGCATGAGCAGACAAATGAATGACCTTTAATCACACTTTTTATGGCGATATAAACATATTCTTTGAAGTTTCACTTCTGTTAAAGTGCTGTTGCTAAGTTGTAGGAAAACATTATAACCATAGCAGTGTAATGGCTATTGCTATTTGTCTGATATTTTGAGAAAAGTGTATTAAATCATTTTTTTATAAAATATCAAAGAGTCTTTGCAGACATCAGTGGCAAGGCCAATTAGTCGACTTGAGTTTCTCATATTTATCCTTATTTGACTTCCTATTATTTTTTTTCTTCTCTGCTTTCATTTGAAAGCAACATGTTATCATAGATGAGTGTCTCCGTAAAATTGATTGACTAGCTGTGTTCATGTTCATGTTCATGGATATTTTAAATGTTTTCATAAAGTAGGGGGAAAGGCTGAAGCTACTCTGAATGGTAACACCTATAGGAGGGAAATGCCCTCATAATTTTTTCAATCTTTACCGTCCATAAACACACCATCCAATGCTCCGTGTTCAGCCAACCGCCAAGTTCAACAAAATATCCCAAGGTAAACTGAACTGACTGACTCGATACACTAAGCAAACAAAAGATTATCAAAGTCTTTATACTATTAGGATCCTGGTGTAAGAACTTTGGAACAATATTCCTTTGGAGCCTTCGAAGAAATCCCCCGAGTTGTTCCCATTGCACAATATCAGAAGAGTAGTATGTACATCAGGGCCCTGTTTCATAAAACTTGTTATCAATTACAAATGCTTAATTTCTATGACAAATCTGCTCTCAGCCAATCAAATGCCACTATTTCAGTAGCTTATAACAGTTATTGTAGCTTGTTATTGATAACAAGTTTTGTGAAACAGGGCCCTGATGCTCTCATTGTCACTCAATCAATCTTCATATTTTATTGATGCGTCCATACACAGGTCTCCACATAATGTTTTTTGGAAGGGGTTCCAGATTTTAATATTTAGAGTCTATATGCATGTAACAATTTTGAAATGTTAATATCCGGACTAAGATTTTTGGTGCCGATGTGTAATGTACACAAATAAAAATGTTGAAGATATGACCATGACCATGTCTTCTACAGATAATAGAACTCTGAAGATGATAAAAATGCCTTTAAATAATTATTCTCCTGGATAGGATGTTAAATGGAGGCCCTGTGTAGAGGAGAGTCACCACCTTTGCATGTTAAGAACCCACTGCACTATTCGTGTAAGAGTAGGGTGAAACCCCGGTGTAATGGCCCACCTGCACAACCCCAATGAGTTACATACATGTATACCAGGAGGAGATACCCGAGGGTTTAATACAGTGATTCAGTTTGCTTTTCGCCTCCCAGGCACAGGTGACGCCAAATACTTACCGGTAATAATAATGATTGTGTTCTGTTTGTCTTTCCCAGGCACCCATCTACAGACTGAGCATAGGCTCAAAGAAAGGACCTTCTCTACCATGCAATGGTGTGATAAATGTGAAAAGTTCATGTTTGGTCTGGTACAACAAGGTCTAGAATGCTCAGGTATGTATTCAGAAAATCTTCATTCTTTTTCTTCTTCCTTTTTATGCCTCCGCCACCGAAGGTGGTGCCGGAGGCATCATGTTTTTGGGTTGTCCGTCCGTACGTCCGTACGTCCGTACGTCCGTACGTCTGTACGTCCGTCCCGTTTGACCGTTATCACAATATCTCAAGAACCATTTAAGATTTAAACTTAAGACTCGGGAATAGTATTTATCACCATAGGAAGACGATCTGATTAGATTTTGGAGTACGTAGGTCAAAGGTCACAGGTCACAGAGGTCAACTTATGAAATTCCTTGTATTGAGTTTGTTAGCGATATCTCAAGAACCATTTGAGATTTAAACTTCAAACTTAAGGATAGTATGTATCACCATAGGAAGACGATCTGATTAGATTTTGGAGCACGTATGTCAAAGGTCAAGGGTCACAGAGGTCAACTTATGAAATTCCATACATTGAGATTGTTATCATGATATCTCAAGAACCACTGGAGATTTAAACTTCAAACTTAGTGATAGTGTGTATCACTATAGGAAAACAATCTGATTATATTTTGGAGCACGTAGGTCAAAGGTCAAGGGTCATAGAGGTCAACTTATGAAATTCCATACATTGAGATTGTTATCATGATATCTCAAGAACCACTGGAGATGTAAAACTTCAAACTTAAGGATAGTATGTATCACCATAGGAAGACGATCTGATTAGATTTTGGAGCACGTAGGCCAAAGGTCAAGGGTCACAGAGGTCAACTTATGAAATTCCATACATTGAGATTGTTATCAATATCTCAAGAACCACTGGAGATTTAAACTTCAAACTTAATGATAGTGTGTATCACCATAGGAAGACAATCTGATTAGATTTTGGAGCACGTAGGTCAAAGGTCAAGGGTCACAGAGGTCAACTTATGAAATTCCATACATTGAGATCGTTATCGCGATATCTCAAGAACCACTGGAGAATTTTCACTTCAAACTTAATGATAGTATGTATCACCATAGGAAGACGATCTGTTTAGATTTTGGAGCATGTAGGTCAAGGGTCACAGAGGTCAACTTGTGAAATTCCATGTCTTCAGCTCGTTTAATATGACTTTACATTTGATATTCGATATGATGTAATTTTAATGGAATTTCTGAAAGGATTATGCTTTTATTGCAAGACTTTTCGCCTGTAGAGTATGACGTCACTCGGTGTTGAGGCTGGTGTTGAGCTATCGATAACGCGATCGGTATCGTCCTTCTAAACTGACCGTCGGTGTTGGAGCTCGGTTTAGCAGCCTTTCCATGCTCTCAACACCAACACCAACACCGAACACCGTACTTGAAATCACTCAATGTCTTATGGGTACACAGTTCATGAGAAAAAGCAAAAGGCACTGACAATTGAATTTCATATGCAGCGCATGTCATTCTTTAAAAAAAAATCAAATGAAAACGAGCTTTAATTCTTTATAATGGCAATACATGGTTACTTTTTATGCCTCCGCTACAAAGTAGCCGGGAATTATGTTTTCTGGTTGTCAGTCCGTGCGTACATACGTGCGTGCGTACGCACGTCTGTGCGCACGTCCCGTTCTCGTGATCGCGTTATCTCAAGAACCAATTGATGGATTACCGCCAAACTCAGGTCATGTATGTATCTTGCAGAGCTAATGAACTGATTAGATTTTGGGGTCACGAGGTCAAAGGTCACAGGGTCCATTATGTATGCAAAAATAGCTCGTGATCGCGTTATCTCAACCGATTGATGGATTACCGCCAAACTTGGGTCCTGTATGTATCTTGCAGAGCTAATGAACTGATTAGATTTTGGGGTCACAAGGTCAAAGGTCACAGGGCTCATTATGTATGCAAAAATAGCTCGTGATCGCGTTATCTCAAGAACCGATTGATGGATTACCGCCAAACTTGGGTCATGTATGTATCTTGCAGAGCTAATGAACTGATTAGATTTTGGGGTCACGAGGTCAAAGGTCACAGGGCTCGTTATGTATGCAAAATAGCTTGTGATCACGTTATTTCAAGAATCGATTGATGGATTACCGCCAAACTTGGGTCATGTATGTATCTTGCAGAGTCAATGAACTGATTAGAATTGGGGTCACGAGGTCAAAGGTCACAGGGCTCATTATGTATCCTAAAATAGCTCGTGATCGTGTTATCATTAGAACCAACAGATGGATTACAATCAAACTTGAATTTTAAAAATTGCTTCCATTTTGGTTTGTAAAATTGCTCTATGGCGGAGGCATTTTTCGACTGCGCGCAGTTGAAGTTCCATCTAGTTTGTGTTGTTGTTGAAAGTATTATATAGTTTAATACATGAATCATTATTATTATTATTATTATTATTATTATTATTATTATTATTATTATTATTATTTATTCGGCAAAGACAAAGAAAAATCAGTGAATACAAAAAAGATTAACTTAATAACTATAACTCGAAGGTCTTCTTTTCTAATATATGTGACTTTACAGAAATGGTAAGAATAAAATGGTAAGGTATAACAATTGGTAAGGTATAACAATTTATGAATCACTCTGTAATCAACAATAATCATTAACAAGATAAAACTAAAACTAAAACCAGTTCATGTACCTGTAGGCAATAGGTCATCAATCCTTTGAATATATAGAAATGAACTTCTGTTCAAGATTTACATGTGTATCGAATACCATAAATGTACGTACATGTACCTGTATTTTATCTCAGAATTAAAAACTCATCATGTGACAATCTTTAACTGAGCAAGTACCACATTTCATTTGCTGAGGATTGCTGCTGATACAAATTTATTTTCTTATTTATTATCTCATCTCAGAAGTCTTCTCATGTACATGTAGCTTGAAATCATCATGAATTTAGGTGTATTCTTAAATGTTTAGCAAAAACATGGGAAAGTTTCATGATTTCCGATTGTTCAGTGTATTGTAAGAGGAGCAAAGTTTATGTAAATGTAAGAAATTTAATCTGCATTTACCAGACTTTAATAAAAATGGAAATGTAATGAAGTGATACAAATTCAAGTTTTGGGAGAATGATTTTTAATTTCAATTGCAATCTTGTCTCTATCATCTTGCTGCCATTATAAGCTTGACCACCTATGTTTACCGTAAAATCAAAAAAATTCACGTACTGTAAAAGCTGTTATTTTCGCGTGATTAATTTTTCGCGCTGAGCGACCCCAAAACATATTCGCGGGTTCTTAAATTCGCGTTGCACGCAATTCAGCCTGTTCAAAATGTGCATAAGAAGTCATGTTTATATTTTCGCGAGTTCTAAAATTCGCGCTTGTCGATCTTAGCGCGAAATCCGCGAAAATTAATGTACCGCAAATATTTCCGCGTCCACAGAAATGCTCATAAATTTAGTGAGTGGTTCAGATACATGTATATGTATATATGTGAAAGTGTCATGCTGCAAAACAGTTTAATCAGAACTGATGCTCACAGGTTTTTTTGCAAGTTGCGAAAGTTCCTTGTAGATTTACATGTATGTTGATTTATTACTATATGTATGTGTAGATGTGACATATAATGATTGCAATTTTAAGATTTGTCATATGAAAAGTTCTTGATTGTGAGATATATCTACATGTGTGGCAATGAATGAACATACATGTAAATCTGCTGTAACAGTCATGGTCGTTTTGTAATTGACAGAAGTTTCTAGAGTTTTGATAATCTTATTACAGTGTTTTCAAGTCTCAAAAAAGAGAAATTAATCTAATCTTGTGTTTATCTTTGTGAAAAGTACTTTTATGACTAGCTAGGCCATTTATAGACACATTAACTTATAGTGGAACTGGGTAACAAAGTCTATTTTAGAGCATACATAAAGGTACTGAATGTAGTGTTTATATAGGAACTGAAACGTGAAAGTTCTCTCTCTCAAAAGGCAGTGTTTAGTGAAATGACTGTACCTTATTTCGGGGATATCGAAATTGGCAACTTTCCATATTTTGTATGTGATCATAGTTTAATGATACAACTATTCTCTTTCAGTATAAATGAAATTTATTTACATTATGATAGTACATGTATGTCTTTTTAACACATTTATGTTTGATTACATGTGTTTAAGTATTTAGCATTCAATACAATTTAGCCAATCACAATGTTGATACTAATGGGAAATTATATTAAGTACTCAGAATTATGTCAAGGATTTCACATTGTCTGGTAAAATTAAAACATTTACAAGGTTATTATTTCAAGATTTGATATTTCCATGCCAACTTTAAGATCTTTTTATGCGACTGTTGAAGGCAGTGAGTTGAGAACAAGCCAGGTAATTAGGATACAATACTGAATGCTAGATTGGCCAGTAAGCGATTGTCTGTTGAGTACGATGCCATACTTTTTACAGCTTAGCTCTCCTAGTCTTGTTGTGTAACACATATGGAATGCTAGACTTCCTGGAAGTATAGTCCTTCCTGACTGAACAATCTGGTAGATAGACCTGTGCAACTAGTCGGATGATCACCACAAAGCTTGACTTTTTATCCTAGGATCATGATTCAGAAACCTCCGCGTAGGAATACTCGTGAGTCTCAATAAGACAGCTTCTTATTTTTACTTTTAAAACTTTTGTTAAAACTTTTTTTAAAAGGTTTGGATCATTAGTGAAGAAATTTTTCAAGTTTACAAATGGGAGATGAGAAGTCTCTAACGAGAGAGAAAATTGCATTGTTACCAAAGACATGACCTGCTCTCGATACAGAGTCTACATCATACTTGCACGGTATAGGATTTGGCTTAAAAATATGTTGTACACAAGGTGTGTTGTCAAGACTGTTGTGCTCATCGTCTAGAGTACTACAAAAAAATACGTGTATAATGCCATGAGGGTACTGTAAGCAGAGCACATGTATTTATAACAAGAAACTTTAATACTGGCAGACTGGCAGTAATGCATTTGGTTTATATCCGTCGTCTTTAAGTAAAGCCAAGATCTACTGATTTTCTGATGATCATCTGCATCGTACAGTACTGCACACACAAACATTTATTTATCAAAGCGTAAAGATGACATCATCATCATCATACATGTATATTTATGAGCCTTGAGCACTCCATAGAGTGGATTTTGCGCTATATAAGTTACATTTATTATTGTTATTATTATTATTATCAAATGTCAGTGCCTTAAACAATAGAGCTAAGTGGTCCCTTGTGACTTGTTATATTTATAAACATATGGTCGACAAAACAGGATTGTAAGCAGTACTTATAGGAATTAAAATGTAACAGGTTGTTAATGAAAATGAGAATTTAAAAAAGTATAATGTTCATGTGCATTGTATGCATACGTTTACATGGCATGTCTATGGTTATTTGTGAATGGGGTAAAGATACTGTCTATAAGCCTGTTATGTTACTATGTGGACTCATTGCACGCATTGAGTAGCAGAGGAATCTCAAATCTCTAAAATATTTGACTTCAGCTGAAGAATGTTGTAATGAAGATAATCATAGTATGTGTGATGTATTAGAACCTCATGTCATTGTAAAGACTTGTACACGTACATGTACATTCCATCGTCCAAAGACTTATGACCCATTGAGAGTCATTAAGCAAATAATTACTGACTAGTCTGGCAATGCGACAAACTATCATTGCAGAGGTGATCTGTCTTCCCAAGCTGAACTTAGGCAAGGGAAGAATCCGGAAGATGGTATATAATATAGTACATGTACCTGTAGAAAAGCCCCAAGATCAACAAGGTGGTGATTAATTTTGCTTTATATCCAATGACAATACATTTAGGTAACTATTTAAAAAAAAGCACAGTATCTGCAAACTACAATTAATGTACATCACAATAGCCCATGCCTATCTTAAACATTGATGTTTCGCAAAAGAATGACACATTAGCTCTTAACAGGTTTGTCTACAATGTATGTGTCATCAGCAAAAAAAGAGACTATCATATATGTGTGATAGTTTTTACTATCACTATGACCGTCAAGATATGCACTCATTTGTAATGTGACCTCATTTAGACCAATCATATTAGATTCTTGCCTTGGTATGTGGGATATAATGTTTACTTATATATGTTTCTTACAGACTGTGGATATATCTTCCATCGTACGTGTGCAGCTACTGGTCTTCCTAGATGTGACCCATCGGGGGTAAGAACCAGGAGAGATAGTGCTATACGTGGTAAGTAACCTATCCTCTTACTCCCTTCCTTGATCCATATTTTCGCACTAAGTTCATTATTATCATTGGAATTCAAAATAAGCAAGGTAAAGGGAATTAATTCCCATGGTATCAGACATGTTTATTGTTAATGACAGTATTACAGAGTACAGACACACTCCTGAATCATACCTCAGTCTCACTGACGAGACCAACACCAGACTGACCACAGACTGAACAAGCAATTACATTACTTCAAATAGAAAATATTTTGTTGATTTTGAGTTGATTTGGTATGTGTGACTAAAGTCCAATCAATGATATTTACA
Source organism: Mesocentrotus franciscanus (assembly GCA_037976565.1). NCBI lineage: Eukaryota > Metazoa > Echinodermata > Echinoidea > Camarodonta > Strongylocentrotidae > Mesocentrotus > Mesocentrotus franciscanus. The sequence continues at coordinate 3,118,457 of CP137674.1, forward strand.
AAAAAATGACAATCGTACAACATTTTAAAGTAAACTAACAGTGTTTTCCTCCAAAAAACAAAGCATTTTGATCTTTGGAAGTTAACTCCTCCAAAGTCTGTGGGTGTGTATCAATATGCTTCACACTAAACAGTCCTTTTTAGACACATCTCATCATTAGTGCACCTGTTTTTTTGTAAAGAGGTTTGTTATTGAAAATAATGGCCTGTTACGTATCTGTCTTAAGGCATTCATCATGCGAAAGAACAAAAATGTTAAATATAATCAGTTATATTTAACTTTCACTTGCTATGAAGATTCTAATGGCTGAGCACTGCCTGTGACCTTAGACAGACAAGTATTTTTATTATTATTTATAGTAAGTGAGTACATGTTGCTATAAGTGGTCTGATGCATCATTAAAGTGGATTTAATGGTTCTGTGAAAAGGAATTTGTTTACTGTGAATGGGAGATTTCTCAGTGTGTATTAAAGTCATGTGACTAAATTACCATATTAAAAAGAAGATTCCCCATTTAATTGTGATCTAAACTTTTCACAATTCATGGTTTTCTAATTCCTTGACCTGTTTATCTGAAAATTTCTCTGAAAATTTCTCTGAATAAATGTATTTCTCTTATTTTGTGGTATCTACTCTTAGACCAACTTTCTATGAGGGTTTACTTTTTGTGAAGGTTAAACTTCCATTTAAAGGGGACGTCCATCCTAATATTAAGTTGGTTTTAATAGAATCCGAAAAATGAGAGAAACAGGTCAGTGAAAGTTTGAGCAAACTCCATTTAAGAATAAGAAAGTTATGAATATTTGAAGTTGCGATAGATTAGATTGGCAACTCTATTACGTTTCTTGCGAGCTCCTCCCAATTTGCTCTGTACTAAAAAATCCGAAATTTTTATTTTCCTCAAGAAATTTTACAATCATACATGCGCCTGAGTATAATAATTGCCAATATGCTTCTATTCAACCCATGTATGGAAAAAATTATATTCTGTCATCAATAACGAAGAAAATACAAGTTTTAAACATTTTATTTACAGAGCAAGTTGGAGAGTCACTCGCAAGATACGTTACAGTGTTGCCAATTTGTGTTTGATTGATCGCAACTTCAAAAATTCATAACTTTTAAAATTTTTATTGGAATTTGCTCAAGCTATATCAGGGTGGACTTCCCCTTTAACACTAAACTATTGGCTCTCATTTGGTATTGTATACACAGTGACATATGACATATCTGTGAAGTGATATAATAGTCTTGTGTAGTATTTGTACCTCTATCTTTTTTCATTTTTTTTTCTATTCAAGAAACAATGATTTTTATGCAATCTTTTAACTTCTTTCATCTACATTTATGTATGTAAGTACTGATAGAGTTTTGTTTTTCTTGATTCTCGTTTTTCAGCCAATGTGTTCAGCCAAAGCCTAGCAGACCAGTTTGATCCATCTCATTCACAAGCACCTCTTGTTGTCATCAAATGTGTAGACGCGATAGAAAGCAAAGGTTAGTCACATCAAAACACTTTCAATGCACTTCAATTCTTATTTTGATAATTTCGTCATTCTTTAGAAATAGAAAGATGGAAAGAAGGGAGTATGATTGATAGATTAAGAAGATGAGGTAAGGAGAGAGAGAGGAGAGGGGAGAGACAGAGGGAGAGAGAGAAAGAGAGAGAGAGAGAGAGAGAAGGAGAAAGAGAGAGAGAGAGAGAGAGAGAGAGAGGTGGGGTGGTTGAAAGGGGGCAGATTAGAATGAAATCAAGAAAAGAGAAGTCGACAAGGAAAGAGAGGGAGAGAGAAAGAGAGAGTGGTAGAGAAAAATGATAGAATTTCACAGCAAGATGAGAGAAACATATATAAGATAGAGAAACAGAGAGAGAGAGAGAGAGAGAGAGAGAGGATAGAGAGAAGATAGAGAAGAGAGACATAAGGATAGTGAAAGGGAGAAAGGAAATCTTCACATATGATCAGTTTCAAAGGCAACCAGCATGAGGCGAAGTGAATTATGCCAGCGACAAAAACAGGATGGGGGCTATTATATGGACATCCTGCCCTCGATATGGAAGACCTTCCCCTTTTGACATTTGGAGAGTAATGAAGTTGAGCATCTCAAACGCTCGAGCTGGCAAATGTAAAGGGAACAAAATTTCTTTGATCCTTGTTGTCAGAAGTGATTTAGATAGAGAAACCACATCTAGGTGTTTTTCAGTCTGTACTTCAAGAAGAGTGTTGAGGTGACTAAACATCACTTTGTTCCCGAGAGATTTCAAGGTGGAAAGGGGCAAATAATTAATTTCTAAGTTCATAACCTTAAATGCAATTCTGGATGGTACGATGTCATACTTATTTATAGTCATATTGAGATGTTATTTAATTTTTACTTAAAGATTCTAATAGAATTACTAGAAAGAGCTGAAATGCCTGTAGACATGTACATGTATATTGCATTTATTAAATTCTTGATTTGTTCTTACCAATTGACTACTATTCTCAGTTTGTCCTGGTCATCATTTTTTTCTTCTTAAAAAACAAAAAGACAGTATAAACACTGTAATCCTGAAATGCAAAATGAGTGATATCCATGACCTGGGGTGTTTCACAAAGATCCTAAGTTGAACTTATCTCTAAGTTGGACTTAAAAATTATGGAAAGCCATTAGCATCTATGATAATATTTTGTACAAGTTATTTTAAAAGGCATAAAATTGTTGATTCAAATCATTCATATTTTTATTTATCAAGGAGATTTCATGTTCTTGATGTGGAATTAATAAAAAGTCTAAAGTACTTGAATTTTCACTTTTGAATATATTTTTTTTAAAGGCTACAACTGGCTCTCCATAAATTTTAAGTCCAACTTAGAGTTAAGTTTGACTTAGGATCTTTGTGAAACACCTGTATTCTCTTAGATTTCAAATATTTTTGGCCTTGTTTTGTTGGTTTAGGAGTTGGAGAGCGGGGTTTATATCGAGTATCTTCATCGACGTCAGCTGTCAATGATATCAAACGCAACTTCAACGAGAACCCGATGCTGTCGATCTATCACGTTATACCGATGTCCATTGCATCACTGGTGTACTCAAAAGATATCTCAGAGAACTGCCTAATCCAGTCATTCCAATTGAAATGTATGACGGTCTCTTAGCAGCACATAGTGAGTAGCATGGAGAACCTTTAAAGGGACTTGGTAACATTGTTCAGATAAGAGAAAATGGTGCCAAGGTAGTGACTTCAATGATAGATGTACAATTAAAGATAATCTGAAAGTTTGAGTGAAAACAAACCGTTGTTAATGATAAAACATTAGGAAAAACTGATCTGATCGATTGCTAAATCCTCCCAACTATATTGTTATAATTAAATTAAATTTTAGGTGAATGAAAATCATTACAAAGCAATAAATTGTTTCTATATACCATTCCAAACATTTAAGTGTTGAAAGATTTAAAAAAGCCTGTTTTATGTCTTATTTTCATAGAAAAACAGTTGGGATAATTGAAGAATTGGTTGGGAGAATTTACTGTTAGAGGGAGTTACACATTGATTGACGGCTTCAAAGAAAATCATAAATATCTTTGTAGTTTGAGAATTTTTTCAGGATTTTGTGCATGTTAGAGGGTTAGCACAGTAGAAGGAATATAATAAGTAACATTTCATACAAAAATTAGGCAGTTTTTTTACATCAACTTTCAACAATGTTACGGTTCACTTTAATCTTCCTCATTGTCAGTTGGTTGAAAGAGAAGGTTGAGTTCTGGGAACGGTGCACAATAATTTTGTGATCTTTCTCATTTGTTTGTTTTGTTAGTGTGGAAGAATAACATAGAATAAATGTCTCCTGAAAAGAATCTTTAAAGTTAATCTTGAGCTCTGGTATGGGCATCGTATGTCCAGAGAACATGGCTATAATTCATTCTGGATTATTTATCCTGCAGTCGATTGATTGTTTGAACCAGGAAATTAAAACAACCTCACAAAAACTTGCTGGAAATCATCTTCAATAAAAACCACAACTCTCATTCGCACATAGTGACCTGTGTTTAATTATTTTATTAAGCACATGGTGTCGGGCCTACTTACCTTGATTTCCTTATCTTTCTATGCTCATTACTCAGCCCCTTTACATTTTCTACCAAAATTGTTTGGCACATGTCATTTATTTGTAATCTTGAACATTCAGTGTAAGTTTTGTTGGTTTCTGTGAGAATTTATTTTCTATCATTACTAGAACTCAAGCTTATCTTTATAGGTCCTCATATTTGACATATGACAAGAAATGCCTGAAGTGTTTGGGCCAAACTTTCATGCTTCGATTGTTTAGTCCCATATACACATTTCTGTGTACAACACACGTGACTACAGCATGACTATTTCATTTTCTAATCATTTTGATGATTCCAATTTTTTAGTGCTACATATTCAACATATACCTTTTTCAATTGCTTCCAGATGGTTTCTTACACCGTACAATCGCATGACCACTACTCAACTTTATCTGTAATAGAAAATCAGTGTTAACACCAATACCGCCCTCGAGGGTAATCTTGGGTTCTGGAAATGACCAAATAATTCGCACAAAATAAAAAAACAAACTCACATTTGATGTTCAAAACTGCAAACATGAGGATTACTTCTGTGACAAATTCAAAATATACTTTATATTCTACCAGGTAGACTCTGCAATATTGATTTGTTTGTTCATTTGAAACTGATCAAACTTTGATTGCTTCATGTGATTATATCATCCTGCAGGAACTGTCGACAAACATGCCCGCATTGCCAATTTGCTGGCCTGCGTTGAGAAGCTTCCTCCAGCACACCATTCAACTCTGTACTACCTTATGGCTCACTTCAAGCGAATTACATCTCAGATTCAAGCCTGGCATCTAGCAGCAGTCTTCTGTCATATTCTACTTAGACCTCCACAACATGAACTCATGTAAGCTAAATACCATATATGCTACTTTCAATGCTCCATATTCTACTAATTCAGTTAAAGGTCCGGTGACATCCAAATATAAGTGGATTCCTGTTGATGTGCAGGGCTGCATACAACTCATATTTTGTTATTCAAACATCTAAATATATTTCATAGATTTTTGAATACCGTAATTAACGGTGTATTAACCGCACTTTTTTTACCGCCGGCAAACATCAAAAGTCGGGGTGCGGTTTATACACCGTTACAGACATGCATCATGCTGCAAACTCTAGGTATGTTACAATCTCCGCTCAGCAGCGGTCAAATTGTTTCACCGAGAGTGCTCGGCGCTTAGGAGAGGATTGGGGATATCCCAAAATGATATGGACAAATATCCTGAAGTTTTTGGCTTAGTTAGATACCATCGTCCTGAAAGTGACACTCATTTTCAACGCTTTTCAAATCAACCATCGCCCACTGACCTTGTCCTGAATAGAGGGCACATTGCTACATTTTGTTTATCATGTTGTCAGCGGTCCAGAAATGAGTCCCAGGTCAGCATAAATTATCATCCTTAATCTAGACCACTCCCTAAAAAGATGAAGCATAAGGCTAGCTACATGACTGTATGCATCCTCAAAATACTCATGTCCCTGTCAGAGTGCCCATCCAACATGCTCTATCATGATTGGTCTGTTTGTCTGTCAATTAAAAACAACGATCACATGTAAGGCACATGCTGTACGCTTAACCAAGATTTGCATATATTTTGGAATGTGCTGAGTGATTGATACATGTACGCGGACAGACAATAAACTTTTGAACCTTTGAACCCTGATCAAAGAAACCGCGGTGTAATGTTACACCCAGCTGGGCGCCAGCTGTCTTTGATAGGGAATGTTTTTGTATTCTAAATTTCTGCGACATGATGGTGAAAGAAATATGAGAGGTGAATGAATTTTGGGGAGGGATCGAGAGACAATATAAAAGAAACTTCAGAAAGAAAAGAAAACATGCGAAAACTACATTAAGTAAATAATTCTGTACTTTTTAAAGAAAAGGGAGAGATGGAAGGAAGAATGATGATAATGAAGATAACTTCTTTTTCCTAGTCTCGTCTTCAGAGTTGTTTCAATAATTGAATGAAATTATAATCATGAATCAACCTTCTTTCTTAAAAATAAAGGAGCAACAAATGTTTTTATTTTATTTAAAGTGATAGATTTGATGATTTATAATTATAATTTTATTCAGAGACTTCTCGAAAAGGGGATTATGTTGTATAATTTTTAAATACTATTATTAATTCAATGAATCGTATTGTTGTGAGCCTATCAGCCTAGGTCATTTTAATAAGTGTTAAACAAAACAAAAACAACAACAATAAGTGTAACAATCTCGGACAAATTTTACAATATAAATAATAAAATAAATATATATTGTAGTATTTTAATTTATGTATTCTGAAAAATTACAAAAAAATTATTCAATCTATTAAAAATAAACATTTAAAAGAACAGTGATGGACGAGCCTGAGCTGCCATCTCTGTGTATTATAACGTATACATCGGTAAATACAATATGGCAGCTTTCATGAATCTCAACTTTAGAAAACAACACTGTACTCGGCAAGTCTTAAAAATAATAATTTAATGTACAATTGTAATCATGATTCTTGTACAATTGCAAATAAAACATGATTAACGACGGAAATATGAATGTAAGTACTTCACAAATAGTTCCGTTTACTTTTAATGTGAAATTAGTGCCGGTCGAAAGCAGTATTTTTCATCGGGAGTGGTGGGAGAAAATCCCCCGTGCTGGTCGGCCCAGCGTCCGCCCAGTGCAGTGTCGACTACTATTCTTACTATCAATCAGCGGTGACCTTGGCAAAAGTGATTAATTTTCGTTTAACCGAAAACCGTCTGGTTTCGACTAGCAGTTAAACGGAATTGTAAATATCCATGATGTTACAGCACTAGTTTTAACATATTTTTTTTCTTCCTGCGGGCGAAAAAAAAAAAAAGTCTTAGAATTTTTTTTTTTTTTTTTTTTGAGGGCGAAAAAGAGGGGTGCGGTTAATACACGAGGGCGGTTAATACACCGTTAATTACGGTATCTTTTAAAATAATTTTCTCAGACCTGCTAAGCTCCACCCTAAAAAAAAATGCTCCAGATATCATTCATCTTGTGACATCATCTGTCAATCATTAGTGAGCTAACAAGAGACAGTGGTATGTAACTTCCCTCAGCTCAGCACATGCTCACAAGAGAATTGCATTTTTTCATACAATACCTCCACATTACCTTTCTTTTCCTGGTGATGCTACAGCACGTCTGTCAAAGCAACTCCTATGTTGGTATTGTATGGTCTATTGTAAGCACAGGGAATAATTTTCCTGGTATCGCATAGCAATTTGCTATGCATTTTTTATATGACTGCTACACAAAAGAAATCTTGTGTAGCAGGTTTTTTACATAGGACTGTACAGAACTTTGTTTAAAGTATTTTTCCCATCGACCAAAACAGCTAATCAAATTTGAGATGTAATATTTTTCCCTGAAGCAGGTGGTTAGCTCTGGTGAAGCAGCCCTGCACATCAGCAGGAATCAACTTATATTTGGGTGTCACCCAACCTTTAAAGTGTACCAATCACCAAAACATGTTTTGCTCTTGATGTAAGGGTATCCATGTCACTTTACAATATTTAAAATGTGAGCTAATATTTCCTCTACAAAGAGATATGCAGTTTCAATACCTGATCAGTAAACATGAACACGTCTTGATGAGTAGTCTCAAATTGAGAGTTGGGGAAACAACCGTCTGTATCTGTGGAGTTCCTGCTACGGAAAACTTAATACAATATGGGGTAAAGTTGTCTGATTATAAATATATATATATTTAATGCAAAGTTTCAAGAATTTTGACAGACTTCAGAGTCGTGTCACATTAAAACACGCAAAAACATGCATATGGGACTGGTATCAGTATAACGTTTACAATCTCCTCTTTCCTTCTAAATATATCAAAATATGCACATCATAGCGCAAGGTTGAATAAATGTCCATCAATATTCATCTTCATATTTTCCAAAATAATCATAACCTAACGTGTTACTTGGCTATATCTGGTCGGATTTGGACGTTTCGAAAGCGTAGGACTTCTTTGTATATCACCTCGTTCGGATACAACCACTGCGCATATGATATGCACAGGCTTGGGTGACTGCGCAGCCAGAATGTGTAGATATCGATGTTAGTGTATTGCCCAAAACAGTGGAGGGATGGCAAGGATGCCAAAATCGGCGGTGTTGAGCATGGGACTTCAAAGCACTGCCAACCCCAGCGTTATCGCTCTGATTTACGACCGAGCACTCATTGTTGCGTTACTTTCATAGCCTCCGGGTACCGAGCGGCTGTCTGAGCGCTGCTTATCAGGAGTTTGGAGGATCAATTGCAGCAAACTAAGCTTACTTAATACCCCTGGAATGTCGTAAAATAAAGATTCATCTCCTTTCTATCATCTCCCTGCTTCAAGCAAATTACATCTCAGATTCATACATTCTTTTAGATACAAGTTATTTTACCAGGTTGATTTCAACTCTGTAATACCTTATGGCTCACTACAAGCAAATTACATCTCAGATTCATACATTCTTTTAGATACAAGTTATTTTACCAGGTTGATTTCAACTCTGTAATACCTTATGGCTCACTACAAGCAAATTACATCTCAGATTCATACATTCTTTTAGATACAAGTTATTTTACCAGGTTGATTTCAACTCTGTAATACCTTATGGCTCACTACAAGCAAATTACATCTCAGATTCATACATTCTTTTAGATACAAGTTATTTTACCAGGTTGATTTCAACTCTGTACTACCTTATGGCTCACTTCAAGCAAATTACATCTCAGATTCATACATTAATTTTAGATACAAGTTATTTTACCAGGTGATTGATACACTTTAAACGTGACCCTGGGTTTAACATCACAACAGAAAACTTTATAGGCCTCATACCAACTTCCTTCAAACCTGATGTTTTACAAAAGTTTATGCCCAACATCGGCTTTTTAAATTTTAAGTAGAACACGGGAAAAATTGTCCGCAACATGAGCGTCTTCTTGGTACCGACATATACATGGGACCATGTAACATTAACTGTGTGGACACTAAATATAACAGGAGAAGTGGAAATAAAATATTATCTCCTATAAGGTTTTGAAGATTGCTCTCGGGATCTCCTCGGCTCTTTTTAAAGTTTATTAATTTTTAGATATGAAAAGTACATTGGAGCTTTCCTATTGTGCAGTTTATTGAACTTGTAAGAGTTGACTACTATCAGTATGTAGACATAAATGGAGACATGCCAAGACTCACATAAATCTTGTTAAAGATGTTGTAGGTATAACCTTGCTTTCCCATTAACCTGTTCAAAGTAAGTTTCAGTTTCATGTAGATGTAATACTTTATTTCTAGCTAGAGATAGCTGAATCAACCAAAGGGGAAAAACCCACCGTATTCTTCTTCTAGAGCTTTCTACCGTCATAATGGATCTATTCTTATTTTCTAAAATAAGATTCAGCTCTTGACTAAAAACTTGCTATGTATGTTAGGGTTTCCAAGTAGCTATGCTGTATTCAAAATATGAGTTTCAGATATTATTTCTGTTTAGACTTACAGGGAGACTACTTGGCGCACCTGTGCGTGCTCACATAGAATAGGGGCTTGCACGGAATCCAAGGCCAACTTGGGTTTCGTGCACGGGGTTTTACATTTTTCCTAGTCCCCATCCATTAGCCCATATAGTGAGGTTGACTGATGCATTCTAGTTGTACACAAATTAGTATTTTAGGTGATTAAAATAGATTCAGGACAATTTTTTGTTCTTTGCATATTGCTTCACGTAGTTTTAGTGAATTATATATATTTTTAATGATGGCAAGTAGTTTCTGGCACTGCTATAATGAGTTGGAAAATACATGAATGGTCATTGTAACACCTACATGTTACTAACAAGTGTCGTCTTCATACTCAACTTTCTCAGACTCTGTATTGCCATAGTAATTCCAAGTTATGTAAGAACCAAGGTGACAGTAAGGCCTGGGGCGATAATTAAACTTTGTACTTTACCTCATTTGGGATCATTTACATAATAGCTCATCTTCTGACTCTAAATTAGTCAGTGAAAGGCCCTGGGCATTTCTTTTCATGATAATGAGGTTCGTTTGTTGTTTTTTGTAGAAATGTTATCCGAAACACGAACGATCACAAGGAGATTGTCAACACTCTGATTGAACATGGAAGATGGGGCAACACTTCGGATGAGGATGCACCAGGTAACTTATCCAATCACCTACATGTATATATCGCATATGTACCAACTCAGAGTTTTCTGAAGGTTAAAATGATTTGGCTTTTCCTCTGCAAATTGACAGCAATTATGTGTATTTTCCACACTTTCATAGTTAAAATAGTAAAAAATTAAAAAACATATTACATTAACTAGTGTGAATGAAAATTCAACCCAAATATTCAACAAGAAGTTGGGAATTTTGTAATTATTAAAAAAAAAACCCTGATGTTGCCAATTTAGAGACTTCAATGATTTTTTCTGATTGAATCGCTCTTATTCATGAACGGCACAATGTACAGCATCAGAAATACACTCACAATCTTCAGTGAATTTAGCACTTTCTGCTCATGTACAATTTGTGATTAAGAGCATTCTGTATCAAATTCAAAAAGTAAAATGTCATTAAAAGGTGACACTAAACTGCTATCCATGAATTGAATTGAATTGAATCAATCTACCCACTATCCATCTATCTTTCTATCCATCTATCAATCCACACACATCTATCTACTAGGGCTGCGACGAGTAGTCGAATACTCGAATACTCGCACTGGTGACAGCTACTCGAGTACGATTTCTCGTACTCGAATACTCGGCCGCCATTTTTTTTTTCCCCTGTTCACCTGGCACTGTCCAGGCCGACGGTCACCCGTGCCAGAAGAGCACCGGCATGGTCCCGTGGGTAAAAATGTTTCCCAGCTCAATCATACACAGGGTGTCACTGTCAACTCACCACTCAGAAACTGGGACCAAATCTCCGGATTTCTGTTTGGACTCGGAGGAATATTTGTCTGTCATCTTTAGTTTTAAAAATAACATAGTTTCAATTATTTGTCAAAAATTCAAAAGCACAAATAGGCCCTTTCAACAGCAACTTGAAGTAAAATTGCGGGGGTTTTCAGAGACGAACCTTCGTACTGTTCGTAGTATGGTGTTAGCAAAAAAAAAAAAAATGAAAAATGAAAAATTCAAAAAAATTCAAAAACATTCAAAAAAATTCAAAAAAATTCCAAAAAAAACATGGCGTCCGAGTATTCGAGTATTCGCGGGCAAGGCTGGGAGTGTACTCGAGTACCTCATTACACGGTTATGCACAGCCCTACTATCTACCTATCCCTCCTTGTATCTGTTTATTCTAATGTCCTTTGGTGAGACATCTATCTTCATGTGTCGCTCTCCAGCCAGTATTCAATGGATACCTGATAGGAAACTGTTTCTTGCCGGAATGGTTTTAGTGCCTTTGGGCAGCTGGGCTAGAGTCAGGGTAATAATATAGTGAGCACCCCAGGGGATGTATACATGTCCAATATAATTACAGTGAAACCTGTCTATAAAGACCACCCAAGGGAGACAAGAAAAGTGGTTTTTATATTAGGCAGGTGGTCTTTATGTACAGGTTCCTTTAGTACATGTTTCAATGAGAAACCCTTTTCAAAGGAAACAAAAATTGTGGTCTTTGTGGACAGGTGGTCTTTCTATACAGGTGGTCGTTAAAGCAGGTTTGACTGTACATTATCCATTCTTTCAATGATTTATTCATTCAGTAACCTGTTCAACCTATTTTTATCAAAACTGAAACTGATATATTTGATCACTCCTCCTTGCCCTGTCATATAATTATGTATATTATGGGATCTTTGGTCCAAATCAACTGATGAAAACATCTAAATATTATTCTTAATATTGAGCATCAGAGGTTGGCTGCTAGACCTGAGAAAATAAACAGTATGCATGTGCTGGGTGAGATTACTAGAACAAGGAAGATGACCTAGTTTGTTTACGCTGTATGATATTTCATTATTTGTTCATTAATACGGTAAGTCAATATAAGGCAAGAGTTGTAACTGTAATACTACAAGGAAAAGAGAATCATTTTTTATAGGATTGTTGTTGGATTTCAAAGGTTAATTGTCTGTATATGGTACATGTATGCCCATTGTTTCATTCTCATGTGAAATGTTAGATCAGTGATTTATGATTGAAACCAGCTTGACACTCAAGGAGTTCCTCCCTGCCAGGCATTCATGTTGCGACAGATTGGAAGAGAGAGACAATTAAATTTTTAATGGAGGGCATTTCACAACCAAATCAACCCATAACCTCATCATAAAGAAAACATAACATCCCAGATTGGAAGAGAGAGACAATTAAATTTTTAATGGAGGGCATTTCACAACCAAATCAACCCATAACCTCATCATAAAGAAAACATAACATCCCACTTTTCTGTGATGCCTGGGGGGTGTTTCACAAAGACTAAAATCGACTTTAAGTTGGACTTACATGTAACTATGGCAAGCTGTTCATGCCACTGTTTGCTCTCACCATTATGATCTTTAGATAATATTTTTTCCTTCAATAATGAATTATCACGAATGTAAATTCTGTAGATTTGTGACCATGATTTGTACCTCCCTTGAGAGACCAATGCCAGTAAATGGTGAGAGCAAACAGTGGCATGAACGGCCTGCCATAGTTTAGTTCAATTTAAAGTCTATCTTAGTATTTGTGAAACACCCCCCCCCTTGAGTAGTAGAATATTGACATACATATTACATTGTGCAATATTATCTACACACATGTACTATGGCATGTATTTATGATGAAATATATGATGTACATGTACTGTTAAACTGAGATTAGAAGTTCTTATATGATTGATATGTCATCACATCACAAGAGCAGTGAGCTCTTCAATTTACAGATACTTTGAAACCTGTCTATAAAGACCACCCAAGGGAGACAAGAAAAGTGGTCTTTATAGGCAGGTGGTCTTTGTAGACAGGTGCCTATAGTTATGTTGACTTTATACTGTATTAATGAACAAATAATGAAACATCATACAGCGTAAACAAACTAGGTCATTTCCTTGTTCTAGTAATCTCAAACTGCACATGCATACTGTTTATTTTCTCAGGTCTAGCAGCCAAACCTCTGATGCTCAATATTAAGAATAATATTTAGATGTTTTCAAGGGAAACAAAAAATGTGGTCTTTGTAGACAGGTGATCACTCAAGCAGGTTTGACTGTATCAGCATAGGGGTATTCTAAATATTTTAATCCTCTTGTTACCTCAGAGCCTCCTCCTAGGAAGAGCGGTGGTGATTACATCAGCACTGGTAGCACCGACTTTCCAAAGTCACTAAATGATGCTGAATGGTACTGGGGAAGTATATCAAGGTAAATATTATCTTCTCTTCTTATATTCTTTCGCTTTTATTTCATTGTGTCCATGGTTCTGCTCGGCAGTACAATAGAGTACCGAGTGTGACATCATATTAGCCAAATTGTCAAGGTGCTGGTTCCAAACAATTTTGTGCTAAACAATGGTGTGGTGATCATTGGATCTTCCCTGCTCCAGCCGGTTGCTTGAATGTTGTCCCGGTGAACCTCATGCGTAGGCTCTGTTGTTTGGAACCAGTAACCTGGACGACGAGCGAATATGACGTTAGCACTTCAGTACTCTATGTTACTGTGATTAATCATTACATTCTGTCAAGATATTTACACTCTCAAAACTCTGTATTTCTTGTTCTTCCTAAGCTCACTACCAAGTGGGTGAAGAACCTTTGTTCATGCAGGGCTTTCGCAGTGCAATGCTCTTCCTCGAGAGATTCGTAATAGTAGACCAGTTGAAATATTTAAAAATAATCTCAAAATGTATCTGTTTAATTTGGAATATAATTAATTGTTCTATCATTTTTGTATATTCTATCTTACATGTACTTCTGCTCCTTTGTTTATATTGCAGATGCTTTAATATGCGATCTCTTTTTTGTTAGTAAGGGATTAAGCTTGCTTTAGTCCATATTTGAGAATACCAGCCATAGTTTCCAGCTTGATATTCTTTTTTTAACTTGTCATTTGTGATCTTCTCAACATATACAATAAATAAAAAGGAAAATGAGAAACTAACTCCCTGATGACTTGACTTCAATAATTAAACAGAATTATGTTGATTTTGATAGAATGAAGACCTTGCTACTTAGGATCTATATCAGCAGACTAACTGAAACCACTTAGGGTTTAAACTGCCTGTACTGTCCACTTTTAAGAATGCATTTAATCTTTGCAACGTGTTATTTGTGACCCTTTCAATGATTTTTTCGCCCTTCATTTTGTTTTCATCTTTTAGAGAGGAAGTGAATGAGAAGTTAAAGGACATGCCTGATGGTACATTTCTAGTAAGAGACAGCAAGCAGGAACCTGGCAACTATACACTTACTCTCAGGTTAGTTCACCTATCATTGTTTGTACAATTTTACTATCAGGATGGGGGTTGTGTGTCCGAACACTTACAAAAATTACACTTGCCATTGGATTACATGAAAAATAAACATCAAACAGACTAACCACCATGAACATTTGTCATTCATGATATTGTCCAACATGAATTTTTCAAAGGTTTTGAAACATTGGATGGAAACTTGTTCAATTTACTGTTTGAAATCATCTGTCCAGATACCAAACCTGTCTGGACACACAGCGTGTGGGTATATGCTCTATGGTATAAACTGAATGATGGTATTCCTTAAGCCTTGATATAGAAACAACCAGGGACATAAAACTTGTTATCTAATAACAATTGCTAAATTTCTATGACACATGCGCTCTCAGCCAATCAGATGCTATGATTTCAGTAGCTTATAACAGTAGCTTGTAACTTGTTATTGATATCAAGTTTTATGAAACAGGGCCCTGGTTCTATGGTTCATTTTCTATGGACATTTGGATGGCAGATGTCAGTGATTGCTTTAACTTAAGCTTTTAGCAAGTTTCTTAATCATACTACGAAGTCATATGGATGTAGAATCCCTTGCTATAAGACATTTACAGATCACGGAGCTTAATTGTGATGACCTTCTGGGTCACTTATAGAATGTACGCCAATAGAAGTACTTAATGTTGTATGTTTTTCTTGTCCTACCCTTAGGCATGGTGGCAGCAACAAACTTATCAAGATCGTCCACAAGAATCGAATGTATGGTTTCTCAGAGCCGCTACGGTTTCATTCTGTGGTGGAGTTAATCAACCATTATCATCATGTCTCATTAGCTCAGTACAACAACAGACTGGATGTCAGATTAACCACGCCAGTCTCAAGGAGAGACCAGGTAAGACAAGCATTCTCTTTATCAACTACTCACTCCTAGATCCTAATCAAATGATTGCTCACGTGCGGTTACATATAATTCATTTACTGGTCACGTGCGGTTACATGCAATTCATTTACTGGTCACATGCGGTTACATGGGATTCAATTACTGGTCACATGCGGTCATATGGGATTCATTTACTGGTCACATGCGGTCATATGCAATTCATTTACGGGTCACATGCGGTCATATGCGATTCATTTACTGGTCACATGCGGTTACATGCAATTCATTTACTGGTCACATGCGGTCATATGCGATTCATTTACTGGTCACATGCGGTTACATGTAATTCATTTACTGTTCACATGCGGTCATATGCAATTCATTTACTGGTCACATGCGGTCATATGCGATTCATTTACTGGTCACATGTGGTTACATGCAATTCATTTACTGGTCACATGCGGTCATATGGGATTCATTTACTGGTCTCATGCGGTCATATGCGATTCATTTACTGGTCACATGCGGTTACATGTAATTCATTTACTGGTCACATGCGGTCATATGCAATTCATTTACTGGTCACATGCGGTCATATGCGATTCATTTACTGGTCACATGTGGTTACATGCAATTCATTTACTGGTCACATGCGGATACATGCGATTCAATTACTGGTCACATGCGGTCATATGCAATTCATTTACTGGTCACATGCGGTCATATGCGATTCATTTACTGGTCACATGCGGTCATATGGGATTCATTTACTGGTCACATGCGGTCATATGCAATTCATTTACTGGTCACATGCAGTCATATGCGATTCATTTACTGGTCACATGCGGTTACATGCAATTCATTTACTGGTCACATGCGTTTACATGCAATTTATTTACTGGTCACTTGTGGTCACATACGATTCATTTACTGAGACTAACACATGTTTTGCATAAAGGCGTGCAATAGTTTCCAGTACTATCCAATGATTTTTATCTAAGTAATGCATAGCACGTAGCACTGTGCATCTCTGTGTGAACGCTAAAGTAAGCCTATTAAACTAGGGGTTTATTTGTCAGGGATAATGACATAAAACTATGGTGAAATGAATTCATATTATGTCAAATAGCAAGAATCTAGGAGTTTTGTTGTATTAAAACAATGATGCATGTTTTCATTTGTTCATTACAGGATCTATCTACTCTTGTTTGTGCACTCATCATACTCAGCCTGATGGCTTTGTATGATAGATGCATACAGCCTTAACTCAAGTGCGGATAGATCATGAACTCATTTGCATGCATCATTTATAACATATCACTGTACTACAGGCACATACTCTCAATCACATTGCATTGCACAAGGACTTTTAGTTCCGTGCTTGGGCTTGAACCCCCGACCTTTGTCAAGTGTTTAAAGCACTCGAATATGACACCTCTGCATTCTATAAAGTGCGGGCCATCATCAAGTTGGTTTCAAAAGGTTTTCAATAAGTTGGTTTCAATAGGTTCTTGTTTAATAGTAATTTATAGGGTAGTTTTTTTAGAGTAAGTTGATAATTATCTGTAATTGTTATTATTAGAATTATGTATTCTTATTGCTGTATGTTTACTGTACGTTGTACCTTGTTTTGTTAAGCGCTTAGAAACATTGCATTAAGTGCTTTATAAATGTAATTTATTATTATATCATTATCATAAGAGCAGAAAGAAATGAGCGAAGCAGAGCAATGACAGTTTGAAGAAACTCAGATAAAGGAACAGAAAGTTTTAAATTTTTAAGGTGTGACCGATCACACCTGAATTCTGCAACTCCACATGATTACCCTTGCTAGCATGTGTCCATGTCTCTTCTTGAAATTTCTCCATAGAAAATATGTTGTCAAATTTGTGCCCAAGATATATAAAAGGACACCTTTAAAAAAAAAAATCCCTTTTAATGAAATGGATCTTTTCCTTATATAACTAAGAAATAGATATTTATATTTTTTCAAAACTTGTTAGAAATATGTTTTATGAAGAAAAAAAAACAGAGAGCTGCTTGCAATTGAACACTTAGTTACCAAATTGGTGACTAATTGATCACAACTGTAGAAATTCATTACTTCTGATCCTCAGTCGCATTTTCCTCAAATATTGTTTTCTTTTATTAAGACCAACTTGATATCAGGGTGGATTTCTGCTGTATAACTGTGACTGATTAAGATTTCATTGTGATACATTCATCATGATCAAGCTGGTCTTCAAACTATGATATAGTTTTTAAAACATTATATGAAAATAGTTTGGTAATAGATATATGGTTTGATTGAACATAATAATAATAATAATAATATGGATATTTATATAGTGCTGGTATCCGCCAGGCTCTGACACTCATGGCGCTGTACATATTACAATCACGAACATATCACCTTCTTAACTTAAGTACAGGTAAACTAAAACAACAAAGTATTACACCAAAACTATAATTTTCATAATTAAATAGCACTGTTTAGAAAGAGATGTGTTTTTAGAGCAACTTTGAAGTCATGGAGGGCTGTTAAGCTACGAAGACTAAGTGGTAGCTTATTCCAAAGGGACGGACCAGAATGAGAAAAGGCTCTATCCCCCCAGGAACTGCGCATCTTAGTACAAATGTATATGTATGATGTATGGCTAACAAGATATTGTTTTTTGTACTTCTACAGGAGGACATGCAAGACAATGACATTGGTATTGTCATACAACAACTCAAGGACAAGAATAAAGAATATCAAGATAAGACCAAGCAGTATGATGAACTATATGAACAGTACAACAAACTAGCACAGGTCAGTGAAATCATTATACTCTCTCTTTCTATGTATTATACATGCATGCAAATACATTGCAGAGAAGTTTCATATTGTACCAAGTTTGTTTCCCGGATGAATGGATGAATAATAACTTCTTATACACTGTAATCCATGTTATCAAAAGCTGCCTAAATTCAAGTCGGGTTTAAACTCTGCCTCCTTGTTTAGAGTTAGCCAACTATTATATGGAGTGCCAAAAGTTACCCTCTTCATCCTGTACAAATCAATATAACTTTCTCATGTTGGAAATACACAAACCTGTATTGATAATGTTACTTTCTCATCACCCGTTTATCACGGAATTATATTCATATGTTTGTGTTACATGAAACTTTTCTACAGGGCTTTGTATCCTTTACTCTGTGGTTCACAGTTTGGTGACTTATCCACTTGACAACAACACCACTTGGAGAAGATATCTTGTAGCCTCTTTATCCTTAAACTTGCCTGTAGAACGACTCCTTTTATATGTGCCTTTTATTATGTAATACAGGAAATCAAGACGAAACGTCAAGCCCTGGATGCTTTCAATGAGATCGTGACGATGTTAGAAGAACAGCTACAGATCCATAAGAGTTACCATCAAGACTGCCATCCTGCAGAAAAACAAATGTAAATATAAACTCAATGTTCATAGTGTGAAGGTGTCAGAATCTTTGAGATCAGGAGATTAAAAGAGGATTTTTTTAATTATTTCAATTATTTATTTAAACAAAAACGCTCTGAGACTCTTCAAAGATGAAAACTTTACAGAATCTTAAAGCACAAATGAGGTTTATATAATCAAAACTAAGGAATAGATTGCTGGTACATTGTGCTGTAAGAAAGGTTACACAAGGATATATTTTGTTAGATGAAATTTCATAATGAGTTCAACTTTGCACTCTGTATATACATGAATCTTTGAATGATCTGATGGATTGTATGTACTCACTCTCCAGGCTGCTTCAGAACTATGAACGACTAGAGAATCGTCGACAGGAAGTGAAAGATAGCAGAGAAAACCTGGAAGAACAGCTGAAGAAAGAGGTGGAGGAGAGTAGAGAGTGTGACAGAACTATGAACAGCCTCAAGCCTAATATCCTGGACCTACGCAATCTTAGAGATCATTATGTTGTGTAAGTAGAGAGTGTGACAGGACTCTGACTGCCTAAAGCCTAATATCCTGGACCTACGCAATCTTAGAGATCATTATGTTGTGTAAGTAGAGTGTGACAGAACTATGAACAGCCTAAAGCCTAATATCCTGGATCTACGCAATCTTAGAGATCATTATGTTGTGTAAGTAGAGAGTGTGACAGGACTCTGACTGCCTAAAGCCTAATATCCTGGACCTACGCAATCTTAGAGATCATTATGTTGTGTAAGTAGAGTGTAGGACTCTAATAATAATAATAATAATAATAGTAGGCATTTATATAGCCATCTATCTAGACAATTCTATTCCAACGCGCACTATTAAATATTTACCCCTGCTTTAGCCTAGCTGCCATTACAGCGCTCTAGCATTTCAAGGAATTAGTTCCTGCCATGTACCCATTTACCTCACCTGGGTGGAGTGTGGCAAATGTAGATTAATGTCTTGCCAAAGGGCATTAGGGCTGCGGTGGGACTCGAACCGCGGACCTTGTGATTCACAGTCAGGTGACATATCCACTCGACCATGACACCTCTGACTGCCTAAAGCCTAATGTCCTTCAGTTTAGTTTATTTCACATCCAATACAGAATTTATAACAATATAACAATCAAATACAACAATATAAAATGCAATATATATATATATACAACATGTAATGAGATAAGGACAAATACAACAACAACAGTAACACTAAAAAAAAAGAAAATAATAATTAATGGGTAGAGTAGGCTCTAGCCTACACTCCTATCGAGTAGCTAACCTCACAACAGAAGAGAGTAATCTTGAAGACATTTGAGTTGAAAGGTTGTAGTCTAGTCTTTATTCAAGCCTTACTTCTGGCATAATGTTGTGTACGTGGTACAACTGTAAAATACAATGAATGATAACATGGCATCAATCATACATATTAAAAGATCATAATGAAACAAACCAGACATATTTATATGTTCTCAACAGTCTAACTAGGCAGGTTCACAGCTTATGAATCAATCATAATCCAAACCAGGTAAGTACATAAAATACTAACTTACCATTTACTTAGGTGAAAAAGAAAATGATTATATCCTTTAACCCCTTTTATGTTCAAAGTTTGTACCAGATGTATCTCAAAATCACCTAAAACAATAGATTCTCAGGTTCAGTACTTATGGAATAATGCTCAAGTTATAATGAGAATACTGCACCGATATATATAGTCATGACTGTACCTACCGGTATACAAAACCTGACCATTTTAGAGGTCTGCAAATGGCTTGTCATACTTAGGAACAAAGCATTGTATATTATATAACAATCTTACAAAGGCAGTTTCCATGTTCAAAATTATGTAGACTTATATCATGTTTTTACATGGCTATTCAACAAAATGAACCTACAGACTTGTGCACTTCCAAGCTACCTACATGTCTCTGACTAATCAGATTATCACCCATGATTCTGTCGCTTGTATCCTATAACTGCAAAAATAATTCAATAGATTGCAAATAATATAGGCATAACCACTAGAAACAGATAATGCAAATGTTGTGCTCATAACTCATTCAGGTTTCAGCAAAATTAACTAATCCTTTCAATTATTAGAACCAAAACTGTTAGAAAAGCCCTTTAATTGACTGATACAACAATATAAGAATATTCATTCAATACTTTTACACAAACTATAGCTAAGGTAATTTTAATTGTAAAAGGTAAACTTCCAAAATATCTGACGATGCTTCCTAAAATACAAAACATGCTGTGATTTATGTAGACACAGTGTACTGTATAGTGTATGCTGTAGCTGTCAGAACGGGGCCTTTACCAGATAAAAACAAAGTTGTGTCGTCAGCAAATAAAATAGAAGATAAAATGTTACTTCCAGATGGCAAGTCATTGATATACAGTAAAAACAAGAGCAGGCCAAGATAAAAACCTTGTGGCACACCAGTTAAAATAGTACTGTGATCAGAGTAATAATTACCCAAGCTAACACATTGCTTTCGGTTTGATAAATAACTTTTAATTAAAACGAGAGGAGTTCCTCTTATACCATAAAAACATAACTTATTTATTAAAATATTATGATCAATACAATCAAAAGCTTTGGATAAGTCTAAAAATACACCAATTAAAAATTCATTGAGTTCAAAAGCATTCGCTACTTTATTAATATAATCAAGAAGAGCATGGCAAGTACTATAACCTTTTCTAAAAGCAAATTGATTTTCATATAAAATATTATTTTCACTAATAAAATGAATCAATTGATCACATAAAATCTTTTTCAAATATTTTACTAAAAACAGATAACATGGATATCGGCCTATAATTATTTAAAAATGATTTATTGCCACTTTAACAAAATGGGAATCACCTTTCCAATTTTCATAGCATCGGGGAAAATACCTTGTTCAAAGGACAAATTTAAAAATATTAACAACCTCAAGCCTAATATCCTGGACCTACGCAATCTTAGAGATCATTATGTTGTGTAAGTAGAGAGTGTGACAGGACTCCGACTGCCTAAAGCCTAATATCCTGGACCTACGCAATCTTAGAGATCATTATGTTGTGTAAGTAGAGAGTGTGACAGGACTCTGACTGCCTAAAGCCCAATATCCTAGACATATACATTCCTTGAGATCACTAATTTTTGTCAAGATTGTTTCTTTGCCTGATTTTAATATGTCAAAGTCCATACCTTGCAAATACCTTGCAAACAGAGGTTTTGCAATTTAGAGACCTCATCATGGGTAGGCATTTGAAGACTAATAGTTTTCCAAGTGCAGTCATTAGTATGAGTCTTTACCATATTAATACTGTTCTTCTTCTTCTTCTTCTTTGATGCAGCTGGCTGGCTAGGAAAGGTGTCAAACAAGACAAGATCAACAGTTGGTTGGAGAGCCAGGATGGGTAAGTTGAAGAATGATATGACTTCTTGGTCCTGATACATGCACTTTAATTTAATATATGGGAGCTTTGACAAAAATTGTGTCATGTTTCTGGAGACATCTAGTTGACATCTGTACGAATTCAATAACAGAAAAACTTGCCAAATTCGTCCAGATAAAAACAATCATGCTGACATTATGCATCTTTTTCAAGACAGGAAAAAAAAATTCAACTTGAAATATTAGTGCTTTAAAGTCTGTCTACAATACTTGTAGCTACTTGCGCCCTCTATACAGCCAACAATGCCTAAGTGGTGACCGTTAATCCCCCATGGTCCCCTTTTTCTTATGTTAATTGAGAGCTGATTTGATGAGATAACCACCTGCCAGTAACCAGCAGGGTGGTCTAATCCCTCCTGGCCAAACTAGTGCAGACAGGCTTTAAAATTTGAGCAAATTGACATGTATATAAAATTTGTAAGGAGCTTGTAGGAATGACCAGACATGAAGATTTAGACTAAATTGTTGTTCATGTTTCCTTGATCAGACCTGGAGAGAAGGAGGTGCAATATCACAACAATGAGTCTCTGTGGCTTCTACCGGATACAAACAGAGCTAAGGCTGAACAGCTACTCTATGGCAAGGCTAAAGGTACATTCCTCATACGTAGGACCAGAGAACAGATCGACTGGGCTTGCTCCATTGTGTAAGTACACCCCTTCTTCATCTTCTTGTGTACTCCAATGATACCGATTGCTTCTTATCATGTCCAATACATTTTGACCATAATATATTGTCATCAGCACTGCACATGAATTGTTAAAAGTCCTGCTGATCCAAAATAAGTTCATAGTGAAATTTCTTTGAGCCAGTTTTTCCTGAAATTCAGTACAAATTCAAGGTCAAGTTCAAAGACACATCCCCAGAATTCTCTCTTCAGAGTTCAGACATAACATGGTTAAGAAACTTTCATGGTTAAGAAACTTTCATGGACAAAAAAATCACCATATTTGTGTAAGTGAATGGCAAGTGTAGGGGAGGGGTCGGGTAAGAAAAAGATCCCTATGAGTACTCATTATCTGTGTATTTTGATGTACAGATGTTTGATGGGCATTTTACACTTTCATTTTATGCACTTGCGACATATCTACGTGGGGTTTAAGTTCCTGGAGAAATGGAGATGGTGCGCATTCTTTGCTTGTACATAAATCTCAGGACTAGTGTTATAGTATATCTAATGCACTTAAAGACTGTAATGCTAAATATAATACTCATTGCGGATGTAGTATCGAAAATAATATCACTAGTGATATTCGTTTGTCTCGCAATGTATGGTCAATAAGGGATCTAAAAGATCACGACGTTTTGTGCGCCGCTGTAATGTTGGGCATTTCACAAAATGGTTATCCTTATCATCAAAACTCACTTCAACTCAACTTTTTTCTTTTTGTGTTGCAGGGCCAAGGACCAGGGTGAAGTGTGTCACTGTAAGATCAACTACACGTCAACAGGCTATGGGTTTGCTGAGCCTTACAACCTGTATGGGTCCCTCCTAGAGCTGGTACTAGCCTACCAACAGATCAACTTGGCCCAGCATAACGAGGAGCTGGACACCATGTTAGAGTACCCTGTCTATGGGCCACAACCACGATAGAATAGTCATCTACATATAGGTATCTGGGCCTGTATTCAATTCAGTACTTGACTTATGGCAGTATTTTACTTTGCATTAGCTTAGCTTTAAGTAAAATAGCTCAAGTCTTATTCAGATCACATCTAAGTATTTTACTCTAGTAAGCCAACTTTTAGACAAAATACTTTCTGATGGCCATTGTGATGTCACATACCGCATCTAAAAATTATGTGCATAAACGCGTTGCATTGATTGCACGCTGATATAATTGTATGCAGCTTATAATGACTGAGTATGAAAAACATGTGCCTGCCAATCAAGCCCTCCAAAAGAATTGGTTTAAGCTCGCTAGGGAGCTGTCTTAAATTGAGAGTAATCAGTAATTTGCCTAAGCCAAAAACTTAGTAAAATGCTTGTATTTATGACATAAGTATTGAATTGAATACTGGCCCAGACCTGGAATGAAAAGATGAAGTGAACATGGTTTATGTTTATCATTGAATGAAAATTGTATTTGTATGGAATCTAATCTTCTATGAATTGCATTTGTACATTTAATCATGCAATTATCAGAGTTATATTGTTGGAAAGATATTTTTTTGAGTATAGGATCAAATATTGAATCATTATTTGAGTTACATGCTGTACAAATTAGTCAAATACAAGTCTATTTTATTTTTCTGTAGGCTTTGTTTCTCTCCAGATACATGTATGTTATTTGAAGAGCATAAGCTGCAACTCTCAACATTTTTCTTAAATGACTTCATTGCGTCTTAATGTATAGAGCTAACAGAGGTGTTTGTTCTGTTTCGACTGTGTAGGCAATGATTCTAATCATTCTTTAGGTGATATGTATTCTGTGCATCCTTTTCTTTCTCTTCTTTTGTATTGTTTTGCCCTTTTAAAGGTATAGACCAGTTCTGGTCATGCAATTGCATTGTGAAAGAAAAGTTGTGGAATCGATCAGAAAAGGTTGATCATCTAGTATATAAGTATTGGTGTGTACTGCAAGGTTCTGGAATCATCAAAATGATAAGAAATTTGGCCCATACTGCAGTCTTGGTAAAGTTAGAAGCACTGCATGTACACAGAAAGATGTATATGGGACTATCCTATATCTATCCAGTCCGGATAGATATGATAATTACCAAATATATCAATTAATAGGCGGTTTCCCGGCAAAATTTGTATCATCACGTATTAGTAAAAACATATTCTTTCACATGATTGGTAATAAGAGCTTCCATTTCATTTTTTGAGAAGGGGGCGTTTCCAAAACTGGTCTATACCTTTAATATACATTTCTATGGTGTAATATTTGCTGCGATAAGCTATCATATTCAGATTCTTTCAGGAGTACTGGTAATAGTAGCGTCTAAGATATCCAAAGCCATCATGATTTATACTAAGTAATAATAATGTAGGGTTCTTAATATATTCAAAAATTGTATGCTATACATGATGCCGTGTTGGAATGTTATGAAATGATAAAGTGATGTTGTAAGGGTCCGACAAGAATGTTATCTTGTTTGCCATTCTAATTCCATTTGAAAAGATGAACTGAAGCCTCGTATCTTATAGTATGTGGAGCGTCAGGACTCAAGAGTGTCAAGTCTGACAGAAATGAGAGCTATACAAGAACCCACTATTATTACTACAGTCAAACCTGCTTTAGTGACCACCTGTCTACAAAGACCACCTTTTTTGTTTCCCTTGAAAATGGTTTCTCATTGAAACATGTACTAAAGGAACCTGTCTACAAAGACCACCTGTCTACAAAGACCACTTTTTGTGTTTCCCTTGGGCGGTCGCTATAGACAGGTTTGACTGTACAATTATTATTATTATTATCTGATGTTGAACAGTCCTGGGAATGGAGCTCATCGTATCTGAGTCTCATACATTACATCCTGAACTTAACACAACATACAGTCCTGTGTATTAAGGTCACCCAAGGGAAACAGAAAAAGTGTTTCACTGTACACTGGCGAAAACCCTGTATAAGGGAGATGTAAGTTGGTCTAGAGGTAATGTCTATGGTACGGTCAGCTCTCTGTCTTTGCCTACAAACTGACTCAGGCGGATCGGTTCGAGACTGAGTTGCGTCTTTCAGATGGTGATGTTAAAGTGCAGTCCCCAGGCGTAAATAATCATATCTGATTGATACACGTCAGTAAAACCCAATTACACGCACACAGCCCTTTTAACAACATCATGTCTTAGTGATGGCAGTGAGATACACTGTATGTTGCTATGTGTTCGTAATCATCCGTAATCTTCAAATAGCTATAGCCTATAGGAACATACAGTATGTGCATGTACATACATATCTATGTTTTAATCAATATCATAAAGAAATCAAAGGGATGGTGGTTATTTACATGTGCTGAACCTTACCTATGAAATCTGTTGCTGGAAATTACTCACAATAATTATTTCAGGTTTAGATTAATTGTCTTTAAAATACCCAAAACTTTTTTCTTTCAAAATTGCTTTTTCTGATAGATTTAACTTTGTATTGTTTTGTTGTTCTATGGTTGCGTATTCTGATGTTCTTTCTTCTCTTCTCCACTGTACCTTGATGCATAAGTTTTTTCAAGAAGCTACAAAATGACTGAGAAAAAGACATTTATTTTGGGTGTTGACAGAAGATCATGTGACTTTGAGAGCTTTAAGTAGCTTGGTGTCAAACAATGTGCAAGATAAGTAAGCAGTCAATCATACTATGGTGCATAATGTGAAATGCAGCCATTCTCAATACACCTTCAAATTTGATTATGCTGTAAAATTTCTTCCCCAAGAAAATAGCTGTATATTTTTATAAATTATTATATAAATATTTAATAAATAACACATGCCTATTTTTTCTTAAATTTTAAATACTACTAGTAATTGTTTTTTTCTATGAAGATGATGGAAAAAGGCTTCTTTGTTTTTGCCAAAAAGTCTCCAAAACAGGCTTTACGTAGAGTACATCATACATGTTGCTTGGGCAAACTAATTCATTTGTATAGTGTTGTATTTGTTCCCTTCTTTTGTATCCATTTTCCCCCTTAAATTTATGATGTACATGTGTACTGTTGAGATGTGAAACATGGATTGAATTCAAGGTATGAAAGCATGCAAAAGATTTAGAGGAATGATTTGTAAAAAGGGTTTGAAGGACAATCTAACCTCTAAACAAGTCACTTGTGTGCCAAATAAAATCAGAGAAGCAGATTAACTGGATAAATAATAACAGAGTTCTAATTATTAGATTGTTATTTCTAAATCAGTATTAATTTTATATTGTCATTTGACAGTTCAACAAATGGGGCTAACTCTCAAACTTGTTGTATACTAGAATAGATCTCCCATTTCTCTTTTTGGATGATGCAAGTTTTCCCTTTCGGCTGCAATATGGATGGTATCTTCACACAGGGCGGATCCAGCCGGTGGCAAGGGAGGGGCGAAAATGCGAAAAATTTAAAACCGTGCCGGCCGATTTTCCGCTCAGTGCATGGGGTAGTGAGCACAATTTTTTTTTTGCCTTGAAAATTGAAAAATTCTCACCACCCCATGAGCGCCAGGGAGGGCCCATCCCCGGGCCTCCCTGGATCCGCCACTGTTCTTACATGTCCTCCAGTCGAGATGTAAAATGTAGATGGTTCTAACATGGAGGCTAAATGCTGAATAGTTTCTTGGTTGTGGGGCTTGCATGAATTGTCAACTCAGGATTTTCTATTTTCCCCTGCGTAGCTGTAACAATCAGCCCTCTATAATCATCAGATATTAATGTCATTCAGTTATATGACAAGTTTCCATCCATTTTTTTGTCTTTATTCTTTTTCTTTTTTTGTGGGGGGACAGGATAAGGTGTAGTTTTTATTTGACTTTGGTATTAAAGATTGATACCATAACATTTATTTGTGAGATGAAGACAGGTTTAATGTAGTAGATTGCAGGCAATCCATTGGTGTATAAATTAATCAGCTTCCTGTACTCAAAATAGTTGTCATGATGGTTAATGTACAATCCAAGAATCAGTTCATGTTTACCCGGTAGACTAGAAGTACCTCTTCAGAATAGATAGGGGCATGATTTTTATATGGTAATACAGTGAAACCTGTCTATAAAGACCACCCAAGAGAGACAAGAAAAATGGTCTTTATAGGCAGGTGGTCTTTGTAGAAAGGTTCCTTTAGTACATGTTTCAATGAGAAACCATTTTCAAGGGAAACATTAAAAAATGTGGTCTTTGTAGACAGGTGGTCTTTCTATACAGGTGGTCACTAAAGCAGGTTTTACTGTACTACCTTATCGTAATAGGATAGGTTCTTCACGGTCAAAAAAAGGTATGAGATACGAGACGAGCTATTGTATGCAAATTAATTTGTATTGCAAACGAACGATAATTAGCATGTCGATGAAAGGAACAGCATAATTACATGACGGCACTCATGGTTTATTGATTGATATTAATTAATTTGCATGGTTAGGAACTTTTGAATACCAAATATCTTCCTCCCTTTCATATTGTATTTACATATTTTGAAACGGATATGAAGAATGACTGCAAGTTACTCTGCATAATTTACTCAGCAATATTTCATATCGGTAGATTCAAAAGGAACATAACGTGTTGCTAGGTAGCAAGAGAACAAGGAAAACAAACACCAAGCTGAATTATTGAAAAGAAAACAGCAATGTTTGAATGATTATGGTACTGCAAATTTCACACGTTTTTTTTTGTTGTCCCTCTCTTTCTTCCTTCTTTTTCTGTGTATTTGCTATACAATATGTAGAAGACAAATGGAGGAAGTTCCATTATATTTTTTTAGTATTTTAGAATTTATTCATAATTTAACTATGGGAGCCAGGCTTTATTATTAAATAGCAGATGTTGATATTAGTGACAGACAGAGATACATATTATGAAATGAAGAAAATACAGTGTATGGCATGAAATTAATATTTAAAAGATTTATAACTGAAAGTGTTTACAAATTATGAAGGATGCAGACCGATATGCAAATACATTGTAGTTTGTAATTTAGTATAGCATTTACATCAAAAGGTCCTGTTCATAATATGTGCTTTTATTTTTTGCGACATCCAATACTGTCAAGTTTTTTTTTTTTAAACCATCTTATGATCTTGTTCATGTTCATGTATTTGTCTTTCCCTCATTATTCTATCTAAAGTGTACTCGTCACCATAAAAAAACATTGTGCTCTTGTTTGTTAGAGGTTTTTTGGTGACTATACTATATTCAAGATGAGCTTGATATAAAGAGATACAGTATTAAATTTTTTTACGACACTCTCAATTAACATTAAAAAGACTTGTGAGTAGACTAGTCGTAGACTAAGCGTTAACCGATAGAATACCAGATCAAATTTGTTTGAGGTTGATTTTACACCAATTTTTTCTTCACGTGATTGGTTTACTTTATTGGCTGTTCCCCCTTAGCAATTATAATTATGTAAAAGGCTTTAGAAATTATTAGCATCAAAAATAAATTAATGTATCCGTAATTGAGATAGCTGCATGAAGACAGTTGATCTTTAAACTAACTAGTTCAAAACGTGATGTAGTGCTTGTAGTAGTGAACCATTCCTGAAAGCTAATTAATGGGCTCTTTTTTTTCTTATGCATTAAAAACAATATGTCCATCCAAGATACATATATGTATGTTATATATGTGTGTATGTATAAGTACATTGTATATGTATACATACATCATGTTAATGTAGAATATACTCAGATTATGCAATCTGAAAGGTAAATTTATACCATTGTAAAACAATTTTGCTAATAAAAAGAATGACTTAATGCAAAACTTATAAAATGTTGTACTGCTTTTTTTTCCCTTCATTTATTTTGATCTGTGTGTAAATTATAATATACACCGTACATGTACATGTATATCATTATATCCAGGGCAGGTATTCAATTCAATACTCAGAATAAGTAAGAAATTTACTAAGTAAGTGGCTAAGCTAAGAAGTTTACTTATCTCGTATTCAAATCGCATTTTAGACTTTTACTTACCTTAGACAAAATCTAAGTAAAATAATTTCTGATAAGCATTGTGACATCACACGGTCAATCAAAAGTAATGCGCAATTAACGTCGCAATAAATGCGCTAATATAATTGTGCGCAGGTTATAATACTGCGTAAGAAAACCATATGCCTGCCAATCAAGGCCTCCAAATAATTGGCTTAAGTCTGGTAGGGAGCTGTCTTAAATTTAGGGTAAAATACTTAGCCAAAAGTTTGAATTGAATACCAAAATTGGCTAAGTATTTTATCTAAGCCAAATACTAAGTAAAAAGCTTAAATTTTGTACTTAAGTATTGAATTGAATACGGGCCCTGGCTCGTATGTTCCATCATTCAATATGAACCTCTTATCAAAACAAATCAGATTGGGCTCAAACATTAAAGCATATGAGAGTGAACTGATTAGATTTTGGCTGTAAGATGTCACCAAGTCATTTTTTCCCCCACAAAGAATTTGGAACCATGAAAGCAATATTTCTGGATTGTCATTTTTTTTTTTCAACTGGTATAGAAACTGAATTTATTCAATGATTTCAAATGAACAAGAAAGAAATGACAGGATTTCAACAGCTTTTCTAAGATGTATGATTTATTCAATTTTCTACAATAAAAAAATATACATTTCTGAAATTCCATTCATTATCATGGAGCAAGGTGGGCTTTTCAGATGCAAAGACCTTGAATTTTTACCAGCTTCAACATTTTAACAGCATACAGTGGTGTACCTGTAGCTATTAAACATTTCTTTCCATAATAAGCAATTTGATTGATTTCATCCTCAATGGGAATACCTGAGAAACAAGTACTATGTAGAGGTGTTGTGGTCTAGTGAATACGTCACTGAACTGTGGATCACCCAGTTCGTGATTTAAGTCCCACTGCGGCACTAACGTCCTTTGGTAAGGCATTGATCTACATTTGCCACTCACCACCCAGGTGTAGTAAATGGATACCTGGTAGGATTTTATTCCTTGAATGCTTTTAGTGCCTTAGAGCAGCTGGGCTGGATACGTGGCTATCATTTCTATAGAGCTCTCCCATGATATTACACATCCATTATTGCACTAGTTCTTTATTCACGTCTCAAATAATCGCTCTTGTAAAGAAATGACGCCCAATAGGAGTGGTTGCAGACGTCCAACCTTGCAACGGATCATTTCTATTGCTTTGTTCACAGGAGATTCAATCCACTGATATTCGACCCAAGACTCCTTTTCTAAAGTCACGTACGAGGATTGATGCAGCTGCATGAAGATCCAATATTTCTCTCCTTGATCCTGTAAGTAAACATAATGTAACAAAATGAAATCAGTCTCTCTATTGCATTTACTACGTAACCCATTGCCTACAGAAACAGTGTGATTCCTGTATGAATCCTATGGAAAAGCGAGAACTCGGTAGTCAATGTTAACAAGCAAACAATATGAATACAGGTGTAAATTGACCTCACAGCATTGTCAACATAAGAGGAAAAGATAGGGAAGAAATGGGAAGCGAATGACTCTTTTTTTTAATTATTTCAGTTTGCTGCAACTTTTTAAAAAGCAGTTTAACCCCAAATATGAATGATGAAGAATAAGGCAGAGGGTATGGCCCATTCTATATTATTTCAAGAAGATGACATCATTCCTTAAAAGAAAAACAAATAAAAACAAACGCACAAAACTTAACATAACAGACAAACAACAGTAAACATATATACATAAAATGATTATAATTACAAGTACCTTCATAGGTTTTCAGCTTCCTGATCTTGCCAAACTTTCTTGCTATACCTGCTAACACTTTGTCAACGTCATCACAAGGTTCGGTCATGTCATAAACATCTACGTACCTGCAGGAGGAAAAAAAAATTGAAGGTTGTGATACATGTATATGACTTGCAGTAAACACATAATCTAAATGTACACGTAATAATAACTATGCCAGAAAGGACATGCAAGAAAGGATAAAGGCCAATAGAGTTTTATCTTGGACAAATGGTAATCTGATATTTGCTCTGGAATTTATCTTGTCATAAGTATAGGGTTGCGGTTATGGTAACATTAGGGTTAGGGTTTGTATAGTGTTGGGTTCAGGGTTGAAGTCAGGAATGAGGTTAGTGTAGAAAACTAGTGAGGAGCAATTATCACCGGAGTATGTGTTGTACAATCGTATAAATGCTTATATAAACATAAAGAGAAGGTTGAGTTCTGGGGAGAGGTGAAAAATAATTTGTGAGCATTTTCATTGTTATTATGCAAGTGTGGAAGAACATCAGAGAAAAAATGATCACTGAAAAGCATGGCTCTTCAAATGCCTTCATATTCTAAATATGACAAGTAATAGCTTAAAAATGAGGACCACATTTTTATGCGACATGTTTGTGTAGTCCCATATACATCTTACTGTGTACAGTGCTTGTTACTTTTACCAATAGTGGGCTAAATTTCTAATCATTTTGATGATTCCAGAACCTTGCAGTACACACCAATACTTATATGCTACATGATCAACTTTTTCTGATCGATTCCACAACGTTTCTTTCATAATGCAAACGAATGACCAGAACTCAACTTTATCTTCAAAAAGAGAGGGTACACTCTACCACTGATATTCTCCTTTACATGAATGTTCTTCTTGACTAAACAGCTCATATCTTATTCTTACAATCAATTATTTCTTTGACCCTTCTAATAAAAAAACATTCCATGAAACTCAAACTACTATAATTTATGTACATGCCATATTTACCTAAACTTCTGTAATCTATTTAGAGTGAAGAGTACATAGTCTGCAATCAACTCTGCTCCTACCATGTGGTCTTGTAATGTCCCTGCAAGAGATGCAAATAGCAAAAGGGCATGACAGCTTCATCACACATACTATTTGTCAAAACTCTTACAGTTTTCTGAGCATTCAAAGTACTCATAATAATGTGATATTTATATCATATTCGTGATTGAAGAAGGGCTCGTCTGTAATTTTTCTTAATTTAAAATGGGTTCATGAATTCTGAAGTCAGATATCACAGTACAATGTTTGCATCAATATGAACAACAAAATAGATCTGACTGAAATGTATATCAGAAGAATCTTTGCGATTAATTTGTGTTAACTTGGCAGCACTGAAATGGTTCACTATGGACTAGGCAGATTTGTCTGCTGGTCCTTTTAAAGATATCTTGAACAAGTTTCAGACTGACTTGTCAAACAAGTAGAGAGAAAGAATGCACTTCCACATTTTCCATAATATTTCCTGCTCTGCCATCTTTAAAGCTCCACTGCACCTCTTGTAGCTACTTGCTCCCTCTATATAGAAAACAATGCCTAAGCGGTGCCCGTGGTCCCCCATGATCCCCTTTTTCTTATGTTAATTGAGAGCTGAGTTGATGAGATAACCACCTGTCAGTGACCTAGCTGGGAAGTCTAATCCCTCCTGGCCAAAC
The DNA here is from genome assembly GCA_037976565.1 of Mesocentrotus franciscanus. Lineage (NCBI taxonomy): Eukaryota > Metazoa > Echinodermata > Echinoidea > Camarodonta > Strongylocentrotidae > Mesocentrotus > Mesocentrotus franciscanus. The sequence continues at coordinate 3,151,789 of CP137674.1, forward strand.
TAGTGCAGATGGGCTTTAAAGCACTAAACAAATGCAGACCACCATCAACGATACTCACCCATCACGGCAAGCTTCATGCCAACCTCAACGTTCTGAATGAAAGGTGTTGTGATGCCAGGTGTATCAAACAACCACATTCTAGGCTGCTCACTCACCTACAAGGAACAATGCAATTCCAATGTTGTCTTAAATACACATTTATCTACAAAATATTTTTTAAATACATCAAAAAAAGCCCCATTGATACCGAGGAAAGATATTTAGCTTGGTATAACTCTGAAATTAGTAACATTTATTCATCCCTTTGAATACTCAGTCAGTGATAACTCAAGATTAAACCAGGAAATGCATGTCAAATGAAGAAGAAAAAGATTGTATCCTCCTGGGGCCCGTCTTACAAAGAGTTGATATCAATCGCAACTTATTTGCGATTGATATCATTCACAACTATGTACATAAGAGATAGGAGACTGCAAACTTGCGATTGATTGGAGGACTTGCGATCGATTTGGATCAATCGTAACTCTTTGTAAGACAGGACCCAGATTAGCAAAAGGTAGCAACACATAAAGATAATACAGAATGCAAAAGGAATAGTTACTTTCATTAATTAATCTTTTAGTTATCAAGATTTAGTTGTATATGGTTCCTTTACCTGTATGTACAGCACCTACTGATGGTTGGTTAAAAGTGTATCTTTACTTTAAAGAAGTCTCTACGTTGTGTAATAAATCTAAGTTAACTAAATCTGGTTTTGCATTCAGTCTGCTAAAGACTGCCTTCCATTTTATGAAAGTGGGCATGAAAGGAATTATTTACTTCCATTTAGGTTCAACTTACAAGAATTTTCTGCATCAAAGATCTTGTAACCCCTGGTAGCCTTCCAACCTTTGTTCCTTTTCCTGTAGAGAGAAAATACCAAGTTATATTTTAACCTTTAGAGTGCTACCAATTTTATAAACATCTATCACAAATACAATTTCAAGAGGCAAGTTTATAATTATACTTCCTCTTAACAATGTTACTCTTCATTCAAGAAGGTTTCCTAGTATGATGTATCATGCTCCAATGAACGATTTTACAAGTGTAAACAGTTATACAAATATTCCTATTTTGCAAAAAAGACAGATTATTTCTAAGTATATTATAGTTATATCGACTGCTACGAGAGGACTAGCTGTTTCTATACGCTCAAGGGATTCAACTATCCCGCGAGCCAGTATAGAAACAGCTAATCCTCGAGTATTAAAGCAGTCAATATGACTTTTATATGCCGAATTAAAACAAAAATCTACCAAGAATTCTTACCTTAGCCTTTTAGTGAGTAAAAATTTATTAAAACATCACAGAAAATCTGAAACACTGTTAATCTTCGCTTAAAAATGAGTGAAAGTTTCAATCATTTGGGAATCGCAGACAAAGAGCACTGTATGGCGTCCGTGCTCGCACGTAGACAATTTTAACACGCAAACCAATGGGAATCGCAGGATCGGAGGGTAGAAACTTTTAACTAGGCCCTGTGTATGGCGCGCTGTTTGACCAATAATTCAGATAAACACTGTTTATCGAGGTAAACTATGTTTATCGCCTGATAAACACAGTTTCTCTCGATAAACACTGTTTATCAGCGATAAACACTGTTTTTCGGCGATAAACATTGTTTATCGAGAGAAACTGTGTTTATCAGTCGATAAACATAGTTTCTCTCGATAAACAGTGTTTATCGCTTGATAAATAGTGTTTATCGCTCGATAAACAGTGTTTTTCGACGATAAACAGTGTGTATCGGCGATAAACTGTTTATCTGATTTATTGGTCAAACGGCGCGCCATACCTGTGGGCTATTGCTATGCCCTGTGAGTTGGGCATGGCTTGAAATCACGACTCCAATTTCGACCAATCAGATGGCTAGATTTCTAAAGTGAGGTATATAAACAGTTATATAAACATGTTGCAGCACCTAGTCAACTATACTATATTCCAAAATATAGACTATTCCACTTGAATGAGATCACCTGAGCACCATTGGTATTTTTACGTGAAGTTTTGACTAATGCCTCAGTCATATTCAGATCATAAAATAGTACTAAACACATGTGACAAAGCAGTAGTTATACCAACTAAGATTTAACAAAAGCAAAGGGGAAGGTTAGGGATATCATAGTTTTACTAAAGGATAGAAATCATTCATTTGAATATTCATCATGGATCCAAGTAGAATGTTTGATTCTCTTTCTCGAATTAACTATCATCACAGAGCATATTATACTGGATAAAGCTTTATGAGTATAGTATTTACCTTTACTACATGCACTCCTTACCTCTCTTAACATGCATCCGTCTGAGGGCATTGATGAGGGAAGACTTGCCAACATTTGGTATCCCTACAACCATAATGGAATATTCCTGGTTCTCTGCTCTGTTGAATCTCTCTCCCCCTTCAATGATATCTATCACAGTAGGTATGACCTACATCACAGAGATAACAACATTAGATACCCTTATAACCATAATGGAATACACTTTAACAGTATACGTCTTCATCATAAATAATATTTTTGCAGTGGCAAGTTTGTTTCATTTCAACTCCTTTGTAACTAGTGATTCTTGGAAGATATATCTTTTGTAATCTTTACTATGGCAATATTCACAAATGAACAATTGATACGTTTTGTTTTTCAATGTAATTTGATATGCATACATTTACAAATCAGACACATTGCGTAAATATAAATCCCTGGATGTTTAGCTACAACAAGGGTGAAGATGTACTTGCTTTGTTACCATTTTGGAAATTAATAAAAATCAGTAAGCAGAACAAAACTTCTCTTTATCAGAAGTATGTTATACTCTCCTTACACTGAATGAACACCAAGTTTTCTACCTTATAATGCAACCTCAATGAGAGAGAGAGCCTAACACTTTCATATACAGTCAAACCTGCTTTAGTGACCACCTGTATAGAAAGACCACCTGTCTACAAAGGCCACATTTTTTGTTTCCCTTGAAAATGGTTTCTCATTGAAACATGTACTAAAGGAACCTGTACATAAAGGCCACCTGCCTATAAAAACCACTTTTCTTGTCTCCCTTGGGTGGTCTTTATAGACAGGTTTCATTGTACCTCTAATTCTTTCTACACTTACTTTCTTAGCACTTGGACTGTTCTGTTGCACACAGTTTGTGAACATAACATGCTCAATGCCTTCCTCATCCTGTAGACGCTTCCTTATATCCTAAAGAGAATGATAACCACTCTAAACAAAATCGCAAGTTTTGAAGTTGAATATAGAGAAGAACTAATCTGTATTCTATTAATAAAGCTGAGAATTTATTTCACCCTAGCTACCTAGTCTATGAACATACAAGACTCCTGAAGAAGCATCCAGTGATAAGATGCTGGAAAATTAAGGACTTCCATGGTCATCATCATCGTCAATGATAACCAGGTCAAAAAAAAAATTGCTATAATTTTAAGTTGAATATAGAGAAGATCTAATCTGTATTCTATTGCTCCTACTGTATTGTGCATGAGGACTTGCACATTGCTTCTCGTTCATTGTGTCATTGTGAATACATAAGTAGAGCAAAGGTCATAAATAAAGCTGAGAATTCATTTCACCCTAGCTACCTATATAGTCTATGAACATGCAAGACTCCAGAAGAAGCATCCAGTGATAAGATGCTGGAAAATTAAGGACTTCATCATCATCATCATCATCATCATCATCATCATCATCATCATCATCATCATCATCATCATCAAAATCAAGACTGTCATTTTGCCCTGCATGGAATAAGCATACAGGCTTCAAACATTCAATTCTTGATCATAATTAAGTTAAGGGTTATTGTTGCATTGTAATTCAAGACAGTGTCACCTTACAATCAATATCAATTAGGTATCAATCATCGAACCATTTTCAGCCATATTTCTTGAACTGAGATTGCTGTAATTACTCACGTTACTTGATGCCGTGTCTGCTAAATCTTTCTTGTTAAGAATGAGAAGATGAGGTTTGATGCCAAAGGTCTCTCTAAATGCTGGATTCCTACCAGCAAATGGAAGCTACAATATGCGGGAAAAGATACAATGCCACGTTGGATAAAATCATCAAACAATGGGATTTAGATATCCTTCATTTTCAAATTAAATCATTAAGGTAGTGAACCTCGTTTAAGCTGCTTGGGATTCCTAATCAAGTTGCATAGTGTTGAGGTCAGAAGCGACAATTATGTCACTTTGAATTGCCTTTGAGCACACAAGCAACCATGGGGCTCATGATTAAGAGGCTGCAGTGGCAGTTCTAGGGGGGCTGGAGGGGTGCCAATGTTCCTCCCCAATTGTGTTCTTCTTCAAGTCCCCTAAACAGAAAAACACAAGGCACATGAAGAAAATCAATGAAAGAACCCCCAAGCCTGCTCCTGACAGGCTTTCTTTAGATGTTGTAGTATTGATATCTTTCCATACAAAGATGAAATTGTTTTTTTTTAACATGAGGAGTATTGTTACAACATAATATAATACTTCACGCAAATTCATTTTTAAGCAGCTTTCAAGATACAATATAGGTATTTTGTAAAGCTACAGCTCAATATCAACAGTTCAGTTTTTAGTCTCCTTACCCTTGCATCATGAACCTCTACAATGCAGTCTACTTTCTTCATAGATCCCTGCATCTTCTTCATACCTACCAACAAAAAAAAGATGCTAAATGAAAAAAACATTGCTTAAACAAGAAAATAATGATTACATAAGGGTTTAGACACATGCCGATATTTTGCAAAAGAGAGTGAACCTACATGTACATTATAAGGGTATTCATTCAAACCTACTTTGATTAGCAAAGTACAGTATTTTCATACAGTAGCTGCAATATATAAATGGACATATTATTATTATTGATAAAACTTACTTCGAGCCATATGAGATGGAAACCAGTGAGTCAGTTCTTTATGACCAAAGATGAAGGATTCACGGAAAACACGAGTAGCTGCCATGTTGTGGTCCTCTGCCAACAGTCCAGCTCAGCAATTAGTAAATAGGAATTTGAAACTGTAAAGGGTGAAATTAATTTAAATGATTTATTCACAACTTTAATCATGCACATTCTTCTATGTTGATGTCATTTCACTTTATCTTTTGAACTATTTTCTGTCATAGATTGCTCAAGTATGGTCTTGATACTGACAACTCACTTTCACAATTTTCAAGTCTAATTCTAGTATTATTAGTAATTTTATTCAAAAGCCTTGAAATACTATCTGACAGGTTAAGATTCCCAAGCTGTGTGCAAAAATGAATGAGTGGGCAGACGTGTGAAACTTGTTTTTACAAATGAATGTCATTGTCAAAATGACACGATCACCTTTTCTTGTAAAATCAACATTGTCATTATTCTTGTTTGAAGTTGAATTTTGATGAGATTTTTTGGCACACTCACTCGTTACTTTAGAATAATAATTATATTAGGAATGATATGAGGTTGATCATTGGAGGAATATAAAAGAAAATCCTTGTCAAATTCCAGGATAATTCTTTATGGGGCTCCCCATAAATTCATTAAAAAAGTCCATAAATGAATATCCAGGAGCAGGCGCAGGCATTAATTTAATATCATAATCTTTGCCGACTCGTACCAAAAGCGCTTCCTCATGCCTATAGTACACATACGATACGTATTTTGTGTACACTAGTATCATTAACCACGGTGATATCGGAACAATAAATGACCAATCAAACCATATCTCGGACAAATTCTCTGTGCTTTGTCATATTTTTATATACATGTATATTAACACGTACAATAAATATGCAAACTACTAAAATAAAACACGTATTTACCTGTCAATACTGATCAGAATGTTATTAAGTCTTAGTTATAGTGTCTGCTGCTGCACCCTGCACCCTGCAGTCAAGGGATGGTAACCTCAAGGGATATACGTACCTTGCTAGTATGGTATCCTTGAAGTTAAGAATATCAGTATGACTCGTATATTCGTATAAAATATTTATTTAAAAAAAAATGAAATACTAACGAGAGATATAATCACGTGACGTAAAGTATGTTGGCGACAATAGTCACAACTGACTAATCGCCATTGAGCCAAAACAGAAGAAGAAGAAGAGTGAAAGCAGAAAATTGAATGAAAAAAAAAATCTTCTTCTTCGGATCTTCTCTAGTAATCTTCAAGCTGAGACCTAGCTCCCCGGGGCCCCAGTTCTGCTGATTGGCTCCGACTCTTAAAGAAAAATAAGAAAACTTGAACGCTATACTCATAGTGATATGTGACTGTGAGTCATTGTTGTCAGAAGATGATCTTAAACACACGAGGGAGAGAGAGAGAGAGAGAGAGAGAGAGAGAGAGAGAGAGAGAGGGGGATCGAGCCTGAGAGGGAGAGAGAGAGCCTGAGAGAGAGAGAGAGAGAGAGATATTAATGTCAGGAAATTTCCTGACATCATTGTTGACTTAAATAAACAAAAGAAAAAATTCACAAAACACCACCTATACAAAATCAGACGTTTCTTTCTAATTTTGGGGGATATATCATGTTTGCTTGTAAGGCTTCAAGTGAAGTGTATCAATCAGAATATCTTCAGTTCATTTTTGCAGTGTTTAGTTCATCTAGAGCTAGGGGAAGGAATATTTGAACGGCGGGACCGTTTGATTTAAATTAATTGATCTAGCTTAATAGGCTATCTTCGTACGAAATTGCATATATTACAAGCCATTTTGTTTGTCCTAGCTACCGAGCAAACTATAATGTATGCAATTCGCGCATCCTGACCATTGTAATACAACGACGTATAGCCTATGATTAAATTTTGTTACATTTCTTTACATTAATCTACATTTCAGTTTCAGTTTAGTTTTTTTTATTTCACATGAACAAAAATAATACATTAAACATAGCATATTTACAAAATTGATATTCTTGAACAATAAAGACATCTACACAGCATAAGTTTGTATTGCATTTACACTAAATAATTTCGAAGTTACATGTGAAAAAGGGAACTTAATAAGACGCATATATATAGCTTGTAGAATTTAAGTTCCTCAGAATAATTTTGACACAGTGGCATTCATAATAAGGTAGAAGTATATATAATAATAAAAAAGCAAAGTATATAACAGACAAAAACAATGAAATGATATGGATGATGGATGTAAGGATAAAGAGAAATATAGAATGGGGGTCAGAAGAAGAATGAGAAGCAGAGAGAAAAGGAAGTTTTAGAATAGATCATGTTCAAGGTCGGGAGTCACAGTCGGGAAAAAAATTTGCCACAAAAATTTGCCACAATCCACCCAGGTGAGGTAAATGACGGTACCCGGTAGGAAGAAATTCCTTGAATGCTTTAATTGAGCCTTTTTATGGTAGCTCGATCGGCTAAAGCCGGGGTATACATGCATGATATGCATGATTACAGCTAGGCGGAGGGAGAACAGTATTAATACTGACAGGGGCGGCCGAGCGACTTCCAAAGTGGGGAGGGGGGGGGGGCACCAATGAAAAAGGGCACTTTCTGGAAAAAGGGAAATCTCAAAGCGAAAATATACAATTTTGTTTAGACGTTGGTATATATCCCTACATTGATTTCTTGTTTGTTTCTCTTTATACATCATCCAAGATATTGCTTAAGCATCATACTTTCCAGTTGGGTATGATTGTCTGAATATTCATTTGCGAGCGAGCGAAGCAAGCGCCGGGGAAAAAATAAAGATTTGTGAGGTCTCAGTGCGAAAAATTACATCTTATAAAGAGGAAAAACCAATCCTGATGGGGTTATAAGCACATTCTTATAACGGAAGACTGAAAAGACCTTTGATAACTAAAATAATTAAATCATCTATAAATGCGAGCGAGCGTAGCGAGCGAACTTTGAGGAAAATTGCTCTTAGTCCCTAAAATTAGGGGCAGGTTTAATGATGAGAGGAAAAGGGGTAAGACACTAATTAGAAACGAAAAAGGGCACATGTCAAAGTACAAAGGGTAGTTATCAGAGGTGAAAATGGGGCACTCCTTACACCTGAAAAGAGGCACTCACCAGGGATGAAAAAGGCACTTATGAGAATGGGAAATGGGCATTTGTCGAAGGAAAAGGGGCACCCATCAGATTTTGATAGGGCCATTTATAAGAGGTAAAAAGGGGCATTTAGGAAAAGGGAATAAGTCTCTTATTAGAAAGGAATAGGCACGTATCCTTTTTTTAAAGGGAAATTATCAGATGTGAAAAGGGGCACTTAACGTACCTGTGTGTTGGCTCAGTCAGTATAGAGCGTCCGCCTCACAACCGGGAGGTCGTGGGTTCGAACCCCGGCCGCGTCATACCAAAAGACGTTGTTTGGCATTCAACAATAAGGGGATAGAGCAATGTCGATCTGGCGCTGCTCAGTGGCTGCCGGGCTCACGATCAATTGGGCACACAGAATTTCCATTTTCGGTTTAATAAAATTTGGAGTGGACTTTAAAAGATTATTATTATTATTATTATTATTATTATTATTATTATTATCGCTTCTGAAAAGGGGCACTGACCAGACATGAAAAGGGGCACTAATGAGAATGAAAAATGGACACTTTTGATAAAGGAAAATATGCATTTGTTGAAAGAAAAGGGGCACCGATCAGACTTTAATAGGGGCATTTATCGGAGGTGAAAGGGGGCTTTTATGAGAAGGGGGAAGTGGCTCTTATTAAATAGAAAAAGAGGCAAATGTTGAAATAAACGGGACACTTATCAGAGATGAAAAGGGGCATTTATGAGAAGGGGAAGGAGCTCTTTCTTTTTAATGGGGGAACTTATCATAAGGAAAAGGGGCACTTAATTATTAGAAAGGAAAAGGGGCACATGTGAAAATAAAAGGTGTGTTTATTTGAGTTAAAAAGGGGTAGTTTTTAAAAGGGGGAGTGACACTTCTTACAAAGGACCATTAAGGGGCAGTTGTCATTAAAGTAAAAGGGGCACCTCTCAGATTTGAATAGGGCAATTATCAGAGGTGAATTAGGGGCACTTATCAAAATTGAAAAGGGACATGCACTTCTCGTACCTGAAAAGGGGCACTAACTAGAGAAAATTGGAACTTGTCGAAGGAAAGGGGGCACGTGTCAACATAAAAAGGGCACTTATCAGAGGTGAAAAGGGGAAGGGGCACTTTTACAAAGTAATAGAGGCACTTGTTAAAATAAAAGGGGCACTTTTCCTATGTAAAAAGGGGTACTTCTTACAAAATTAAAGGGTGTACTTCTTACAAAATTAAAGGGGCACTTTTCCCATGTAAAAAGGGGCACTTTTGGGGTACTTGAAAAAGTGGGGGGGCCGCCTCTGAATACTGACGAGGATAGTTAATATACCCTTGGTGAACAACCCATCATCATCATCATCATCATCATCATCATCATCATCTCAGTCGTCATCATCATCATCAGATGCGCTACCATGCAAGCCGTATACTATATACTAATTTGTCCTCTGCTTCCAAAAATGATTTTGAAGACACCATAATTAGATTACGAATTATGATTATGTATTCATTTTGACACTCGTCGCTAGGACGCGAGACGCCTATCAAATATCAAGTAAAAGCCTGGATTTTGCGGGATATTCATATGGTAGAATAATGATTCTGCACGAGTAGATCATGCCCCTGTCTATTCCAGTAAGTATTCAATGTATTTATGTGTTATTAAAAATATTAAACCTTTTAGTATTTCATTCACCTTTGCCTTAGTCTTAGACTTGAGTACGAAGTTCGAACATCATGCACTGCCACTGCACCGGCGCGGCGCCATCGCATCCCATACTCGGCCATAGGTCTACTCCATACCAAGCGTCATTGCCTCGCTCGTACCGGGACGGATGCCCGGCGCATATAGTGCCGACCTGACCCGTTCCAGTAACTTGACTATAAAATTAAGGCCTCCCGATCCCCTTAATAACTAGGCGTTGTGGCGTGCGCCTGTAATCCAGCTAACAGTGGAAGTTACAAACTGATTCAGCCGAGGACGCAGGTTTGAAACTGAGTCGCGTCTTTCAGATGGTGACGTTAAGGTCAGTCCCCAGACGTAAATAATGTGTTAATCATATCTGATTGATACACGTCTGTAAAAACCCAACACACACACACACACACACCCCTTAATCCTTATAATTTTTCCCTTTGTATTCTTAGGCTTAGTCTTAGCTAACTCGCTTCATGGTTCGAATGACATACAATTGCATGGTGCAGATTTGTTTTCTTAGTATCTTACTATTTTACTAAATTCTTATTTGGTCCAGGGAGCTCCGGCGTCAATGTCGGAGCTCCAGACGGAGAACAGGAAAACGATTCAAACAGCGGATTGGGCGAAATTATCTCAAAATGTGAAGAGGTAGTAATTACAATTTTGACTTACAATGTTTTTCGACTCCTCTGGGCATCGTGCCGCCCCCTTGAAATTATAATTTACGATTCATCCATGTTGTATCGTCGTTGCAACATGACGATGTGAAAGTATGCATGCGCATATGTGCTGCGCATGCGTACTTTCTCTTCGCCATGTTAAATCGACGATACAACATGGATAAACTGAAAACAATTTTCTAGAAAAAGACATTGTTATGTCTTTTTCTAGAAAATTGTTTTCAGTTTATTTTACATCCAAGTTTTCCACTTAATCCATAGTTTGTCTCTTTGCATTTTGACAATGATATTATTTTAAAGATAGATAACAAACTGATATGATCATATTTAATATTACAGCTCCTGAGGAGGAGGTGCAGGGACCCCTGAATGAAGTCAAATATGTTGACTTGGCGAATCGTGGTCTTGGTAAGCTTGTGTTGAAGAAATATTTTATATGGGGAAAATTTAGATGAGGTGTATTGATATTTTGTTGCTTTTTTGTTTGTTATTCATTTTTTTCTATTTAACCTTCCTTAAATATAATTGGATATAATGAACAGCTCCCTTCAGAACAAGGAGTAAAGATATTGAATAGAAAAATGTAGAGACTGTTTGAAAAATAAGACTTGTCTTCTTAAGACTGTGACCTGCTGAAAGTCAGATTGAAAAAACCCACAACAACCCCAAAACAGGGGGGGGGGATCTGGACACTTAGAAATAATGTTGTCACATTTTCTGAGTCTGTTTCTGATGAGATACAACTCAAAACTCCTGGTAGAGTAGAGTAAAACAAGTCCTATGGTTTTTATGCAAAATATCCATTAAGTGACACCAAATTTCATGAATATTTGGCATTCATGCTGTCATCAACATATCTTTGAAGATTTAGAAAATGTACACAAATTGTTCTATTCATTGAAAATGATTTAATCTTGATTTATTCTCCATTGTGACATTTATAGCAAGGGTAGAGAATCTGAATTTGTTTTATTGACTGAAAATGAACTTTCTGTAGAACCAACCTGTCTTGACACACACCATGTCTACTGTACCCTTCAGTCATTTCTATAATATGCTATGCTGTTTGTATTAAGTCTTATTTTGTTTTGCTTACAGGTTCAAGAGGTCGGGTTTGCATGATGTGTGTTATTGAGGTATTAAATTAATCTTTATGTATTTTCCATCGTTACCCTATATAGCGAGGATAGAGAATCTCAATGTGCTTCCCAAGCTAGAGACACTGATTCTCAAAGGCAATGACATCAGTCTGGTTCAGAATCTTATGGTATGTCATCATCTATGGCATCTGCATCTTGGAAACAATCAGGTGACTATATACTCTTTATGACGTGTTTAATCATAGCAATAGTCTATTTAAGATTCTGCTATACTTAAGGCCAACTTAAAGTCGATCTTAGTCTTTGTGAAACACCCCCCTGGTCATATCCATAAATCATTTGCCCCCAAATTGTATTGTGTTGATGCATATTTGCATATCTATCAATTATATTTATTTATTTATTCATTTATTCATTTATTCATTTATTCATTTATTCATTCAGTTATTCATTCAGTTATTCATTCATTCATTCATTCAGTTATTCATTCATTCATTCATTCATTTATTCATTCAGTTATTCGTTCATTCATTCATTCATTTATTCATTCAGTTATTCATTCATTTATTCATTCATTCATTCATTTATTCATTCATTCATTCATTCATTCATTCATTCATTCAGTTATTCATTCATTCATTCATTCAGTTATTCATTCAGTTATTCGTTCATTCATTCATTCATTTATTCATTCAGTTATTCATTCATTCATTCATTCATTCATTCATTCATTCATTCAGTTATTCATTCATTCATTCATTCAGTTATTCATTCAGTTATTCGTTCATTCATTCATTCATTTATTCATTCAGTTATTCATTCATTCATTCATTCATTCATTCATTCATTCAGTTATTCATTCAGTTATTCATTCAGTTATTCATTCAGTTATTCATTCATTCATGTATTTTTTTATTTTCAAAATCATTGTTATATGTGCTGCAGGTTACCAATCTTGATGGGCTGAGTAAGTTTGTGGCTCTCGGCACTCTGAACCTGAGTCTTAATAACTTATCATGGAGTGACCTGAGACATATCAGACACATGTACATCCTGGAACTTAGTCTCCATGGCAACCCAAAGCTGGATAGAGATCCCTACTGTAAGTACAGAAATGTATTTGAACTGACTGAATACAATGTAGTTCTTGAGGAACTTAAATTTTTGATAGACTGCCACCAGAGTTAGCTCAAGTTTTGTATTCACTCAGTTTATTTGATTTAGATTTACATTACCCTTCTTTAAATGCAGACATTTTCAGGGTATAACTGTATTGAATGAAAATTATGTTTCTTGGTTTATATCACTTTGGTGAATATGACCCAGAGATTAGTCTGAAGCATTGGGGCTAACATGATCCCCTGCCCCCCAAGAAGAAAGAGAAAAGAAAAGAAAAGAAAAGAAAGGAAAGGAGAGGAAAAAAAAACAGAAGGTGAATAATATGGCTCTGTAAGATGATTATCGTGGTCTGTTGGTGTTTGTACGTGACATGTGTGCAGAATATAAGAAAAAGCACTATTTTTGTTCACTTGAAGAATACTTTAGTATCAGTACCACCCTTGCTTAAGCCTTTTAATGTTGTTATTACTAGAGTACTCAACATAAAAGATAAACTTTGTGGGAAAATACTGTCTACTGAGCGCTGGAGGGGTGTTTACTGTTGTGATAAAGGTAGTGTATCCCTTTTGCAGACAACATCAAATTCTGTAGAACTTTGCAGGAATTATGAATATGTCACGTAGGTCCTATCTGTGAAATTTTAACGTTAGGAGTGTCCTAGTATTCAAATTATGCAATTATGTTTACTTTCTAGACTTCACTGTCAAACACTATTGAGTGACTGACTGACTTCTTTTTTTCTTTGTTAATAACATACTGTACATAAAATGAGCTGTAAAGGGTACATGAGCATTTGTCCACATCAATAACCCACTCTTTGAAATGGCCAAAATTAAGCTGATTGAATCTTTGCGCAGCACAAAACGTACGACCATTCGGTACAACTGTACAAGGGTCTGAAAATCGACTATTTAATGAATTGAGCACGCTCGCTAAAGCTGATTCGACAACTAACGGTCATTATTTTTCCACAAAAAGACATTTTCAAACCCTTTTGTTTTGAAGGAAGTTTTAAATTAGTATTATCTTTCAAATGCCATATGAATTTAACCTTTTCATTTGTTGGGCCTACAAATGGGACATACTACCTTTAAGGGCATGGTTATTCCATTAAATTGAAAGTTTGATGGCAGTAAACACTGTACGTTCAATGTTACCAATGTGCTGCAAGTACATTTGAATGTTTTTTTGCATGATGTAACAATGAACTGGTCAATGAACTTGACTATTTATATACATGTGTGATTTACCGGTATCAACAAGTATATTTTATCTTTTAATTTAATTTTCTTTTTCTTTCTGCATGTTGTCTTTAGATCGTCTCCATGTTATTGATTGTCTACCTAATGTGTGGATGTTGGATGGAAGACTTATAACATGTGAGTAGTAGAGCTATATCAAACTATCCATAAACCTTTGAGAATACCCATTCTCTACATTGCAATGGGTCATATGCTACACAGGCCACTATATATGAATTGTTTTGGATGTACATGTATTGTATCTTTGAAATTCTTTTCATTGATAGATTTATAGTAAGCTAGTTCAAAATTGCCAAATAACCCATAGGATTTATTGTGTAATTATAATAATAATAATAATTGTGACTTATATAGCGCATAATAATCATCGATGATAATCCTCTATGCGCTTTACATTATTACATTTATACAACTTACATTATCACATACATATTACATATTAGGTCTACATTATTACATACATATTATAGATAATTACATTATTACATATAAATTACAAATTAAATGATATTTCACTTCAACAAACAATAATTACTTTGAAAATTATGTACACTTTCTAAACCTTAAGGAGATTCTTTTCATGATGGATATGATAGTAGGCACTGTAGCTATTCTCTTTGACTTTTGCTCCATGACCTTTGCTCCATGACTAAACCACAATCACCCCTAATCATCATGTTTTCCATGGTTTCTCAATGTGATGTCTTCTTTCATGTTATAGCTGCAGAGAGGATTCAAGTTGAGCATTTCTTTCAGGATACCTCTGTCTCAGATCACCCAGTGGTAAGAACATTGCTTGGAGATTATAACAATTCAATAAATGTATGCAGATTCATTTATTCTATAGGACTACTGCACATTTACAAGTACATGTACTTGACATATATGAATATGATCAACCACTGGAATTAAACATAAGACAAGGTCTTCTTGAAAAGACCAGAAAGTGACAAATATTTTATAAAACCTTTGGAGCTTTTGTCATTATGTAACCAAACATTAGAGCCTCATCAACTGATTGATAACAATTTGAAGATGTGTGTATGTTTTGAAGTATTTGGGTTCAAAAAAGCTTATCAGTAACATTTCTTACAGGCCTTCATTCAATTCTACATAGTGTTTTATATGTAGTAAGTAGACCGCTGTACAATCATTGCAACGTGCTTAATTTTAATAAACTGTCTGAAGTTACAAATGTATCTTTTAAGAAATTTGAAGACAAGTGTGTTCTTATCTGTTCATTTGTATAAGACATTTTCTTATCAAAGATAAAAACAATCACAGAAGGTTATGAATTCAAGTAAGACTAGTACAAATAAATGTATGTGTCAAATGGTTTGCTCATCTTTAGACTTTTCATTTCAACATTAAAGTGACTTGATGATGGTGTTTGTTTGACATCATTCTCTTTGTATATCTATCAAGTATGGTAATGATATCGTCGCACGGCTGGCAGAAGGGTGTAAGCGCGCGAGCGACTGGAAAACTACTTTTCTAATTATTCGCATTTAAAGATTTGTTTTATATTTAAACTGCTTTCCGTCCCGAAAAATGGTTTAAAACTTAAAAGACTAATGAAAATGTTTTAGTAGAACACGGCCACAAATTTTTTTCAGAAATAAGTCAGTTTTATAAAAGTTTGAGGCAATTTAGTGCTAACGCCCTTCTGCTTAGCGCTTCATTTTTTACCTGAAATTTGAGCTAACGCCTTTCGCCAGCCAGGCGACGATATATTAAACTAGTTTGGTTACCACAACTGTCCTAAAATTCCTCCTGTTATTTTTAGGGATTCATACCTATGCAAAGAGTCCTTTAAAAAACAAAAAATTTATTACTGTAATTTATTTTTCTCATTGTTGGTTTGTGGTTTTTGTTTTCCAGAGACACAAGCTTCCCAAGGACCAATTTGTGCCCACCTCTCAGAAGAAGATCCAAGTCCATGGAATCTATGGTCATAAAGTAAGCAATATTGAAGCTACATTTTCATCAGTTTAGAGCCAGTAGGGCATTAACAACTCATGGGAGTGTCGTGGTCGAGTGGTTTAAGGCGCTTGACTGGAGATGCGAAGGTTGAGGGTTCGAATCCCGACACGGCACTAATATCCTTTGGCAAGATATTAACCTGCACTTGCTACTCTCCACCCAGGTGTTAAATGGGTACCCGGTAGGATGCGACCGTCATTGTTGGTCAAACAGTTTTAGAGCGTCAAGTAACGCCTGGCTGGAATGCTCCCCAGGGAGTGGAGATTGTGCACACAGTGTGTGCGGGCAAGCACTGAATCCAATGACCGGGGTAATAGTATATCTGTAAAGTGCTTAGAGACGTTTGTATTAAGCACTATATAAAAGCTGAATATTATTATATGCTTTAATATAGAGTTAAATCCTTCTGGTTCTGAACAGACCAATTATGTTATGAGAGATGAATGTGGTTGATCTCTGTGACTGTTTACTTTAATTTTGGAGAAGCTGAAAAACTTACAAACAACGTTTACATAAGCAATGCATCCCAACCCAAATTTCATGACACTGGCTAGTATTTTATTGTGGTTAACTTTCTTTTCAATATACATGTAGATTACAATTATTTTTCCATTGTATCAACGTTATACAATAAAACAGAGTTTATTTAGCCATTTATTTGTTCAATCTCAAGTAGGAAAATAACTGTTTTGTTAAGATAAAAAAATATGAGATACAATTTTAGAATTTGTTTGGTTTACACTTTGTCTGGCTCTGTAAGGGTTAAAATGCTTTATTTGCAAATTCTCTGATTTCATTGGCATATATTCCATTTTCTCAAGTGGAGATAATTTTTAACCCATTGATTCCTTTACAGACAACGCATTTCATGATGAAGTTTCCAACAAATGGTGATCTCAATGTTGGCACAGATCTTAGACGGCTGGCTTATATGGCTTATAATATACAAGAAGA
Organism: Mesocentrotus franciscanus; assembly: GCA_037976565.1. Taxonomy (NCBI): domain Eukaryota; kingdom Metazoa; phylum Echinodermata; class Echinoidea; order Camarodonta; family Strongylocentrotidae; genus Mesocentrotus; species Mesocentrotus franciscanus. The sequence continues at coordinate 3,168,617 of CP137674.1, forward strand.
CATCTTAACTGAGAGCCAGCAGTCACAAAGGTAATTCAACTACTGATTGTAGTCTTTAAGTGCATGCTTTATATCAACTATAACTTTTACAGATTGTTTTATCATTGGCACACAGTTTGTAATTACCTGTAAATTTTTAAGTTATAAAGGTATCAACAATACCCTGATCCCCATAACATGCTGACATGTGTGTTCAACTTCACCATAAACTCTTTATATTTTGGGCAGCATTTGGTACCCCAAGGATCAAATTACATCTTATCCAGTTGGTTTGTCCTGTGGGCTTATAATTCCCATTTTGAATTCATCAAGTTCTTCAATATAAGTGAGTTTGTATTTTTTTCCATTTCATTTCTACAGCAGAAATCCAGGTTTGACATGCAAGAATTTCGTGGAGCAGCTCCTAGAAATCCGCTCAGCAGACAGGGAGAAGTGTAACGTCCTTCTCATATTGCTTGTAGCTTCTTTAGAGTTTACTATCCCACATTCTCTGCTGCAGGATGCCTTGACTGTCACCAAACTTAGAGACATCATGTGAGTATATGATCTACATGTATGGCACATGTGTGTAACTTCTTATTAACTTGACCTTTAACCTCCAGAACATATAGTAACCTTTTAATTGCATGTTTTTAAAATGGGTTTAATAGATTATTTCTGCAAAAATACTACATAGTTTGACAAAAAGCATCCTATTTTGTAAAAGTTTTTTACAGTAGGCACATCCAAAGTAAGTAGGTCATTGACCTGTTTTTGTAGGCATATTTGATAGTTATACATGTATATGGGCAGCAAGAAGAATAAGTACAATTACATCTATGTACACCTCTATACTCTCTTAGACAAGGACTCATTCTGTCTATTGATTGTAAGTCAATTGAATGAACGACTTTACAAAACTACTCATAATTATCTCCTTAGATGAACCGTTAGATTGATTACCAGGATAATTGCCTTCACATATCACAGTGATCATGAGCAGGTTACCAAGATGATGTTTTTCATCAATTTATACCTCCACAGAGATGACTTTGATAGTCTAGATCTGTTACTGATGACAGATGATCATCAGTGCCGGGTTGTTTCTCTCTTGCTCAGTGCTGTCAAGGTAGACAGAGATGACCATCAGGTACCGTCAAATCATCATTCCTTCTCTTTATCTTGCTCTCTTGCCTCCCTCCCTTCATATTCTATTTCCCATCCTTTCTTTACTTCAATCTATATTATGTCTTCCTTCCCTCCTTCCTTTGATATTCTATTTCCCTTCTCCCTATTCTATCTTCATTATACCTCCCTCTTTCCCTTTAAATTATGTCTTCCTTCCTTCCTTACCTCTTTCTTTTTTATGCCATCCTTCCTTCCCTCTATTTTCTATCCCTTTTCTACATGTACATGCCTAACTCTTACCCAGTGCTATCAAGGTTGGTAGATATGACCATCAGCCCATCCCACAATCTCTTCCTCTTCTTCACATTCTATCTCCTTTCTCTGCTTCCTTTTATCTATTGTCTCTTCCCACCTTCTCTCTATCTCCTACCTGTCCCCCTCCCCTTCCCTCTTTGAATACTAGTTCATAATAGTGTTTTTAGTGTCTAAATTGCAATTGGAGATATGCCTGCTGTATTTTTTTGCAAACTCTAACTATTATTTTACTCCATCAGGTAGAAGTGAATAAAATGATTTATTTATTTGCACAACTCATCCTATGTCTAAATTATATATTTTGTGTAATTCCTCACATTGTATTGACTTTAATGTGTGTCACTGGCAGGATGGAGGACTGTATGACAAGCTGTATCTGTGTCTGTATTACACTGTAGCTGAAATTATTAAACATCATGATATTGGAGGAAGCAAGAAGAATGAGGGGCCTGTTGACAGAACAAACCCCATGTGAGTATGAGACTATCAACTCCTTACAATCTTTTCTTTGTTTTGTTTCCCATTTATGCAAGGGTCACTCTGTGGCCTGGACCCACCCTCCTCAGAGGTCGCCAAATATCGACGTCGACTCGACGCCTAAGCCTGACCCTGACCTATTTGTTGTTGTAGTGAAGTCCTAACGTACGTTTTTCTTCATTGGGTGAAGCTTTACTATACAAATTGATGAAATGTGTGAAGCTTTGACGAGTAATTTGTTTTTTCTGGTGATGTGACATCGAATCCAATCGGTCGCCTTGTTTGTTCAGGTGATGTGACATCGAAGCCACTACCGGTCGTCGAAAATATGTCGAAATCATGTCGAAATCGTGCGTTATTCGGTCACTCATGCACTCGCAGAGTGATCGTCCTGAGGTCACCGAACTTTTCTCCAGCGAAACTGATTTCGAGATTTCACCAGATCGTTTCGAGTAGTCTACTAGTCTCCTACACATAACTAGTTGCGTGAGTATTCGCAGTATACGCACTGATCTCTACCCAATTGGGTAGAGATCAGTGAGTATACGTGCCTGAAAGGCCAGCCTCAAGTCTGGAACGAGACTAGTAGCCTACGAGCTGTCGGTATTGTACCCAGCATGCGCAGCGCAGATCGTGCCAAGTTTTGGCCCCAAGTTTTTGCGACGTGAGTTGAAAAAAAATAGAAAGTTCAGAGTTTTCCGATCATTTTGAGACGGTACTACTCCGACCCTGTTTTACGATTGATTATTATAAACGAAATCTGTGCATAAAACTTAGCCTATATTTTCGCGAGATTTCAATGTTGACGTATTCCACAAAGGTATAGCCTACGCCACAGCAGTGCCGTGCGCCGAGTCGAAGCCTTACGAATTCTGCGGATATGCACTGTATACTGTGTACGCTTGTGATGGTTTGTGTTAGTCGTGTATTGTTTGTTGTAAACAAGTATACATGGTCTTACAAATGCATACAATGTGTTTGATAGCTGGAAAGTTCTATACTTTGTATTATGTTGGTATGTTGACTTATTGACTGTTTCTGGACAATTTCCCCATCAAGTTTTATTCATAGTAGTGACCACGACTAAGTAAGCAAAGCATTGAGTACATTTTGATCATGCATATTACTCTCTATAATTAATGCTCTCATTTCATAAATTCTCAGGTAATGAAGAGTTAACTTCTTTTTTGGTTTGCTTTGCTTGAATAGTTTCGACCAATTATAATTAGTGTGTTATGGGCAAGGCTGAATTGTGTGGTCCATCATCAGGTGGTCGTACAATACCCGCCAAAAGTTTCTTGAATTCAACTACAACAAATGAGGTGTAACCAAGCTATTGTGAATAGGAAATTTGATAAGCTAACATTTTATAAACCAGACCAAAATGAGTTTTAGCTTGGTTTATCTACACTACAAAAATAATGTGACAGTACTGCCTGTATAAAAGAAATGTGCACTTGTGCAACTTCATTATTTTTATAGTGTAGTTTTAATGAACACAATGTCAAAATCTAACAACGCAAACCTGAAATTTGTCTGGAATGAACATTTTCTTTCATTTCCAAGTAACAGAGTTTAATAGGTAACAGGAGTTAGTGTTTATAGTTAACAAGAGTTAGTATTAGAAAACAAGAGTTAGTATTAGAAAACAAGACTTGTAGTTAAAACAACTTTTGTATAAACGTTTTAAGTTTCATAACAACATATCTGTAGAAACATTGGATTGACAAAATAAACATGTTACTGTATCTTTGAATTGAAACCTGGTTGACTTGGTACTTATTGAGCAGTATGGAATTACTATCATGACTATAGACCATTGCAGTCATGGTCTACTATTATAAGTAAACATTGGTGGAGCTTGATTTCAAAACGTGAAGCTTGAAATATGTAATGGCCAATATGGTGAAACAGTGGTGAAGCTTGAACTATGCAAATGGCCAGTATGGTGAAACAGTGGTGAAGCCTCACCTATGGAAAACTGACACAAGTGAAGCCTCACCTATGTAAAACTGACAAAGTGAAGCATCACCTATGCAAATAATTCAAAGGGTGAAGCCTGGACTAACACATTTGCTGATAAGAGTGATGCTTTGCCTTTGTTTTTGTAAAGCACATGAAGTGATGGTGAAACCCTGAGGTTACAAATAATTGGCTCAGGTGAAGAAAGGTGATGACCTGAGGAGGGGGGGTCCAGGCCACAGAGTGACGCCTGCATTAGGGATGCATATGGTTACCCCCAAAAAAAAAAAAAAGAAGAGAGAATTATCTAATTGAAGTTAAAAATTAAAGGAAAAGTCTTAGAAATGCATATTGTAGCGCTTATTGTAGAGTTTTTAAATAATACATGTATGTTGACAAAGTTAAATTTCTAATCCTGGTTGGAAGTAGTAATAATAGTGATGGTCCAACATCTTCTGAAAAGATTTGCAGGATCACACAAATATGAAGTCATGCAAATAAAGGATATAACTCTCCTTATTAGCATTTTGAACAGGGCAATCATTGAATGTTATGCAGACCCCACCTCCTACAAGCTTAAATACATCATACTAATTAAATGAGTTTGTTAACAGTATGATTATACTCGAATATTCATCAGATATCGTGAGTATAGATCCTTGCTTGCTGCTGAAGCAGTCCAGCTCCTTTGTATCGTGCCTTCTTTCTACATCTACCTGAACAAAGATCCGTCCATCTCTCAGCTGGTAACCCAGGCAACAGGGAAGGCATCAACCATGGAAGGAGTTGAAGCTCTTATGGAAAGAATACGAAATACAGGGGTAAGTAGTCTACATATACAGCTTACTGGGTTTCTAGCTATCCTGGAAATCAGGGGGAATCTGCAAAATGAGTTGCGTTTTTCTGTCAGAAAAAGTCAGGAAAGTTGACAACAACCTCTCAAATCAGGGAAAAATCAGGGAATTTTATTAGCCTCAAAAGAAAGTAGTCAGTCTCTTATATTTTGTCTCACGTTCAAGGAGCAAATCCACTGAATGATTGGCTCTGGTGCTGTATAAGTGTGTAAAATGCATCCTCTCTGCAATTCTGCACAAATGTAACATTTCAAACAGACTTAGAATTACAATGTAGAGTTTCTGCCAGGAAATATTGCAAACATGAAACAGATGTAGCCCATTTGACGAGTACTGTGGAAAATGAATTATTATTCATAACTTTAAGATGCAAACCCTTTCCTTTTGGAGAAAATCAGTATGCTAATCACCCTGCAGTGGAGGTACATGTACATGTATTCAAACAGTTTGAAGAAATCTATCTATTCTTAGACCCTGAGCATTCATTGAACTCACATTATCACTACTTGGTAACTTGTATATATATATTTAATTCTAATGCTGACCCAGGGATGACATCCCAAAGCATTTTGTATCCAGTGGAAAAGCTGCCAAGTATATTGATAATTACTATCATGCAGGGTGGGGTTCAGGAGAAAACATCTGTTCCCCGGACAGAACTGCAACTGGAGGCTACGTGGGTAGGAGAGTCAAACTCTATGCACATTAATACACTACATTTCTTGTAAAGGGTAGAGTGTCAACCTGGAGTTTAGTATGCCTGCATACACAACTGGTAATCTTCATACAGATCTTCATGATAGGCTGCATAGCCCTTTGAAGATTAACAGTAGAAGAAGCAGAAGAAGGATTATTCTTGTCTTGTTAATGATCTGTATGTGATGATTCCTTGTACTGACTTCATACATGTCATATGATTTCAGGGTCAGGGAGCAAGTCATCGGATCATAGAAGAGGTTTCAGAGTACTTGATGGACAGTATCCAGAGAAACACCAAGAAAGTCATGCACAAGAAGATTTCCTCCAAGAGCACTTCTAACTTTGTACTGGAGGTAACATATAATGCTTTAGAACCAGGGTTAAATGCTATGGAACCATGCCTAGCTAGCTTACATGCATTTTCAAATATTGGTTCATGTCCAATATGCTTTTATTTCCATCTAGGAATACACATAGTAGTGTATAGCCCTCATAGTTTATACATGTAGATATAGATAAGTGTAGAACCTTTAACAATCATAGAAAATTGTTGTAGTAATTTAGCGACTACTCCGGAACCGCGGCAGATATAAAGTTTTCCTTTCAAGACTTTTTTCTTTCGAGTCTTACGCATCTTTTAAAACAATTTTTTTGAAAATAGGACGTATAGTTCCAAAGTCACGTGACCTTTTGTCTTTGCATGTCAGCCCGAAAATCGCTCATTTTTGTGATTTGTGTACAAAACTACCATTAGTCCCATACCATACCATAGTATTCTATACACTTTACTTGACATGCATGCAAATTTTCACGGCGATCGGCTGTGAAACGGCCGAGATCTTAGGGGGCCAAATTGACCCCTTCAGTAAAAACCTGGTCTGAAATAGCCCAGTTGGAATAGGGTTAAAAGGAAATGGAAGCAGGGGATCTGAGCAAGTTTCAAAAATAGAAAAAAACCTGCCAGTAAATATATAAGTGATGTCAGATTGTAAGATTAAATGTATTATTATTGTCTCAATATTATGACAAGTCATTGGGAACATCATGTAGATAAAATGTTATCATCCATCTTGACTTTTCTACAGACTACCAGAGCCTTACCAAAGAGACCCCAGTCATCTCCTGTGTTTGCAAGTAAGTTCCTGGCTGTAGGTCAACCCAGCCCTGTTGGGAAGCCATATTCTAGGCCTACCAGCAGTCGTCCATCCCTCAAGCTGACTCATCGCCCTACCACAGCATCCTCCGTTCGCTCCTCAGCTACCATGTTACCATTGGCAACGGCCTTAAAGCCCCGTGCTGCATCCGCTGGGGTGTGTCGTTACCCCAAGCAACAGGAGGAGTGGAGACCAGCTAAGCCTCCTAGACTAGGGGATAAGGTGCTCTTAGGACCACAGAACCTGGCCTATATCATTGCCTTGCCTGAGTATGATGTAGCTCTGCTTCAGATGGAGGCTATTCCAGGTAAGACTTCATTGATACCCTACTTTCTAGTCATCACAGGGAGCTTCTACCAATCGTGATAATCCAAAATGGGGATTAGTAGGGTGTCTCACAGCGCATATGAGCTTGCTGACCTGTAACTTGATATTCTTAATACATAGCACAAAATCTGGGCCCTGTTTCAAAGAACTTGATATCAATAACAAGTTACAGTAACTGTTATAAGCTACTTAAATCATGCATTTGATTGGCTGTGAGCAAATTTGATATAGAGATGTTACAAAATTGATAAAAAGTATTTTGTGACATATTTATGAGCTACAGAGAAGTGCTTATAGAGGCCCTTCAATGAATCTGTAACTTGTATTTGATGTAAGACTGAAGTGCCATATTAATTTTGGCTCATGCACTGTATAATAGGGTTAAGGGGATGAGAAGTCACCTTTCCCATCTGATGTCATCCATATACTCCTAGAACCCCCTTGGCCACCTCTTCTTTTTAAGAATCCTTCTTGATAATGCAAGACAGAAGGTGGTCTTTGCTCTTTATAGTAATGCCATTACATTTTTGTATTTTTACCTCTTTATAATTTTGTTCTAATGGGGTTTGAATATGGAGAACTGTACATGGAAGAACATTTTTCTTTGGAACTAAATATTAGTTTTCAATTATTTAAGCCATTGGATGTGATTTCAGTTCAGGTTAACACACCTTTTCTATAACCCCCAGCCCAAATTAAAGGGGTATTCAACAGATTTAGGCTACTTTCAAAATTGTTTTCTTTCCTTCTCTTTATGTTTATAATATTTTTGTGCCTCAGTAAGTTTTCTTTTCATTTGATATTCCCAACTTTTTAGCATGGAAATTCCCTAAAGGAATTCTGTTTGAAGTTTTAGATATTTTTGACATAATACATTATGATTATGAAAATATAATTTGGCAAGTTTTGAGAATAAGTTTGTTTTGTATTTGTACTTTTTTTCTTTGCTTTTTTTTTTACCTTGCTTTTTTTTATACCCACCCAACCAGCTTACAAGAATTTGATTGCATTAACTTACTGAACACAACTTCCTTTTTTCTACATTCAGATCTATCCAAAACATGGAAAGGTTTGTTATGTAGTTGAACTGAACATATGAAGTGAATTAAGATCATGTTGTGTATTAATAAAGTCATGTAATCATTAACCAAGCCTTGATTAATCTCTTCTTGTATTCTTATTCATAACTACATGTACGTGTATGTGGTACATGTTTGTGCATTCAGTTTCAGTGCTATACATATATGTGTCTTTCAAAAAGTAATGTCAATGACTCGATAGGATTGAAATCATGGTGTTTTTTTCATTGTTGGTTTTCATTGTTATGAGGAATGATAACAGCTCAGCCAACTCACTTTCATAGAGAAAATATGATTTTCATAGATGAAAATGAGGATCATGCAGTCTTCAATAGTAATTTAGCTGGCGGTGAAAATGTCTTTTGCCTTTTTAAGTTGTGGTGTGCAAATAAATTGGTTTGGTCAATAAGAATTCTAATTGGCAAATACATGGTTTAGAGATTACACATTTAGGAAACAGAGGAAGCTTTGTTAGAATATACATGTACATGTATATATCTACATAAATATATATCCAGTATTTATATATCAACGACAATTCTAACTGTCATGCTTATAGGGATACATGACCTATGTTTAGGAATCATTATGAATGGTTGATTAATCCATTACCAATTATCCTTTTTGTCTTAATACTGTGTCATGATAATGTTAGTAAATGATGTGTATTGTTCAATTATACTTATAAATACTAAAAGGACAATATAGTACACTTTCACTGAATATCTGCACATTAATTACCAATTTACATCCAGTAGAACCTGGTTGATGCACATGTTTAGAAAACTTTTCCTAATACTGATATTATATGAAATCATACAGACATAAATTAGCAGCATACTGACATGTACCGGTACATAAATGAAGAGCTCGGTTCCAAAAGGTACTACATCCATAAATCCAAGTTCTGAGAAAAACACGATTTTTTAATTATCATGGTTAGCAATGTCAGTTTGAATGATACTTTGGCTTGAATGGATATAGTACCTTTGGAACCGAACTGATTTTTAAATGCTATTTTTACTTTTTTGGGTAATTCAGCTTTTTGGAAGTGTCGGTGTATGAGGCTACTGGAAATGTGAACATTAATGCAAAAAAAACAAAACAATTTTGATAAAAATGGATGGATGAACCGAGCTCTTCAAATATGTGACATGCCACTTGATCAAAGTTTTGCTGCATATCATTTTCGCCTCTAGCATTTTCAAGAGTGGCATTTTCTAAGCGCTACACTGATTTGACATAATTATGTTCTAATGTATCTTGTCTCAAACGAGACGTAAGAACAATTATTTATAAGAGAATAGTTGTAAGATAAAGAGAAGATGATTTTGGTAGGCCTATTAAAGGTTAACGTTTCTGTCAAAAAATCGAAAAAAGAAAAGAGTCTCATGGTAGATTAGATTTCTCAAATTCCACAAATTTCTATACCAGCAAATCCAGTCCATTCATACAAAAATACAGTTTCTTTATTATTTTTCTGATATCACAAACAGCAATTTTATCTAGTTTTTGTAGGGAACCTTGCAAATAAACGACATTAACCGTAACAAGTTTATCTGATGTGTAATCAAACACTAACTAAATTTGTGTTTATTGTCATTCCTTTAACCCCTTGAGAGTGGAATATTTTGTGATATGAAATGTTTGCTTCAGTGTAAATGTTTGCAGGTATAGGTTTTTTTAACGTTTTTTTTTTAATGACTGCAGAACGTGTCAGTAATTTTTTGTCGAGTCCAAGTAGTTTGCTAGATACCGCATTAAGTCATAGCTGAGGTACAGGTAGAGTAAATGTTGTGATGTGATTTTTAAGCTGCTATTTACATAGTAGTCCATAGTTTCAAGCAAAGTATCATTTTGTGTGTTGGAAAAGATTTTGCTATCGTATGTTAGTTAAAAATGGCATGTAGAAAATGCAGCATGAAAATTTGAGGTCCTAGCTACAACATTTATTTTCTTTTGAGAAATGTTCCATATCCTGTGTTGTTGTGGGTTATTTTTCTAATATTTTCTGCTGCCCAAACATTTAAATTTCCTTATTATTTTTGTATTTAATCGGTACTTGTAATTTATAAGAATATACACAAAAACTACACAAATATGTGGGAAAGAGAGAGATGGAGAGAGAGAGAGAGTGTGTGAGATAGAGAGAGAGATGGAGAGAGAGAGAGAGATTGAGAGAGAGAGAGAGAGATGGAGAGAGAGAGAGAGAGAGACAGAGAGAGAGAGAGAGAGAAGAAACAGGGTCTTACACATATGAAACATGTACGTAACCAAGTGAGCAAAATGAGCTTATATTTGTCATGAGATCATAACAAATACATCTATATGTTTTCACCACTGTTTTTACCTATATCTCTATAATTTCCATGATTTTATTTGAAGGGATAAGTAAATAGAGGTCTATTATATACAAGGGGCCTCGTGTATTTTATCATTTTACAATGTTGTATTTGTTTCAGCACCTAATGGGTCAGTTGTAAGCTTCAGTAGAAACACGGATGAGCACTATGCTTATATGAATATGGTTCATATGGAGTGGGACTCTCGTTACAAGTACTGGAAACCTATTGGTACCATTGGTGACAGGTGAGTGGCATGCATGATGTCTCCTATCTTATACTGTACAACCACAAACTTTTGCAACATGAAATGATAGAAATAACGAATGTCAATAACAGTAATAATAATATTTTATAACAATGAAAATGATAATAATAATGGTAATAATAATGATAATATTAATATTATTAATAATGATAATGATAATGAGGCGCGATAGCTCAGTTGGTAGAGCAGTGGTCTCGTAATCCGGTGACCCGGGTTCGAAACCAAGTCGATGCGCTAGTGCCCTTAGTAAGGCATTAATCCTCACTAGGTCCCTCGGAGAGGACCTTAAGCCGTCGTCCGTCTGGTTGCTTACTTACAAGCATTTATGCTTTCTTAGCAGTCGGGTAAAAAATAACCATCACATCATGTTAATAATCATACTAATGATTATAATAATAATAATGAAGATAAAAATGGAGATAATAATGATAATGATAATCATAATAATAATAATTATAGTCATAGTTATAATACAGATAATGATATTAATAGTGATAAATGCAACATTAATATTTATTGTATTGTTTTCAATATAAAGAATGAATAATTGTATCTATGTATTTTTCACTGTACCTCTTTGTGTAGGATAACACTTCAGAGTGTTGAGAGCATCACTGAGATCAAACCACCACCATCAAGTCCTACATCTAGCATCAGTCCTAGATCATTAGATGGCACAGGCACAGAGTGTACTCCTCACCCTTCACCCAGAGAATCAGTATGTATCAACAGATGATGTACATTATTTGCTTGAAAGGGGAAGTCCATCCTGATATTAAGTTGGTTTTAATAAAAGCAGGAAAAATGAAAGAAACAGATTGGTGAAAGTTTGAGCATTATTCAATAAAAAATAGGAAAGTTCTGAAATTTTGAAGTTGTCATCAGTGGAACACAGATTGGCAACACTGGTATCTTACAAGCTCCTCTCCAATTTGCTCTGTACAAAAAAAATCATAAACTTTCATTTTCTTAGTTATTGATGACGGAATAGATTTGTTTCATACAGGGGTTGTATAAAAACATATTTGCAATAGTTATATTTAGGGTAAATGTATGATTGAAAATTTTGTTAAGGGAAAATATAAGTTATTACATTTTTTTTTAGTACAGGGCAAATTGGAGGGGAGCTCGCAAGATACTTCACAGAGTTGTCAATTTGTGTTTGATTTATCACACCTTCAAAAATTAATAACTTCCTTAAGTTTAATTGGATTTTGCTCAAGCAAAATTCTAGCTGAGCCCTGCAATTTTTGTACTTTCAATAACAAGGAAAGAAATGGAACCATTAAAGGATCTTGAACACTTATGATCGCATTTGCCATTGAATATATGAGCCCACACATGAATTTAAGCGAGTAGGGATAGTGCTAAAAAGCCTAAAATTGAAGATACATGATATAAGATGATAGTGAAACCAACATCTACATGTTTGTATGTAAATCATAGCACACTATTTGGATGAGTGATCATGTTTTGTTTTTTTCTTTCATAGAATGAGAGTCTGCCCATACCGATCTCTCTGAGATTCAGGGAGAAACTCCAGCTGAGCCCGGAGAAAATCATCCCCATAGTAGAAGAGAGGGTGGCTGAAGAACCTCACGAGAGAGCATCGAGTGCACAGGAAGAAGGTGACCAAGAAACAGAGGACGATATGATCAACAAAGGAGAGAGAGAAGTTGTGGAGCAACATGCTGGTGATCATGAGGTCGGGAGAAGAAAGGAAGATGCTTCGACGGAACAACATGAATCACAGGCTGATGAGAAACAGGTTCAACAAGGTACAGTCAAACTTGCTTTAGTGACCACCTGTATAGAAAGACCACCTGTCTACAAAGACCACATTTTTTGTTTCCCTTGAAAATGGTTTCTCATTGAAACATGTACTAAAGTAACCTGTACATAAAGACCACCTGCCTATAAAGACCACTTTTCTTGTCTCCCTTCGGTGGTCTTTACAGACAGGTTTCACTGTACCTTGTGTTACCAGTAATTTTGTAAACAGATCCTCTGAGTTCTGTATCTTTTGTTTTGAAATTGTAGACTGTTAAAAGCTCCTGTAAAGATGAGGCATGGAGGTTCGTAAAGTGTTCTAATTACCTGACGAAATAATGTGTGTACAGCTAGAATGTATAAAATCAACATAAAAAATGTTTACCTGGCGTTGTATTGGTTAATGGTTAAGGACTATGAAGAAGATAAAGGATAACAAAAAAACTACCCTTACGGAACCAAAGCCTGACTTGGTTTCTCTGCATGCCCTATTCTTTATGAGAGTGTATTTGTACATAAACTAGTCTACTCAGCAAGTCTTTACTGGTTATTGAGAGTGTATTTAAACTGCATTCAAATCTTTGTAGAAGAAAGATTTGAAGCTCATTTTGAATTGAGCATAGCAAATAGGAACCCCTTACATCAAGTACAAAACATATTTTGATGTTTGGTATACTTTAATACTGACATCTTTAAACACTTCTTTAGTCTAATCAACTAAATTCCACCTTATTCAGATTACAAATTATTTCTTCTCTCGTTTGTTTGATTTGCTGGAAACATAGAACATGAATTCTGTTGATTACTAATCAATATACTACAGACATAATTATGTAGAATGCATGTCATACATATGTTGGCCCAATAACTTTGATTACTGTGTCACACCAGAAACAACATTGAATGAGATACTGAGTGCTAGGATGACAGAAGGCAAGAAGACGAGTCACCATGACAACCAGCATCCTCATCACAGTCTAGAGGACTCTCTCTATAACTGTTTACGCTGTGCCATGGAAACCATACAGATAAACACCGATGTCTCTACTCCTTCAACTGCACGGGACGAAAGGTTTGATTATTACTATTTGGAAAATACATGTATGTTGGAATCAAGTATGTTAACTTGCCACTTTACTCAATGCAAATATATTAGTTATGACAATACATTATCACATTTCTAAACTTGTGTGTCACATCAAGTCCCTATACAAAGCTAACAGCAGAGAAGTTGGAGATACAAGAGGTGGTACATGTTCATCATAACGGAGGTAGATATTCAGCAATCTAGCCATTCTTGTAATTTCTGTAAAATATGAATAATACACAAATGATACAATCTATCCTATCCTATCAAGTTGGGGATGTGTGCATCTATCGTATGAGGCCTTCAGGTAGAGTATGATAGATGCATATACAGCCTCAACGATAGTGGATAGATCTAGATCGTTTAATGAATGAATGAATGAAAACATGCATCATTTTTGTTATACAGCAAAATTCCCAGATCCTTGTTGCTTGATAAAACAAGGAGTCGTTCTTAGATTGGTCCCAGTCATTATCAATGTCAATTAAATCTCATTTTCAAGAGGCTTACTGTAGCAAGCACAGAGAGTACAAATGCAATTACTTCTGCATGCTTTTTGTGCAGTGTTTCACAAGTACATGTACAGGCCCATGCACAGTACAAGGTTTCTAGCTCTTTGTGCACTTCTGCGCAAGTACTTAAAATTGTTTTAAATAGTACTGGAAACTATTGCCAGTTATTAGTCTTGGTAAATGAATTACAGTGAGGGTCTTGGAGTGAGTTGTATACTAATTCTCATTATGCTCCAGCCCATCAAAGTGTTGGCGGAGGTGTTATTTTTGTCTTGAAATCAAGCAGTATGTTCTGTTTTCTCAATTTTGATGCAGAAGTCAAACAGAAAGAGAGAGAAATGGATCTATGGTTAGCCAAGTAGCAGAAGCTAATACAGCATCTACAGAAGATCTGGATATATCGGAGGCTCTCAACAGGTAACTATCAATACTACCTTGTTTCATATCCATTTAGAGGTCTTTTTAGTTTACAAGGATATTTAAAGCATACTATGGATGTTGAGAACATAATTGTGGACACATGTTATATGTAATATATCTGGTACAATGACTAGTTAGAAACAGCAAATATATTTTTTGCTACATCACAGTGTGTTTCTTTATTTAATGAATTAAGAGTTTGTAAACTTTTCTACAAAATTTTGAAGAGGTGCAGTTATCAAATGATTATCTGTGATGTAATGTGAATGAAAACTTTTGAGTTCCTGATTTCTATGTCTTAATCATCATCACCATCATTATTTTTTATCATTATTTTGTTGTAATTAAAGCCATTCCAAAAGAGCTCCAAGCAGACCAAGCACAGCCAAGAGTGCTCCTGATTCATACAGATCACAGTAAGTGTTTGCAAAGATGTTGTACTCTTCTACTGGTTTTGATGTGTGTGTGTGGGTAGGTGCATGTGGACTTATGCGTACATGTGTGTTTGGTGGGATGAGTGGGTGCATGTTTGTTGGGGTGAGTGGGTGCGTGTTTGGTGGAGTGAAATCTCTAATAAAAAAAATATGGAAAATGAAAAAGTGTGTTTGGTGGGGTGAGTGGGTGCGTGTTTGGTGGGGTGAGTGGGTGCGTGTTTGGTAGAGTGAGTGGGTGTTTGGTAGGGTGAGTGGGTGCGTGTTTGGTGGGGTGAGTGGGTGTTTGGTGGGGTGAGTAGGTGTGTGTTTGGTGGGGTGGGTGGGTGTGTGTTCGGTGGGCTGAGTGAGTGCGTGCTTGGTACGTATGCGTATGTGTTCGGTGGGGTGAGTGGGTGCGTGTTTGGTTAGTGTGCATGTGTATTTGGTGGGGTGAGTGGGTTTTTGGTGGGGTGAGTAGGTGCATGTTTGGTGGGGTGAGTGGGTGCGTGTTTGGTGGGGTGAGTGGGTGTTTGGTGGGGTAAGTGGGTGTTTGGTGGGGTGAGTAGGTGTGTGTTTGGTGGGGTGAGTGGGTGCGTGTTTGGTACATACACATGTATGCATGCGTGTGGGTGCGTGTTTGGTACGTGTGCGTGTTTTTTTGGTGGGGTGAGTGGGTGCATGTTTGTTGAGGTGAGTGAGTGCGTGTTTGGTACGTGTGTGTGTGTGCTCGGTGGGGCGAGTGGGTTCGTGTTTGGTACGTATGCATGCGTGTGTGTTCGGTGGGGTGAGTGGGTGCGTGTTTGGTACGTGTGCGTGTATGCATGCGTGTGGGTGCGTGTTTGGTACGTGTGCGTGTGTTTTTGGTGGGGTGAGTGGGTGCATGTTTGTTGAGGTGAGTGGGTGCGTGTTTGGTGGGGTGAGTGGGTGCGTGTTTGGTACGTGTGTGTGTGTGCTCGGTGGGGCGAGTGGGTGCGTGTTTGCGTATGCATGCATGTGTGTTCGGTGGGGTGAGTGGGTGCGTGTTTGGTACGTGTGCGTGTGTGTTTGGTGGGGTGAGTGGATGCATGTTTGTTGGGGTGAGTGGGTGCGTGTTTGGTGGAGTGAGTGGGTGCGTGTGTGTTTGGTGGGGTGAGTAAGTGCGTGTTTGGTGGGGTGAGTGGGTGTTTAGTGGGGTGAGTAGGTGTGTGTTTGGTGGAGTGAGTGGGTGCATGTTCGGTGGGGTGAGTAAGTGCGTTTTTGGTGGGGTGAGTGGGTGTTTGGTGGGGTGAGTAGGTGTGTGTTTGGTGGGGTGAGTGGGTGCGTGTTTGATGGGTTGAGTAGGTGTTTGGTGGGGTGAGTGGTTGTTTGGTGGGGTGAGTGGGTGCGTGTTTGGTGGGGTGACTGGGTGTTTGGTGGGGTGAGTGTGTGTTTGGTGGGGTGAGTGGGTGCGTGTTTGGTGGGGTGAGTGGGTGCGTGTTTGATGGGGTGAGTGGGTGTTTGGTGGGGTGAGTAGGTGGGTGTGTGTGTGGGGGGGGACGTTGAATGTGTGTGGGTGTGGAGGGTGGGTGTGTGTGTGTTTGATGTATGTTGATGCACTGGCACCATTTGCTCCACAGTAAATATCCTACACTAAATGAATTGATGGCTCTGGACCATACACTATACCTAACCTTAACCCTACCCCTAAACCTGGCCTAAAACCCCATGGCAACCCTTAACCTAAACCTTTATCTTTAATAAATCAAATCCAGAGCAACTGCCATCAAAGAATATGTCAGAGGACCAACCGGTTAAGATTAAATTTTGGTTTACCTTTATTGATCAATGGTGAAACAAATTTAGCTTCTGTATACTTCTACAATGTATATGTACATGCAAATGATTGAATATACTACTTCTATGGATATACATGTACATATGAACTTGCCATGAAAAGTATCACAGGCTATACGCTAATGCCTAGCATGTTGTCTGTGTAATAAGTCTATGGACGAAAAGTAGCATACTTTTATTCAAGACAAAAGCTATGGATGAAACTGAACTAACATGATTTTATACGCATCATGTAGAAATGCATTTTCATTTTAAAAATACTTTGTTTAATATGAGAATGGTACTGATTTACATTGCTAGTAATGAGTATTCTTTCCAACATGACAGGTAAACTCACTTATTTCACAGTTGCTGTTTTAATTTTCGTCGTAAGATGTACATGTATGTATTTGTAAGGTCTATTTTTGATGATTTTACAGTAAATACGGTACAGGTTTTTTGTTTTGTTTTTGTTTTTCATGATATAGCTGTAGCTACTACAGTAATGTTAAACGATTTTAAACAATCGCTTTATATGAAGACATACACAAAAGTAGTACATGCATGTACATGATACATAAAATGTAATTAGTGGAATCTTAAATTCATTTCAATCCTATGTAGAGCTGGCGTGAATGTACTGGATCTCAATGTATGGCCTGATTCAAGCGTCTATACAGAATACCAGAGGGAAAGGACAAAAGTTTGGGGAAACTCCCTTAAGAGACCAAAGTCTTCTTCTTCAGCTCGCACTAAAGGTTAGTCTATCAAGATAGCTTCATGGTACCCATTGTACTTTTCTGTGCCACTAAGTTTATGATTAATTATCATTAATGAATTTTAATTGTTAAATTTGTCATAACATATTGCCAATAGGAAGAAATGTAACATTGTTTGTGGCCGTCACTTTTCAGGAAAAGAATATTAATAGTCTGAACTTGTGATACATGTCTGTAATTCATTCAATATCATATTCACAGGTGGTATTTTGAAAGCTCTCTTAACTTTCTTTTTAAGTCCTCAAGTTAATCGAGCGCTAATGGACCCTCAGATTGGTATTCTGAAAGCTCACTTGACTCCGGCATCATTAAAATATGCCCCTTCTCTTTCCCGCCCATTTCCACCAATCAGATGCACTGTAACAAAAAAAAATGATGCAAGTGCTCCAACTTCAACATATGAAAATGTTGAAAAAATAAGGGCCCTGCCTGCCTGCGAGAGCCGCCTTCCAAAATTCTTCCTATAATTTGACTTTTTTGACTTGATACATCCTTCAAATGTTAAAACTAACATTGAGATCGCTCTTTCATAAGAAAATGAATAAGACAATTCTCATTTAATTAAACATTCCATCCCTGCAATATAACCTCTGCAGTGTAGTTGGTGTAATCATCATCATTGTTTCACATCATTTTTTTCTCACGCTGTGGGGTTTGACATTTCATGTCCCTTATGGCACTTCTCCAAGCCTTACAGTTTTCAGCATTGGCCTTTGTGAGACCGGATGCTCTCCTGTCTTCTCCTAGTGTCTCCAGCCAGGATTTGAGTTCTAACATAGGTTTTGAGCCTGCAAACTGGAAGTTCATTGCTCTCTGAAGCCAGTGGTCTTTCCACTTCTAACCACATGACTATACCATCTCAGTCTACCCGTCCTTACCTCTAATATAAATCTGTAAATAATTCCTTTTCTATTCTGTACATTTTGTCTCAAAAATATTACTTTGGGAAACTTTTTCCAACTGTAAACTTATTCTCTGAGATGCACAGCATATTTACCATACACACATTGTTATGATTAAGAGAGCAAGTACAACAGTGATAGATCTTAATATGTATGATATGTTCTTTTGTTGTTGTGTTTTATCTCCCACTTTGTTCAGAGCGCTCCACATCACGTGCCTCCTCTGCTAAGAGTAGGTCTAGCACACCAACTCAACCAGTCCTCATTCAAATGGGTAACCACTGGATGGCAGGGGGGCGTGACATTGCCACATGGGAGCGCATCTCCAATCGGATGAAGACGTTCCATGCTCCAGGGTGGATGGAAGGCTCCCCAGCATCTAGGAGACCAAAGTCAGTTGGACCATACAAATACAAGTAAGTCATCAACATTTCTCTATTGAAGGCTTGCTCAGACATGACACGGTAAATCGCTGCAATTTTTGTTCTCTTTTTTTCTTGAGAAGGTTGAAAGCGGGCATGTTTAGTCCACTGATTAATGGAGTGCCAGGTGTGAACCATCTCATTCCATAAAAGTTACCAATACTTTTACAACTAGATGAACATTCACAGTTCCATCATGAAATCAATCCCTTATATTCATTTCTTGATAGATTCAAATCAAAAATTTATTTTGCTGCTGAATTTTAGTGATTTGTGAAGTATGTAGTGCTTGAGGCTTGGTACTCAATATCACTGGACTAAATTAAACCAGGCCCTGTTTCATAAAACTTGTTATCAATAACAAATTACAATAAATGTTATAAGCTACTGAGATCATGGCATTTGATTAGTTGAGAGCAAATTTGTCATAGAAATTTAGCATTATTTTGTTATTGATAACAAGCTTTATGAAACAGGGCCCTGGTTAGTCTACCTCTATGAATACAACCCCAAGACTTAAGAAGCCTGGCTATGACCTAATCATACAGGGTTTTGTTTCTAATGCCACACTTAGTGAGTGTACCAGAAAGTTAATGCAGGCATTGTCATTTAATGTTAAGCATCCTGGGAGGAATTTCAATTTGTAAAGAAATTTTGGCTTGCACCCAGTAAATATAAGATCGCGTGCTCAATTCGCGTGCTCGATCTTGATCTTATAATTTATTGTTTTGTTCTATTGTGCGTTAGACCGAGAGGTGCATTGATGCAACGTCGAGCCAAGTCTGCTGTAGGACCACGAGAGAAACCCCATTACTATCAAGGTAAAGAACCTACTATTCCACCTTTCACTCTTCTACCATTATCTGATTAACAATATACAAATATAGACTACTATAGGGTTAGGTCCCTGTAACACAAAGGTTTGCAATCAATTGTTGATTAATAATGGCCAATCAAGGTCATCGTTGCATGCAGTATTGTTCAAAAGGCTGGCCATTAACCAATCAGAATCTTCATTTAAATTTTGTATTTGATCGCAAACCTTTGTGGTTAGAACTGTGGTCCACAAGAGGACATACATATGACTGTTCATGAGGGGAGCAGCCCTGAGGGCAAATGGTCATCTTCACGTCACAGAGAATACCACAGTTTTACTAGAAACTCAAATATCTAGGCAGTATTTGTTTTGATATACCTAAAGCTAGTGATCTGCTGATGATCATCTGCACCATAATGTACCGCACACACAACAAGTTTGAAGGAGTGATGAATTTTCACGAATATCGAACGCATACATGATGACATCATCACACGACAGCGCCTAAAACAATGGATAGATGTAAATTTATGATGTCACAATGCAGTATGTAATTTGTATGTGATGCCATACGCAGTATAGAGTATCTGTGAATTGTATTAATTATTGTACAAAAATTGTGATGTCAGATGTCGCACCTGATGGCAAATTGCTCATTTGCACAAGGCCCATATAAAATGTATTTGTTACATGATGCGCAATGGACCAATCAAGTGTGCAGATTATTTTTATGACTGTTATAAGTCTATTTAACATGGCTTAGAACTTTGAAGAATTCTTAAGGAAAATGATTATCATGCAATGTAATGTTTTGAATGTGGAGTCTGTTGTTTTTGTTATAACTTACTTTCTACCTGTACTTTCTTGTAGAATGTGCATAGAATAAATGATTTGAAATGTGCTGAAATTATATAATTTTCTTTAGATATATTTCAGTTGTTAGTCATCTATGGACTGATTTTTATCGTGCTATTTTAGATGTTAAATATAATTTTTTGCCTTTTCTTGCCTTGTGATGCGTGCACATTTATTGAAGTTTGTAAGAAAATGATAACTTTATCTGTTAGAGACAGAGGCTTGTTTTTATGCAATGAAGACAGTCACTTACAGGATGTGAGGTATTGGAAACTGTCATTTATGAATATGTTTTTAACCTGCTTGAAAGTTTCATATACGTGTGCTATGACTTTGTGTTTTTAGTTGAATTTTGATATATTTTTTTCATATGGAATGTTTTCACTTTCCTTTTACAATAAAACCATTGCCTTTTTCTGAAGAAAGGAAATGTGTGAAAAGACAGCTTAGAAATAATTCTATCATATAGAAAATATGTGAAGTATTAAAAGGTTAAGTTTGGGTTTCTTTATGAACCATAACACAGTGACATATCATAACTTTGAAATAAAAATATTGATGTCAACAATATATGTCAACATGTTCTGTAGATAAAAATGTCACCTTTACTGGAAAACAAGTGTAACAACAGCTTTAAATACAGGTTACTGGGATAGACTGTTTCATGTAAGTAGAATTCCAAACTTGAGAAAGAATCAAGTTATTTGACAGAAATATCATAGATTTGTATTGGTAAATTCATTTAATAATAATAATAATAATTGGGTTTATGTAGCACCTTTTCCAGAGGATACAAGGGACTGTCCCTTAGTCTAAGGACATTTGGCATGTTGATTTATCATAGCTCTATTGTAATCATTCACTTCATGTACATATACATATTGTATGATACCATCGATACAAAGTTCACCTTAACCAATAAACAAGTTTAACAACAGTTTTAAATACAGAATATTAGGACACAGTGTTTTCAGTTAATATAAAAATACAAACCTGAGATGGAAACTAAATATGTGCATACCACAGAAATATCACAGATTTGTATGTACATGTACATGTACATGTTTTTGTGTGAACCACACAAAGACATGTTGATGTATCATAGCTCTAATATAATCATTCACTTCATGCATGGTCCCACTAATGATACCTTCATTTTCATTTGGAATCAATGTTTGGAATATTTAATTCAACGATGCACCTAACTCTTTCATATGTACAGTACATGCTGCATGAAATTATGATAAAGGTTTCCTAAACATTTCATTTGCCTGAGGTAATGCCACTTCTGTACATTATCTACAATAGCCTGATTAAACGTCATCTTGAGCTCTGTTCACCTAATAAGACAAATAATACTACATGTAAATGTCTTTTTTTAATATAAATTTTTAATATATTTTTTATAGCACCTTACCACTTGGAAGTTACTGACCGAAGTCCTCCCAATTCTGCACTTTATAGTGCACACTCTCACTCTTATGAGGAGCATTCTAGCCAGTCGTCTTTTTTGATGGCGCACAAATCTTATCATTGACATTTGCATCCTATTATACACTAACACTAACACTAACACCTGGTTAGAGAGGAGCAATATAGACAAAATGAAAGTGGTTCTAGTTTAAGTTTTCAGTTATACTGGCAATACATAGGGGAAGGAAAATTCCAGGAATCAAATTTGCTCAAAGTTCTGCTATCCTGTGTTGGTGTGTGAATGAATCATTGTTGTCAATGTCTGCATGTCACTCATGGTATCCATGCCCCATCCCCACCCTTCATTCCTTCCTTCCATTTCAGAATCATCTCACCCACCTCCATCCCCTGCATCCACTGACTTTACACAAGCTGAGATAGAACATGATCCTGATCCTAGCTACCTCCATCAAGCTCATCAAAATAACTTCACATCACCATCATCTCGTCCAACATCAGGGGTACGCAGGCCTACAACACCCCCCTTTGGAGGGCCTAAAAAACCACCTTCACCTCTTCATATGACTGTCAAGTTTTTATAATTTGTATAATGTAAGATCTTGAAACATGGATGTTTACAGTTTACTTTGTAACAGATGTTCATAGATTCCGCTGCCCAGGTATTAAATGCCCCATTGAATTCCTTGAGGTTTTAAACTATTGCTAGGTGTAGTTGATTCAGTGATTTATCAGAATGACTGTTAGGAAGCCTACAGCATCTGAAAATGACAGACCATGGGACTGATGGCCCACAAGATTGATAATGTTAGTCATATGGGCCTTCTGACAAGTCGGTCTTGTGAGGTGTCCCCTTTGGAGTTTGACTTTATTATACAATAATGAATGCCCTGGCAATATTTGTTGTACACAGCTTTCCATCATAATTTTATTTTCTAGTGTTAGACTTATTAATGAAATATCAAAGTCTACAGTCCTGATTTTGATTAATTATATGTCAAAAGAGTGCTTGCTTTCATTTGTATAACATCTATAAATAAATTTGTGAGTTTGCATCATGTTATTATGGCTGATATTATAGTTGATATTTTTGTTCAAGATGATTTTTGTGATAGTGCTTCTGCATTTACATACGATCCTATTCACTATGTGGGTGAGAGGGACGTTTATCTTTACACTGCTAAGCTTCAAAGCTGTTAGTAGAATATAATATACATGCAATTTTTTAAAACAAAAATTAAGGC
This sequence comes from Mesocentrotus franciscanus, assembly GCA_037976565.1. Taxonomy (NCBI): domain Eukaryota; kingdom Metazoa; phylum Echinodermata; class Echinoidea; order Camarodonta; family Strongylocentrotidae; genus Mesocentrotus; species Mesocentrotus franciscanus. The sequence continues at coordinate 3,191,644 of CP137674.1, forward strand.
TGACACAGAATTTGTGTTCAGTCATAGTCGTATATGCTAATCATTGAATACACCTTTTGAATATGTTTATAAATCCTCCTTTACTTCTAGATTTGAAAGAGGAAAATGGATTATAATTTAGTTTTTATTATGATAATTTAAGGAAAAAGTCTAAGGAATTATTGTTCATTACAAATGATGAAAGCCTATTAGCCTTCATTCCTGGTAGCTGCCGCAAAGGCATGCGATGGCCTTCCATGCTTTATCCGATCAACTCTTACCAATCAAATCCTTTTTTAAAAAAGGGTCAAGACACTTCTTACTTGATAAACTAGCTATTCTGATGTAAACTGACTATTGACTGAACATGGCAAATCATAATTTCTTGGACTTATTTAATATTGTTTTCACTGTATATACCACGAATAGTGCACCTGTATTACATAGTTTAACTAATATACATGTGTGTATACAGTCAAACCTGCTTTAGTGACCACCTGTCTATTACATATTGTTTCTCATTGAAACATGTACTAAAGGAACCTGTCTACAAAGACCACCTGTCTACAAAGACCATGTGCTATAGACAGGTTTGACTGTATTATATTAAGTTGCCTTTAAAACACACACTTAGATAGTTCACATCATATTGTGTTTTTTTGTTGTTGAAATTAATTTGATTGTGCAATGTGCAAATTTGAGTATTTATCAATTATTTTTCTGGGGAAGGTACAGTTTCTCCTGACAAATATTTTATTTATTAGTTGTAAAAAATATTTTTTTTATCAACAATTATTTCTTGTAAATGGCAACAAAACTATTTTAGCTGAAATTTTATCATTTTATATGGCATGTCCGTTCTATCAAATTTGATTACATGTTTCATTTTTATTTTGTGTAGATATGAAAGAAAAAACATGAGAAATATATCTCAATTTCTCATTAAAATTGTACATTGACTCATTAGAATTGATAGTTTTAGGAAATCTAATTTCTTTTGGAATTATATATCAAAGAAAGAAAATCTGATCATAACTTGTGGGAAAAGCTCATGTACAGATGTATATATATATATATATATATATATATATATATATATAAATTCCGTCCAACATGTTTACAAGTTACATGTATCTACAGCCTTATATACATTGTGTATACATTGTGTATACACTGTGTATACATTTGCCCTGACCAGTATTCTCTTTTCATTCACCAAATCTGACATTTTTTAATATGTTTCATATGTACATAAGTCACATTTAGTAAACTGAATAAAGAGTGAAACGCTACATATTTTACACTGCTTTTTGGTCATGATTCATACTTTGTTTTGTTTTACAATTTAGAATTTTACAAGTAGAAAGAAATCATCAATGAAAGAAAGGGAGAAAAAAATATATATATGTCTGTAAAATAAACCATGCAGTATTTGGCAATATTTTTATTGTGTCCTTGAAAGGAGTAGAAATTAAGAACAAACCATGTCATTTTTTTCTTCTTCTGGAAAGTCCCTTGCAATATTTATGGCATTTGAGTTGAATTTTCATGATTGTATGGAAATGTTTAGTTAACTTCTAAATCTTTTTGCAATCATGATGAGGTTAAGTACATGCTGTAGACTATAGCATATTATGATAAGTTTTGACTAGCTTCATGGCTTTCCCTGTCTCTTTTTATATCTTTGTTTTTGTTTTAATCTTTTGTATTATTTTTCATAAGATCTATGGCCTTTATGTTTATACCATTAGTTAAAGACCCCATTGGAAATGAAAACTGAAATAGATGAATAATATATTAAAGGAAAGCTTACAAGCCATAGATTACAATAATACCAATTATATGAGCATTCTACTTTAGTGCCTGTCAGATGAGTAACAGCTCTCTGAAAACTCGAAATCTAAAGCTTTGAAAATAGACCTAAAAACTAGCTATCGAATTGATGACATCATCTTATGTGGAGTACGCATATTCATGATGAGCCAATCGGGTGCACATAATATATCATCACTGTAACTGCGACAAATTTGACCCCTGCTGACCTGTAATTTGGAGAGGTAGTTTGAATTCCTTTATATTTGTATTCTATGTTCATTCAGCTTTACATTGATAAAAAGTTGTATTTACATCGGATAGGGTCTTTATAGGACTCTGCTGGATTCAGCTTCTTTAGCTAATACCCTAGTACACTTTAAACTTCATCTTATTCCATGTAATGTATGTCATTGTCAGGACTTCTCTATCAACACAAATTAATACAAACAGTCCTTTTAATGACTGTCCACATGGTTATACCGCAAATCTACTCTCTAAGTTATAATGACATTTTGTTTTGAAAATGTGGAGTTTAATTTGGTATTACTTTTAATTTGTAATACTGTACATTATTAATACTTAATTGAGGGAGAGGGGTGGGGGGGGGAGGCGTGTGGAACAGGTTGGTGAGAGGGATAGATTCTTTTTCGAAAGGAGAGTGATGGAAGATTTAGCTTCACACACATCCACACCATATAGACACATGGCAGATTGAAGAGTGTATGTCAATTAAAGCAAAGGACATATTACACATATATCACGCACATACACACACCCACAGACATACACACACAAATTAGAGTATACGTGTAGTACATGTATGTATATATGTATGTATATGACTGAGGTGTGAGAAATGGAAATAATTTTTTTGCAAAGATTTTTAAAAATGTCTCCATCTGTAATTTAAAAAACCTCACTTGGCCTAACAAAGAAATTAATGAAATATGAAGATTTGTCATTTGTTAGTTGACTGGATCTGATCTCACCAAAATTACTAGTCCATATCTGTTAATTGCCTTGTGGTTAGGGCATTGGGGTTCCAAGCCAGGGACCGGGGTTAAATTTCTGGAGGATACTTTTTTTTAAACAGTTGCAAAATTTACCCGATGGCAGCAGTGAGAAAGTTTGCTTATTCTCTCCTTTTCATTTCTTGCAAAGTACATGCAAATCACCAAAGACATTTGCATCAGTCCACATTCTTTCATTGCATTTTATATGTATGTATATATAAATATACATCTTACGGCGTCATATAAGCAGGACATTTTCGTGTCCTGTTAACAATTGAAGAAAAGAAGTGCCTTCTACGTACGTTTGCAGGCAGAGGAAACTTAAAGGCCTCCTAAGAAACAAAAGGTTTAATCATTAATTATTAGTTTAATAAGTTCGTGTATATATCGTTTTGAATTTAGGGTTAGGGTTAGGGTAATATACCAGTTTTTATGATGTCCGGTTAATGTACCATGTAGGGTTAATTATATGTAGATGTCCTGTTAATACAACATGTAGGGTTTTTTATATATATATATACATGTATAAATGGGTGAGTGGGTGGGGTGTGTGTGTGTGTGTGTGTGTACCGGCTGTATGTATTCACTGTCTTTTGTTTTTACTAACCTTATAGGTCATTGCATATATGTGTCTTACCAAATAAAACCACACAAATGATGATAAACAACACTTTTGAATTATATACTTGCAGCAGTTTATTATCCATTATATCAAAATATCTAAATATACATTTTGCTTGACATGACAATTAGAGATACATGATGATACTGTTTGTGGTGAGATTGGTAATAATGTCTTGAATAATCCAGTATATGGTTTTATTTCTTCAATGTTCCATTCAAGGAATAAATCTAACTACAATACTTTCCTTTTTGCATATTTTTGTTTGTGTACACAAATACAAGTAACCAAACTTTTGAACTGCTATGTTTTAGATTGTTTATCTTCTGGAATCTTATTATTCAATTCAATTCAAATATTAAATTAGAAATAAAAACATGCAGTAAAGCATGACAGTTGAGTATAATGTGGATGGACTAGCAAAGGCCTTTAAAGGCCTATCAAAGGCTAATCCCCACCAAGGTTGAGATAAGAAGATAATAAAGCTAGTAAATTATACAATCATTTAGAACAAAATTGGGACAATGTAAAACTATAAAAAAGAGTAGATGTCAAGTAGTATTTGCAAAAGAATTGCAATTATCAGATGAATCCAGCATTCAAACTTCGCTTGAAATATGAGAACAAAGACTTGTATAGTCTGAATAATTCCTGATATTTAAAGATATTGAATATGGACCACTAGAATTCACATCAAGTTCCATTTATATTTCATTTAGAACTGTATGAATTACCAGAAATGTACATTAAACCCTTAACTATCTATAAATCAATCCTTTTTGCTTCTATACTAATGCTAAGAATGTTCCATGGGGATGTGGGGTCTAGAACTGAATGTCAATGAATCGACTGATCTGGCACTCGTTACGGGCCTCTCCATACATGCCGATGACACAGCGACAGATGAAGTCAACCTGACTAGTAGCCTGGGGCTGGATCTGTTTCCAGATCATCATGGGTAGCATGGTGTTTAAGTCGCGGTGTTCAGTCTGCAGCCAGCGAAGACCCATTACAGAACCTGTGATGAAAATGTGCCAAAATGTTTTATGCATTAAGAGTGGAGAACATCGTGTACACATGGTTCAAGATTCATCGCTATGATGCTAATTGTTGACATGGTGATTCTACTGTGCCTGACTATTTTATACAATTCATGTTGGAAGTAAAGTAAATCTCTTTGGAAATTTTGCTCTGACGATCCACAGATTTACTACCAGGTTATGATATTGTAGAATTTTACCTCACATTAAGTCTAGAGGTTGGTCCCAATGATCTTACAAGTACATGTATAACAGAACAGTTTTTTTGCAAGGTGCAATGACATTCTTGTTTGCATGGTTTATCTCAATTTTCAGACTAGCTATTTAAAGTTGTTTAAAAAAGGTGATTAACACTTACCACGAGTGGCCTTTGCAAGTTTGGCATACTGTCCTGAAGGAATGGCTAGACGATTGATACCTTCTTCACCGCTGTTCTTCTTGTTGATGATCTGCTTACCAAGGTAGTTGACACCCAAGATTGGAGAATCTGTACTCTTCTTGTTCAGAGTAGGGTAGGATGAGAAGACATTGAAGGTGATTCCTTGACGCTCCAGGCGTTTCTGAATAGCTACTCTGCTATTGTTGATGTTGAAGTAGTAGTCAACTCTGTTGGTACTCTCCTCCTTGAAAAAATAACAAGACAAAATGAATTTTATGTATGGTTATATGTAATATTCACAAAAGCAAATGGGTTAATTTATTAGCAATAAGTAACCATGCCTTATTTTTGTAAAGGATTGTGAATGCAAGTTTATGATGATGATACATACCATCAAATCTTCATCAGCAATCAGGATGATAATCTTGGCAGCCTCCTTACGGAATGGATAGCTAGCAGCAAGCTGGATAGCACCCATAGCATCAACGGGCCTAGATCCTTGGAAGACTAAGCTGTCAACACCGCTGGAAGCACAGTCCACGTTGCTTTCCATCAGATGTCCACATAGTGTATGAATATGAGGTCGCCCATGGATGTCTGAGCCACCATATGCAGCAATTCCATATTTAACATCCTGCACTTCATGGGTATTGAGCTTGCTGTTCATATTTTGGATGCTGGTCTTGATACTTGACTTGATCACATTGTCTTCAGCCATTGCAGCAGTTTCAGACACGATGAAGATGATATCTGCAGAGCTTGTAGACCTGCCATCCTCCTGGTTGACTTCCCCAACTATGCAGTCCACTGTCAAGAAAAAGGTTAGATTTTAGTTAGTATGTTAATGTGATTGCAAATAAATATAATTTTGTGCAAAAAGTAATAAATGAATAAATAATGAACACATTTTACCAGAAAAAGTATTACATGTTTATATAGAAAATATTAGTGTAAAACATTCCAAATTATTTATGTCTTGAAAAAGGAAGAATTTTTCCATTCCCTTCTTAATTAATTTACAGGAATAACCCCAGAATATATTGCTAGATATGTTCCATCCTCATTTCTCATTTAGCTTAGCAACTCTTTCCATTGTACAAGTATGTACAATTCAAAGTAACTCACAGCATTCAGGATCATAGTCAACATTGCGCTGGAGATCCTTGCCAAGACGAACTACAGGATTGGTGACTTCGCATGTTGGGTTGCACTTCCTTGACTCCTCAACACAGAAGTTGTAGAACTCTTCCTGGTTGATATCCTGGAAGGTGGCATTCAACGTTGAGTCTTCATCAAGGAACATGTCTCTGCATTTCTCAGTGATTGATCGGCAAGATCCTAATCTAGACGGAATGACATTTCTTGATGTATGTGGAGAGACATCATATGCTGAAATGAACTCTGCCAAGTCAGTTGTAATACCGCCCTCTGGCAGGATAAATTCGTTGTTCTACCCTTGTGATGTTCTGTGTCGAGGTTGCCTAGGAGTCCACGAGACTTTCCATGGTACCAGCCACTCAGATGGAAGATGCATGGGAAGATTTCAAGATGGCAGGAAAGAGCAATGCCCTTGGTTGATGTCACATTCACCCATGGACCCTTAGCCATAATGGTCAACTCCTTGCTGATTGGTGTCTGGTAGGGTAGTTCCTGCAGGGTTGGCAATCCATTGATATGGACAACATTCTCATCATCAATTGCAACGCTCATGTTGCGGACTACAAGGGTAATGCGCTTCTTCTGAACCAAGAGTGTGAAGTTACTGTCTACAAAGTCGTGGGCGAGAACGTAGGTCTGTTGTTCGCTCCCATACTCTGGAACACTGTAGACTTTGCCATCAAATGTCATCATGTGGTTTGTTCGGAAGACCATGGCAGTATCTGTTTATAAAAAAAAAAATGATAATGGAAATGATGTAATTATAATTATATGCATTATTGAGGATATATACATGGAACACAACCAAATAGTTTTACATTCTCACTATAAGATGTTACATTCCCATGACTATCGCATGTTTCTTATTGTACATATCATTCTGTATTTACTCTTGGGGTAATTGGAATTAACAGGGCATGTCACTACATTGGTAAATAAGATCCCAAGGTGTAAAAATTGATAACTGATATTTCTTTCAATCTTATCAAATAAAAGAAAATATGAGAATAATTGTGAATTTAGCCAATGTAACTCACATTTCCATGGAGAGTAGACCTTCATCTGTTCCAAAGGAAGAATTTCAACAGGAATACGGAGCTTTTTGAGTATTGTCAGGACCTTGTGAATATATTTGGATAATTTGGTCTTGAGTTGAAGCTTAAGGTCCTCAATGTCATCCTTGATCTTCTGGTAGGTTTCTGGCCAGTTCTGTTTGATCTCCTTGATCTTCTCCAGCAGTTCAGTCCACTTCTCATTGGCCTTTATCTTCAGAGTCTCCACCTTGGCCATTATATTCTCTCGGAAGTGACTGGCATTCTGATTAAGTTCCTCGAATAATTCCTTTGCATTCTCATACTGAATCAGGACTCGTCTTTTGATCTCGGGATATTTTTCTTCCATTATTATTCTCTTCAGCTCTGGGTACTTCTCTTCAAGGAGGACTCTCTTCAACTCAGGCAAGGTCTCAGTCTTGAAATGAAGAGCCATCTCTTTTAGGTTGGTCAGCAACTCTGGGTCCTTTACAAATCTTGTCAGATTAGTGATCATCTCGTTGATCTTTGGCTTGATCTCCTCCTCCCATCTGGTCAAGATTTCTTCTTTCTTCTCCATGAGGCGAGGCTTCCATTCAGTTTCCCACTTTTGCTGGTAAAAGTCCTTTTTCTCATTGAATTTACGCTTGTGCACATCAAAGATTTCTTTGACAATGCCCAAACTGTCCTTAACCTGTGCAATATTTTCCTGGAGTATAGTACGGAATAGCTCAACCTTTTCATCGATCAAAGGCTTTCTCAGTTGATAGTAATCATTCATCTTCTTGGAGATATTGTTATACCTCTCTGTCAGGTTCATACGAATCTCTTGCAGAGTGTTGTTGAGCTGTAACATCTTATCCTGGAGAGAAATAGGAACAAAAAACATGGAACCATTGTTAATACATTGTTTATCAGGTTTGATATTGAATTAGTGAAAGTTGAAACAGGTACCCTTGTTGAAACATCATATATCAGAGTTGATATTGAATGTTAATATTTTTTTTAATAGTAGGCCTACAATTTGATTTTTTACAATAGTGAAAGCAAAAGAAAGAAAACACTACAAAAGAAGACAATACCTTGATGAACTGGATCTGGCTGTTGCTCAGTTTGGGCAGTGTCCTGAAGCTGGTCCAGTTGAATGGATGAGAGATGTTCATGGCAAAGCTGTGGTCATCAAGACGGCCAATGGAGTTGAGCGTATCCCAGATCAGCATGCGGGTTTGGTTCATGGCCTGGCCAGTGAAGAGGCGAGTCTGGTTTAGTGCAAACTGAGTCATGATGCGGGTCTGGTTTAAGGCGTAGCGGGTCATGACTTGGCTTTGGTTAATAGCCTTCTGTGTCAGGAGACGAGTGCAATTGAGGGCAATGATGGTCAGATTCCTTGTTCTTTCAATTGGCTTGATGGTTGCAAGGTATGACCTAACCTTTGTTGGAAATTGATCCACTTCATAGTAGCGGATTGCCCAGCCTATATGACAAATGAAATGCAGAAAATATTTGAATTAATAACGGATACAATATTGTCATTAAAGCATTATTACAGAGAATCATCCATATTAATTACTGAAAATCTTTAGACATTCAATGTTAATATGTTTTGCTACTGTATGTGTAATACAGTCATCAAAATGAAGTTGAGTAAATTCCTTTCCTTACCTGCCATGGTGTTGTTGACATATGTCACATATTCCAGGGCAAAATCTTTTGCAGGTCCCTGAATGTAGGTCACAATGGTGTTAGTCATGTTGCGGGCATAGTTGATTGTCTTTGCTGTCATGTTCTTAGCCCGGTAGAATGAATTCTGGGTCAGGTTCCTGGCCAGAAGAGCATACTCCCTGGAGAGATTGAGAAGCGGAGTTTCATCCCTGATGTAGATGACCAGATTGATGCTCCTGTTGCGTATCATATAGATGGTTTCATTGGCAACCTTCAGACTCCTGACAATCAGATCTTTGGTGTTGTTGAGGTATATCTTCATTTTTGCAATGCTCTCTTCAGATGTTAGATTCTTCCATGCTTCTATGGCTTTGGCTTGGACAATAACGAGTGTCTCGTTGGCATTGTTCATTAGAATAACCGATGTCCTGTTGAGGAAGCACATCGTCTCATTGATGGTAACCCTCCATGACTGGGAACGGGTGCGGTTAAGGAAGACAATGAAGTCCCTGGCAGTTTGGTTCAGGATTGGAAGAACAACCTCTCTGAGGGTGGTGTTGTATTCATTCAAGACATCATAGAAAGTCTTGTTTACCATCACCAGAGATGTGTTGGCCCATGTCAACGTCTTGCTGGCGTAGAATTTGGTCAAGTTTGAAGCCACAAGAACCTTTCCGTAGGAAACATTACCTACCTACATTTTAAGAAAAAAAGAAGACGAAAGAGACATGCTTCACTTATGCAATAAAAACAATTTAAAAGGGTACAATTATATCAAAGATATCTGATTAGAGGGGGGGGGACTTTTAAAGATTTAAAAGAATTTTTCTTTAATTGCTTTGTCATTTATCCACCAAATGTATGCATTTATTAAAATGATGGAGATCTATTGTGCAGGTCAATTCTTCTGGGTTACTTTCTTCTCTCCCATTTCTATTTCTTCTTTACAAAGTTTTCAAACATGTATCTTTTAACTCACCTCAAAGACGGTCATATCCAGGTATTTCACAGGATACTTGTTGAGCAGACTTGTTCGGTCCTTGATGCTCATCTTTGCATTTTCAACAAGATTCTCTACAAGTTGTCGGATGTATGCATTGAAGTCTTCACTGAGTTCAAAGATGGTCTTTTCCATTGACCTCATTGGTAGCTCATTGATCAGTGAGTATTCATCTTTGGCTGCAAAGATTATGGCTTCAACTGTCTTGTTGATACCCATCTTGGTAGCGTTCAGGAATTCTCCAGACTTCCTTATGATGATTGGCCTCCATGTCTGCCATTTACCATGAGCCTTGATCTTGTAGGTGATAAATTTGTCTTTTCCAAGCACGTACATATCCTGAGCTTTCTGTCTGTAGATGATGTACAACTCTGTGGCATTCTCCTTCAGTTCTCCATAGAGGCGTGTCATGTTGGCTTTCACTTCTTTGTAGAACCTTGTAAGATTGACTTTCAGTTCCTCAAGCTTTACCTTCATTTCATCAATTTTCTGGATGGTTTTTTGCTTGTACTGAGGGTATCTTTCGATGTGGTATTCTGCAGTTTCCATCAAGAAAGCCTCAGTCTGGGCAGGGAGTTGACGAACACGTTCTCTCAAGTTGGCAGCATGAACCTTCATCATTTCAACCTTCTGCATCATGATCTCACGATAAGGTTGCACACGAGGTTCAAGGAACTCGATGGTCATGTTGATGTATTTGTCAGTGATGTTGCGAACCTGCAGAGTGTAGTTGAAGAGAGCTTGTCTGGCATAGCAAGTGTAGTTGCGGATGGTCTCATTGACAATTGGAGCATACTTCTGATAGTACATGGTAACATTTCCCTTGGTCATGTTGTAATACATGATTGCTCTTTCCTTTACAATCTTGCTCTTTTCAAGTACAAGCACTTTGTATTTCTTCATTGCCTTCATGACCACAGGAGTATACTCCTTCCTGAAAGCCATTACTTTGTCAATTGCAATTTGAGAGTACACCTTGGTGAGGTTGGCCACTTGCTTGCCAAAACACTTTGTGCGGTTGGCTACCTCCTTGCTGTAAACCTTAGTGAAGTTGACTGCCATCTTGCTGTAGAGGACTGTAAGATTCATTGTCATGTTGACAGGAGGCTGAACGATTTGAAAGATGGTCCTGTTGAAGTAGCAGAGTGGAAGCATATTGACAGGATGAGTTTCGTTCTTGGAGATAGCGATGATCTGGGTAATAACCTCATCAAGCTGTTCCTTCCTCTTCATGTACTCGTTGCCCATGCGAACAATAATTTTGTCATATTGTTCCTTCCTCTTCATGTATTCATTGACGATCTTTTCAATTATCTGATCAACATCAATGTTGTATCTTTCTCTGATGTAATCAGCAGCAATGACCTTCATATCCATCAGACGCTGCTTGAGCTCTTCAAGTGATCTTGGGCGAGCATCCCACTGGTCCTTCAGAACTGTCTTGATTAGGTCAGCCTTTGTCTTGACAAAGAGTGTTACAGCCTCGGTCAAGTTTGCTACCTTTTCTTTGGTGATGTTGAAGACGAGCTTCAGATCTCCCTTGATGACATCCACATAGACATATTCATGGAGGGTAGAATTCCACTCTTTTAGCATTTCAATGGCCTGCTTGATGGTCTCATTCAAGTAGGTCTTGTTGACATAGCGGAAAGTGGTTTGGTTCAGCAGTTCAAGACCGTTGATCATTTTGTCTTTCATATCTATTGCCAGATCCTTTGTTTCCTCTACACGGGTCTCATTAATGATGTCAATGACATTACGTGGTCTGATGCGGATGACCTTACGCATAAGCTCCTGGACCTGGGCATCATCTTGGTAATCAATGAAAATGGACCTTGTGATTGCATCAGTGGTGGTGCTGTTTAGGTAGTAGTGGATTAATTTCTTGAACCTTCGTTTTTGGACTCTGAATTTTGCCTTGACTGTTTCCTTGTCCAGTGAAGCAATGTTCATCTTCATCTCATTAATCTTTTCTCCAATGTTTACTTTGAGTGTAGCCATTTTTTCCTTGATCTCGCCAATCTTCACTTTCAATTCTTCAATCTTCTCTTGGAACTTGGGAACATTGAATCTGGTCTGGATATAGTTGACAAGACTCTCAACTCTCGCTTCGTACTGAATAAGCTCCTTGAAGTCAGCTACAGCAGCTACAGCCTTCTTGGTTAGGTTTGCCCTGAGTTCCTCCATGTAATTCTTTGCTCTGGTCTTGATTGCATATCGATTCTCCAACACCCATGTGATTTGTTGACGGCGCTCTTCATACTTGATGAGGATCTTGATGTTTTCCATGGTTTCTCTTGGATGAGTGATATTGTATCGGAGCTTAGTGTATAGTTCCCTGAGTGTAGCATTAAGCCTGGTTACTTTTTCATTCAACTTTGTCAGGTTGACATACTTGCTGATGAATTCCCGAGGGTTGTTGCGGGCAAAGGTGATGGTCTCATTGAGTTTCTGCATCTGTGTGCAGAATGTCTGGTTCAAGCTCTCAAGCTGGGTGTAGAAGGTCTGGTTCAGTTTCTTCAACTGGATGAAGAGAGTTTCATTCAGTTTCAGAGCCTGGTTGAAGAAAGTCTGGTTGAACTGTGAGAATGTGGTACTGAGAGTGTCATTAGCCAACATCATGGTGTAGCGCATGAAACACTTGGTGCAGTTGGTCATCCTCCTGGTATGTGTGAGGGTACGGTTAGCAACTTCCATGATCCTGTTGATGGTGCTGTTGGCAATGGTGATGGTACGGTTAAAGGTACTGTTGATTGCACCAACAGTGATGTCCACAATCTCTGCAACTGTCTCTGGGTTCCAGCTGAAGTTGCTGTAGATTACATTACTCTCATTCAATTTCAGCAGCCATGTGATGTCATTGACTGTCTTGAAGTTGTCCTTCTGTGAAAACATTAAAAGTGCATTAGATAGTAAAATTGATGCACATGTATTTCTCTTAATCAATAATACTATTATAATAATAATACTAATATGCATTAACAGCTATTAATTATCACTTGCTATAATGAAGCTTGTAGCATTTAATGTAATTAGGTCTTCATATTGCAGATTGCAGATACCAACAAAAGCTTATACTACATGCAAATTGCCTTTTTTGAGGTTAAATAAAAATGAAATATATTGGAATTTAATGATCATTAATCTTGTAGGATGACTGAATTTCCACAAGCTTCTTTAATTATGTGAATTTGAATCTAAGATACTGCTAGTGGTCGATACATAATGAAAATCGGTCTCAGCACTCACCAATAGTTCATGCTCAATGTAGAAAGTCAAGCTGTCCCCAAATGTGTTGAGATTTGCTCCAGCAGAAATCAGACCAATAGATGGAAGCTTGATGGTAGCTACCAGATTCTCATAAGTGAGGCGCTGATTGAAGACAACAGTTCCCTTAGGGTTGGCCCAGGTGATGTTGAAGAGCTGGGACATGTCTTTCAATGTTGTAAGATCAAGTCCATTCTTGACAGCGAGGTTATTCATAGGATCAACCCAGAGGAATACAAAGCGATGACCGATGTAGGAATACTTGATACCCTTGAAACCTTTGAACACAACTGAGTTTTGGAGAGTGCTATTGACAAAGCCGGATTCCACATTTGCATATGAATCGATAAGAGCCTTTTCGAAAGACATGATTCCAGCCATATTTGTGATATTGAAGTTAGAGATTCCTGTAGCTCTGACAAGTGGAGAGGTAAAATTTCCACCAACCATTGCAGATATTTCTCCATAGTGTGTAATGTTAGTGAAGTCAATGAAATTCAGTTGGCCACTGAAATGTGCATCATTAAATGGTGTAAGAAGAGTGAGCATCACTTTGGAATTGGCAGCATCAAAACTGAGAAGGGAACGAGAATTGTTCATCTGAGACACGAACAAGGCACTGCTGTTGAGCCATTTGCTCTTGATATTACCATTCATGCGGCCTGTCACTTGTTCAAAGTTGAAAAGGCTGTAGAAGTTCTTTATAGAGTAAATGGTTTCAGTCATAGCAGTCATTGGCTTGCTGGTGAAGCGTGCTTCTGATGTCATGTTGAACAGATCAAAGCTGGTAAGATTACGTACATTCTTCAGTTCAACCATGCCAAGAGCCTTTCCTGTAGCAAATCTAGTTGTCAGTGATCCAGCAGAATGAGCCACAAGCTTTTCAAATTTGCAGAAACATGAAGAGTCAGTAAGTGTGTAGTCTGCTACAAATGATGAGTTAAACAGTTTGTTGTTTAGGACAGATTCAGCAGATGCTGCAACCCGAGAGAAATGGAAAAGTGATTCAAATCCCTCAAGAGAATAGTCAGCAATTGTGGTAGAATTGACAAGTGTACTGTTGAAGTTGGTTACAAAGCTTCCATTAACACGATCAAAGGTCATGGGTCCTCTGAAGTTGTCCATCTCCATGCCAGTCTTGCCTTCAATGCTTGCTAGTCTAGATGTGAAGGAAACCAGAGCTGAACTGTTGACACGGTCAAAAGTGAAGATACGTTGGAAGTTTGTGAAATCAATTCCTGCCTCTGTTGTCAGATTTGCCAAGATAGACTTGATTGTAGTGTATCCACCAATTTTGACATCAGCAAATCTGAAAAGCCTCTCAGAACCATGCATCTGCATGATACCTCTTGATGAAGAGTTGACAAATCGGCTGGCTACATTAAATTCAGCAGATGATTCAGCAGAATCAAAGGTTGTAATGTTTTCAAAGTTGGTCAGGATTGAGTCAGCATTGCCAGTCATGTTAATCTTTGATGTCAGGAAAGAGAAGTCACCCTTCATAGCTGCATTTCTAAACTTGAACAGATTTGTGGAATCGGTGACCTGAGCAGAGCTTGAAGCTTTGATTTCCCTTATAAATGGAGTGTTGATGGTGATAGCAGAAGACACATTAGCAAGTTGAACCTTGAAGAGTCCAGCACCAGCATTTGCAACCAGACTAGATTGAGTGGTGGTATTCAAGAATCTGCTGGTCATGACTGATGAGGTAGAACCAGTTATAGTGTCATACTTCATGAAACCTGCCATGTTCTGGACATCAAAGTTGGTAACACCTTGCATCTTGATAGGCCAAGAAGAGAAGTTTCCTTGAGTAGATATGACCATTTCTTCATAGTTCAGGGGCCCGGCTTGGTTGTTGATGTGGGCATTGATACTGGTGTGCAGGGATGAGATGATGCTTGAAAAGTTGGATGATGCACTGCCCTCCATTCGAGAGTATGTAAGGATACCAGCCATGTTGTCCAGCCTGAAATGTGAAAGAACATTCCATTGTGCAATCCTTGAATTGATGTCATTAGCAGCAGACATTTCATACTTTCCAAACGTTGTGACATTCTTCCAGTTTTCCATTTCAACATCAAATACAGAACCAGTCTTGATGATAGGTGTGCTGACATTGAAGTTGGTTGAAAAGACATTTGCTGCAAATGTTAGGGGACCTGCAATATCACGGACAGACCACATGGCTCCAGTGTCAACCTTTGCAATGCGGGATGTGATGCCAAACATGCTGTTAGTAGTGGCATTTGATGCCTTGAAGAAACCATTTGAACCAATGACGAAGTTGGTAGAGTTGGAAGTCATTACGATCAAGGGACTGGTGAATTCATTTTGTCCAGAAATTGCCAATTGGTCAAAATTCAGGAGAGATCGGACACCAGAAAAGCTAGAATCCATGTTCATGGTCCAGTTGGTCCACTTGGTGAGAACAGCAGTCTTTGACATTCCAGTAATGGAGTCAAATTTGTTAATCTTCTCAAAGCCTTGAAGAGCCAGCCCACCATTGTAGGAAGCAAATGTTGTTGTCAGAGGAGTAACGGTGAAGATATTGGAGGTCGTCATGTTCATAAGCTCAAAGTTAAAGAGCCTCTGGAAGTTTTTCATTTCAAGCAGACCACCAACAATCATATGGGTGACAGGGGTATTAACTTCATGAGAAATGGTGCCATTGATTCTTGTAAAGTCAAAAATACCTCTCATGTTATCAACTTCAACTCCATGGAAACCTGTGATGTTGAGCATCCTGTTATTCACTCCATATTCAATCTTGGCAATGCTGCTGGTGTATGTGAATGGTGCAGTCATATCAATGATTCTACCTTCATAAGATCCAGACACATTCAGCTTAGATGTTGTAAGGTTTCCAATGACGACAGTTTCTGCAAGAGGATACTGGAACCAACCTGCCATGTCTTGGACCTTGTGCATTTGATGGTAGGATGTCTTCAATGGGAATGTGTTGAAAGTTGCAATAACGTCTGCAGATGCCGAGTCAAACTGGTTGACTTTCCTAAAGTTCTTTAGAGAGATCATCTCTGTCAGGCTGGAATTGACATAGTAACTGTTTGCCGCCATGACAAATGAATGAGCAATGGTATCAAAGTTGAAAAATGATCGCACTCCGTTAAAGCTTACTTCATTCAGGATAGATGTGGAAACATTGAAGACCTTGGATGTAAAGTTCATACCTGATGAAATGGAGTCAAAGTTGAGGAGAGATCTGTGATTGGTAATGTCCATACCTCCAGTCATTGATGAGTTCATTAGACGACTGGTGAAAGATGACAAAGATTCAACTGCCACTTTAGCAACCTGAGTAAATGAACGCACATTTTGTACAAGCAATGTGGTGTTGGTGTTTCCCCTAGCAAAGCAGGATTTAATATTGCCGGATACATGTCCGGTAATTTCATCAAAGTAGGAAATATTCTGGAAGTCTGTGAAGGCAATATGATTGTCCATAGTGGCGTTCAGAAGAGCTGTCTTTACAAACCAGATCTGCTTTCCTGTGACACTGTCGAAGTCAAAGAGCCGGCGGAATCCATTCATCAAGAGTGTGTTGTTGGCTGTAACATTCAGAAGGCGAGAGGACAGAACATAGTTGGATGAGCCATCTAGAGTTGTGAAAGATACATCAGAATTCTCAAGATTCATCTGGGTTTCATATGTGCTGTTGACAAACCTGCTAGTAATATTATTGCTGAGGTGAGTTGTCAATTGGCTGAATACTAGAGGGCCATTCATATCCCGAAGAACCATGCCAGAGCTGTGACTGCCATTGATGAACTTGTTGAGGAGATAAGCTTCTAAGCTGCTACTGACCTCATCAAATTGAGAAATGCTGCTAAAGCCCTTCAGCTGAGATTGACCCTGAGCATTCCAATTGACCATCTTGCTCCTGATGTCATGGGAAGCCTTGACAAGGACCTTGTTGAATTTGAAGAGCTTTCGGAAGGTTTCAAAACTTACTGAGCTGTTAAGTGAAGACTTGATCATAGGAGACTGAAGCTTGTATGTCAGAATACCTGTCATCTCATTGAAAAAGGTGGGTGCAGACATTTCATTGATGTTGAAGTTGCCAATAACATCAAGAGATCCCAACATTGATGTCATGGATGTGTTGTGATTTGCCGCCATGTTCAAAACCTCATGAAAGTTACCATTGTTTGAAGAGCGTGTGCTGAATCTTACAAGAGGAGAGTTAACCTCAGTATAGTGCAAAGCTGCCAAATCAAAAGGAGTTTCTGGTGTAGACATGGTCACATTAACTGATGTTAGGGTGCTCATACGAAGTCCTGTCCTTATTGATACATCTCCCTCAGTCTTCAGGGTTATCTCACGATCCTCAATAAGCAGAGAGTGATTAAGACCAGCTGAGATGTTCAGTCGCTTCTGTTCAGCAGCAAACGACAGCTTCTGGTCAAAGCGGCTTTGGCTCAAAAAGATGTAATGTGAAGCTGACATGTTAGCAATGATTGGACTAGACATGTTGGCACTTTGACGCAAGGTGAGGGTTGATGAAGTAACGTTGAAAATGAACTTGTTCAAAACCAGATCCTTGATGCTGTTGAAGTCCCTGAAGAAGTTCTTGTTAAGGATATCGCGCACGATCACGGGTACGAGACGTGGACGCATCTCAGTGACTGGGCCGTCAACAACCAAACTGTTTGAAACATTGGTTGAGATGAGTTGATGGATGTATGACGTATACATAGAAACAGCAGAAGGCTTCACAGACAAGTTATCTGTCAAAATTAAAAGTTTGGATACAGTTTTGTTATCATGTCTAATTTAACAGAAATAACTTTTTATAATCTTTCAAAACAGTATAATTGTGCCTATCAGTAAGCAGCTTTAATTATTATTGTTAGGTTAAAAAAACAAAAGAAAAAATCGACACTATTTTTTGAGGGATTATTCTTCTATGAGTTTATATGCAAAAAAGGTAATAGGAAATAAAATTTTGATTTCATTTTTCAACAGCAATACCCCATGGGAATGACAACAAATTTTAACATAATAGAAAATAAAGGTATTTGCAGAATGGCAGAAATTCTTAATTCGCTGAAAATTAAGCCGATTGCAAGAGGTAATACATGGAATACATTTTTCTGACTTACTTATTTCAATGAAATCCAAAAGGTCTGAGAAACTGCTGTCTTGACTATTTTCATAGAAGAATTGTAGTCCATTATCACTGGTATACAGTGCTGTGTAGTTCTGTAAATACACTGATGATGGTGTCTCAATGGTAATTGCCAAGTTTGCTGAAGGTTTCTTCCATCCGGCACCAATACTGTTGGACACAGTAACTTGAGGTTTGCTGTAACGAGTGTCGTAGAGTGTGTACGTATGGTCCAGTGTGGATGTGCCAGACTCCATATCGATCATAAGATGAAGAAGATTAATGTTGTTTATCTGGAATAAAATTGGATTAAAGGAGGAAAAAATCAAGCTCAAGACCTTTGGTGCAAAAGTAAACTTCATACATTGATGTCATCTGAAGCAATGTTTTACATACAGCTTGTTAACATTACATTTGTTTAAACATTTACCACAGTTTTTCAAAGATTGATCAATAATATGAGTTAAAAAAAGATAATGAACCAATAAGAAATTTCTTTGTATATCATGTGTTTGGAGCCATAAGGGCATTAATTCATATACCACCCTCCTGGCTTTGAACAGACAATGTTTACCTTAAGCAGAGGGATTGGTGTCGTCAGTTCCAGGGAGTAGTCCTTTCGGTTGCTGATTGTAGCATTCTCAAGTCGGAGATCAAAGTCGTATGTCAGGTGTGTCTGGGGGTTCCTTGGGTTGGGTACAAAGATGCTGGTCTGAATTAGATGTTCCTCAGTCAGGGATGATTGATCAAGGATCCTGAAATTGGCACCACCATCTATGACAACTGGCTCATCAATGAGTGAAGTCTCGCCAAAAAGTTCTGTAAGAAAGAATAAACTAGTCAACAAAGACTCCTGAGAAAAGATTACATGTAATAAATTCCTGTGCCAAAGTTGACTATGACAATTACAATAGGCCTGTTTAAAACAAATTTTTCTAAAGATATCAAGGTGATGCTATTGAGCAAAATATATTCTAATGCTACATGTTTTCAGCAAGGAATGTTAGCCAATGGTAGAAAGCATTATTTTGACTAAAATTAAAGTTGACATAGTATATCGTATCTGAATGTGTGCATGTCAATTCTCTCTGTGATATACTGTAGTTATATTACAATAACTGCATTTGTATTACTTACTAAGCAGAACTGGAGAGTTAAGGAACATGGAAGCATCAGGGTTATTCACAAGAACGTCTGTCCTGAGTCCCATTCTGAAGTTCTGGTTGGACTCTCTTGGCTCCTTTGTTACATCGTATTCAGCAAAGATATGGTGAGTGTTGTGTGCAACCTGTCCTTCCAGACGATAGCCATTCACTTTAGTTTCATTCCTCAAGGTAACAGCCAGAAGAGGGAATACCTGTTAATCAATGCCACATTACAATTAACACAATATCTGCATGTCAAATTAAAATTAGGAGGCAAAGAAACAGGTTACTTTATGCTTTAATGACTGAGGCTGTCTTATGATCAATGTATAAACATGCCATCTCATTAATAGCACCTAACACCCAAACCTACAACAATGTTTTTTCTTGTAAATCATTTGCTAGGAATAGCCAGTGTTTCCTGTATCTGCACAGTGATTCTCAAATATAATATGCCAAGAATGGGAAGACCATGCAGTGTCAATTTGGTAGTCCAACCAGTGGGGAACTCTCCATAACACGGTTACACTGTAAATGAAGGTACCAACTAGATTTAGTAACATATGAATGATTCTTACCCATGTGGCTTTGGAGATTTGTGTGTGGACTGTAAGCTGTTTCAGTTCATCTGTAACAGTCTGAACAGTGTTGAAGTCTAATGCCCAGTCAAGGGTTCCCATCTTGAGGTCACGCTGTACCATTTGTCCCCTTTTGATTCTCCTAGCAGTGATGGTTGCGGTCTGGTATTTAGCATGGTTGATCTGATATCCAGTCCAGGGGAAGATAAGCTGCTTGTACAATGGAGTCTCATTATCCCTGCAAAAATTGAAGAGCAATTATTGTGAAAATAAATAATCTGTCCTTTTTGTTAAAGATATCTTTATAATGATCAATTAAGATCTAAACATCTTTCGTATGAATAAATAAAAATCAGAGTTCATGCTACAGGACATATCCTAACAGACTCTCTTTTTGGACACTTTTTCATTTTATTACTTCTGTTTTATTCCTGCATAAGAAACTTTTTAAGTAATGAAATGATGCCTCCGGTACCACCTTTGGTGGGAGAGGCATAACAGAGGAGGTAGCTTACCAATAGTATGTGTCAGTAAGATGTGCATTCCAGTCACCATTGTTTGACTGCTTGACAAACTGTCCAACAGCAGCCCAGTACAAACTGTTGATGGATGCATTGAAGACTGCAGTAAGATTCTTCTGTGCTAGAGATGTCTCGTTCCTAACAAGGAAGTCAACTGATGCTGTGTTCTCAGCAGCAGAAACATTGAAGACGGCCCTGTATGAGGAGGACGAATCTGTGGTTTCATTCAGGATTCCAGCAAACATGATGAAGTTCTTAACTTCTGGCACAGTGAATGTCCACTTGGCTGTCTTGCGAAGACGATCGACACTCACAAGTGAGGTAATGTTGCGAGTAAGTTCCTCTCCTAAAAAAGCCATAAAAGTTATAAAACATACTGGTTATACAATTTGATAAGAAACTGATTGGAAATTTCATCTAGGCTTCATCAGTTTATCATTTCAGCTTTCAGTTGTGAGTAGACAAAACAGGTAAGGCATGTAAATACTACTAACTCTAGTTGTTGTCGTTCGCCTGACTTCCGCCAGTTGACAGGGTTCACCACGAGAAGGTCGACAACTTGAACCACCAAGGCTACGCTGATAGAATCTGACAGACAAACTGACAAACAAATCCCTTGTGGATGATGATCACCCCCTACACAAAATGACGACAGAATCCCAAGATCTAGGTCGCCAACGCCTTCGATCCCGTCGACCTTTCTCCCGACATGCAGCCGCCCTCAGCAGATCAGACTTCAGCTTAATCCAAGAGTGGGAAAAGAGCTGGAAAGGGATGGCCCGCCCACGGCAGTTCACTGTTCCCCCTGGCATCAAAGCTCCGGCTGGCTCTGAGCTACCTCGGAGGAATTGGGTAACACTCAATAGGCTGCGAACTGGGGTTGGAAGATTCAACGCTATATGTACCATTGGGGACTTCGGCAATCACAGACATGCATCTGTGGTGCAGATGAGCAGACAGCAGACCATGTCATCTACAACTGCCCTGTTCTCCAACCCCCTGACGAGATGACTGATCTGTCAAGCCCAAAGGCTGCTCAAGTCAACTGGCTTACCCAGCTTCAAGAAATAACTTGAGATATCATACTACTACCTCATACGAAAGAAGAAGAAGAAGGTAAGGCATCAGAACTTCGGCAGTAAAAGCTAGTTAAATTCTATTTATAAATCTATGTAACTATTTATTTAACAATTAAATATTGATCTATACAACTATTTAAAAAGTCTTTATTACCTGGTGCATAAAAAGAGACACGGACTGTATCAATAAGCTTGGTAACTGCTGGAGCGTTTTGCTTGTTCCTCCTTCCGATCGAGCTGAATGAGATGGGTGCTGGTACACCGCCTTCCCTGATCTGCTTGTACTGAGCATCGATGGTGTATGCCTTCAGTGCTCTGAAATAATTAAATTGTGCATAGCATGTCATCTTGTCAACATGTAAGTTTGAATACAAATATATTTATATCTCAGTTGAACTGACAATATACCATTGCCATTAAACATCCCATTTCTTATCCCACTGCTGACATCACTCATAATGTTGGTGTTGTTGTTAGTTTGGTTTATTGTCAGCATTAGCTTATTTTAAAAATATGTCCAATATGACCATAAACAATACTTACTGGTCTGTGTTGACGAGGGTTACATTGAAACTGTTTGGTCCACTGAATGGGAAACGTGGTGCTTCAGCAACGTAGCTTGCATTGGGATAGGCCCAGGAAACACACAGATCAACACCGAAGACTTTGCTGACATTGGTACACCTCTGACTTTGGACAGCATCCTCAAGAACTCCTGGGATGAATTCAATATCTCCATTAGCCTTCAAGAGGTTGTAGGTTGTGGAATAGTTGAAGAGGTTCATTGGACGGTCAGTGTTGTTAAGGTTGATCTTGAGGCGAGTTCCATCGACGGTGATGTTGCCTGCAATCTTGGAGGAATGGTAGACAGTAGCATTGGCCATAACACCAGTGAAGACCTTGGTAGGCAGACCAATGCCCATGGTAGCCAGAACCTCTACAGCAGCACTAGAAGTAGGCACAAAATAGCAGACAATACATATGTATTAAAGAAGTTTCTTCTTTTATATTCAAGCAAAAATTAATTCCAAGCAGTAAAAAATTAAGTGGATTAAACAAATATGCTCATCATGTGGAACGTACCTTGGAGCAACATGTCCTGCAGCAATGATCTTGGGAAGATTAAAACTGAACTGACTCTTCATGCGTAGGCTGACAACAGCAGTACCATTTATGCTGCAGTTAAGGGGCATACCCATACCAGTTGGCAGAATGAAGCTCTTATCCATAAAGACCAAAGATCGAGTTGTGTTTAGGTTGAGTCCCTGTGACAGGAGCTGTGGAATCTGTAATGTTCAAACATATCCTTGATAAATACTTGGCTAAATTTGTTTGGCAATTCTTCATTTATGACAAACTGTCAAGCTCATTATTTGAGCAAAACATGAAGATATCTACTTCTTTTAGTTATTGCCTCACTTTCATAATCTATTCTTCAATGCTGATTTGAAAAACATTGTTGGAGAATGCTCTAAAGGCAATTGATGGTGCATTATTAAATGAAAATTGAATATAAACTGACCTGTTTTGTCTTGTTCATAAGTTCTTCATAAATTCCCATGGTGTAAGGAATGAGAGCGAGAACATCACTGGCACTAACGAAACCAAATTCGTTTCCAAGGAGACGAAGGAAGACAGTAGCATCAGTAGCAGATGGTTCCATGCCAACCAGGTAGTGCAGTTGGTTGAGCTTGTTCATTGTGTTTTCATGGATCACATCAACAATCTGAATGCATTTAAAACACACATCACAATTGTAGAGGAATACATATGTGAGGGATAAATAACTTTCACTCTGAAATCATGAAAATATGGAAGATCAAAGCTTCTTAGTTAGTGTCGAAAATAGTCATTTTATAAACACCCGTGCAATATATTTGTGAAGTATTCTTCAAGCACTTGGGAACATCTTATCCCAGATTGATGTAGATTCGTAGAATATGATTTGCAAGCAAATGGCAAACAAATGTGAAAACAACAAATGTATTCATCACTCAAGTTATTAATAATAATCAAATATTATACCTGAGGCTCTCCAATTGGTGACTGCCTCTTCTTCATCTTCTTGCCATATCTTTCCTTCTTGTTGAAGACCTCATTGTCTGGCTCAGATGTAGGAGTAACCCAGTTTCCAAGCTGAGCCTCAGCAAACTCTCGAACCTTAGACAAGATTTTCTCATCAATGGTATCAAACATGGTTTGAAGGTTTACTTCTGGGAAGAAACCCTCTGGTCCAAAAACTGATTCAATGATTGGCTCAAAACCTTTCATTTCAATGCCGGTCTGCAAATGGAAATCAAAACATGACGATTTGTTAGTAAGTTAGTAATACATACTGAGAACTCATGAAAAGAATTTTAAAATATTTACATCATTGTTTAATTTCCTGCAAAACTACTTTGATAACTCTTGAGAATAAATATGATTTAATACAAAATTTAGTAGGTGACTTCAAATTGATAATCTTAAGCTAGAAACCTGCAATCCCCTTCTGTCTATTAATTATGATTTTCTATATATTTTCCTACCTCAAAGATATCCCAGCTCTTTCCAAGAGCATTTAGGACATAGTGGAACATGACCTCTTGAGGCAAGTAGCTCTCAGGACTGAAAATGACGTCACTCTCTAATTGGGCAGCAACAGTGTTGTTCCTCCATGGTTCAGTCAGGTTCTTGGAAAGCTCAAAGAAACGAGAATATTTGCGGATATCCTTGGGGTATTCTGGCAGTTCCTCACCATCCATAGCAATCTTCAAATTCATCTTGAACCTGTCAAAAACAGTTTAAACATAATTAAAAGTTTCTCTCCGTGATTTAATTGTATTTTGAAACATGACACTTTAGAATTGGAAGAAGGTGGACATTATTTTGCATAGATATTGGCTTGGTACACAGTTTGGAATTATTTTGATTTGATGAGGAGTGGATAGAGAGAGAAACAAGTATGCAATTAGCTGAATCAGCTTTTGTTGTAATGAAATGATTAGAAATAACACTCACTCTTGTAGGGTTGGTTCGCTTGACTCAACAACATTTTGAATGTGAGAGTAACAGAAGGCCTTCATCTGGTTAACTGGCTCGGTTTTGAGGAAGTTCCAGATGTCAGTCAACTCAGAGACACTTGGGTTAGCCTTCATGGTAATGAGGTAGGCAGCGATTCTCTGTGGTACATCAAGTGTGGTATCCTTGAAGAGCTCAGAAATGACTTGGCTACGGAGCTGATCACTCATCACAAAGCGACGCATGGTCTGAATGGCAGCCTTGGAGATGTCTCTTGGGATCTGCTTGTTCTTTGTGCAGCTGATCAGGACAGGAGATACTCTCTCAGAGAAGATGAAAGTCAGCTGGTCATATCGCTCAACAGGCTCACCAATGTTTCCAATGGCCTGTTAAAGATTAAAATTGAAATGATTAACAGTACATTCTTAAAAATTGTAAAAAAAACATGAAAAAATGAGAATTTCAAGAATGTGCGTATGGAGTTTCCTTCCAACCAATCTGTAATATTACCTAACCAGTTACTTTATACTATCATATTCAGGTAACTTTTCGCATTTCTTTAGTCTGAAATAAGAATAAAATGAATTTTATCTTATATACTTTACGTTTTTACAAATGATTAATTTTAACATTACAGACTACCTTTTGCTTGGTGGAGGGAGTGCACATCTTTCTCGGGGTTGATTTTTAAAGTGATGCCGTAAAGACTATTTGAAACAATCTAGTTCAACCATTTCTTTAACCTTGATTGTAGGAACGTTGTGATCTTGAGAGAGATGTGCAGGGGCCAGATTCAGCATCAAAATTCTTGAAAATATTCTACCACAAATATTAAGCATGGAAAATAGTAATAACTACCTTAAAATGGCTTAAGTATATAGTATATTCATTGATATGAAATAATTTATTTACTTTCAGAGCAACAAGGGCAAGACGCTCCTTTTCAGCTGATACAGTGCAGTCATTACCAATGAGAGACTTCAGGTACCTGATGGTTTTGACAATGGGTTCAGGGAGCTACAAGAAAAACAAGAGAATGAATAGATATCAGTCAATAAAATTAAGCATTCCTTACAATATGTGCATTACAATGACACCTCATAAACACAACATTATTCAATAACTTGGAAGTTACTTACCATGTCAGCAGTGTGAATCTCCTCATTGTTCACCCAGTAGTTGTGGACCATGATACTGAGAGGGAAAATGGTAATCTGAGATGGTGAATACTGAGCCATACGTAGCATCTCACTCATCAGCTCCAAAGTTGGATAGTTCTGAAGAGCCATGGTTACCATCCATGCACTAGCAAGGGGCTTGGGTACGACTCCCTTAGCGATGGCATAGTTCTTAACACTGAAGCAAGCCATGGTTGTACAAGGAAGCAGGCCATCAAGAAGATATTCCCTGTAGGATGAAGAAATAGAATAAAGGACAATTTTATATACACATATATCTTATTCAAGTAAATTTTCCTAAGGTTCATAAAATCGCCTTGATTCCCTAATTCGAAATCCATTAGGTTTATAATACTGTCAACTCAAATTTCATGCCATAAATGGAGTGGAGGAATGTCTTTGAAGAAAAAACTAGATACCTGGCAATTTTCTCCTTGTCTGGGTTGTCACGGCAGGTCTGTGAGTATGCGCTGCAGTTGTAAGCACGATCAAATACTTCATGGATGGTGTCATTGTTCATTCTTTCCAGAGCAGCTCTCCATCTACCAAAGAGTCGAGGACTTTCCATCTTAACCTCCTCACGAGAACTCTTGACAAGAGCCTTCAGGATGTCCATGGCTTGGTCAGCAGTAACATCATCAGGCTTCACACCAATCTCCTTGGGGTCATGCTCATACCTCAAGCATGTTGACCTGGAAACTAATGATAATTAGACCATAATGGCATTCATGATTCAGCACCATACCTTACAACATATTGGTGAAGAAACGACATACATGTATTTCAGTATTTAATATTATTTATTTAAGAATATTTCTTAATGAACAGGTCAAAATACTGTAACTTACTGGCTGTAACCTCAGCATGTTGACCTGGAAACTGATGATAAGACCATAATGGCATTCATGATTCAGCACCATACCTCACTACATTCTGGTGAAGAAATGACATACATGTATTTCAGTATTTAATATTATTTATTTAAGAATATTTCTTAATGAACAGGTCAAAATACTGTAACTTACTGGCTGGATCAACCTTGAACGAGTTCAAAGGTGCAATGCTTGTGCTTAACAGATTCTGCTGGATGGAAGTACGAACACCACTCGAACTGTTGAAGTTCATTGGCCAGAAGGAATGCACCTCTTCGCATATAATCCCCTTAAACTCACTAGTAGTTCCTTTGAGATCATAACTGCATGTCTTGGAGGAGTTGATGAATTTGTCCATGACAGTCTAGAGAGGAGCAGAAGGTAAAAAGAAGAAGAATGAAAAAGAAAACAAAGCTCTATTTGCAGAGGTTTATGATGTACAAGACAATTCTGACAACAATTTTGTCTATCAATGAATCTTTTTAAATGTTAACTGTTGGGTATTATCAATAAGTCAAAAACGAATTACCATGTTAAGGACAATGTCCTTGAAGCTCTGCCACCTGGTCATGTTCTCTGCTTGTTTCCTGAGCATGCAGTTGTTCAGATCAGTCACTACCTGGAGCTTACGTGGCCTCTGCCTGTCATCACGCCTGGAAACAGTCATCTCGCTACTGCAGTTGCCATGGACGGAGACCTCATTCAGAGTGATCTGGTCAACATCATCGGCTTCAAGATCAAGCTGAATCATGCTGAGGATACCACGTTTGGCGTTCAGGATGTGAAGGGGTTCATCAGGATGAGCCAGCACCTCAACGATACGTCCATTCTCAGTGCGGAAGACAACATCATGAGCACTCATCTCGTCGCCAAGCTGGGGGTTACCATCAAGACTACATGAGGTAACCTTGAGGACATTCCTGCATCTTTCCGGTGATTCAATGGCAATATTACAGGTCATGGTCATAGTCGTTGTTGATCCGGGTCCAGCACCTCCAATACCAGTGTTGGTCTCTGATGTGTACTCGAATTCATATCGGTTCCCTTCTCTGAATCTTGTTAGCTCTGTATAAGAACAAAGAGAGAGAGAGAGATAGAAGGAACCTTGAAAGGAATAGCCTGTTTTTAGCTAAAATCTCTCTTCCCTCTGTATGTTTCTTCCGTTTGTTACTTTTGACAAATATGATAACGCATCGTTAGGAAATGGAATTATTGAATTGAATTGAATTGCCATTTATTGTCCCTTTCAGGAAATTATTTTTTTCATTGGTTTTACAGTCATTGTACATGTACATAATACAAGAAGAAATATGTAATACAATAATAGCAAATGTACATCGTCACAAACATAATAACATTCTGAAAATGATTGTTACAATGGAAACGGAACAATATAAACATTAATTGCAATATACAAGATACAAGATACAAGATACAAGATACAAGATATTTTTATTTGGTCTTTGCAAACAAGTTACATAGAAATTTGGTTTCCACTGGCGGTACAATAATATTCAAGAAAATACATAATTACAAGAAATAGAAATATATTACGTTTATAGAAATAGATGAAATAAGGAACAAATGCATGTAACATATAATGAATTGACAAAAGTGGACATTGGTACTTCAAATCATGATTTTCAGAATTAAGCATTGGTCATTGGTATTTTAAATCATAGTTTCAGTATTAATTTCTGATGCAGAAATTCAACGTTGAACCTTTGAGTCAAATGTATGAACAGAGTCGGGAACAAAAGAATATCTGAATCGTGAAAGGCGGGTTGGGGTGGGGCGAAGTCGGATACCAGAACGATTAAATGAATAAAATGCATGAAGTGGATGGGTATTGTCTTTCATGATTGCACAGACCTAATCAACAATTTGCTCAGTACAATAAGACTCGACAGAAGCTAAATCTACCCCAATTATGCGCTGTGCTATTTTACGTGGCCTTTCCAAATTCTTCTTGTCCTGTTTTGAGAGATTGCCAAATGAACACAATATAATCATAAACTGCATCCATGTTTCTATTTCAAGTGAAAATTCGAACCTTAAGCTTACTGTGTGATTATTTGAAAATGTAGGTAAGTTTGGTATTATGAGCCGTAACAAAAATTTAATTCAGAACAAATAATAAGTTGAAACCAGTATTTACGTTTGAGTTACAGACCTCCGGGCTTGTGCGTTAAAGAGGTGAATGGCGTTGGTGGCAAACGATTGCCTGAAACGGTTTTTCTGTGTGCGCGGTGCGCACAGACGTATACCTGAACGGTTAAATTTAAAGTTCTCATTGAGTGGGTGGGTGGGGTCCGGCCTGCATAACCTGTTTTAATTTAGATGAGACTCACTCTTGATACAGATTACAAGGAGTGGCAAATCTATCCCTAGTATATACGTTGAACTATTTTCCTGGGTTGATTGAGTTTCTTCTGATCAAATTTTGTTGCATTAGCAAAGTAGGACACTATGTTGTACGTCAGAACACTCTAGATTAGGTCGGCGCTAACATTTTTCTTAAGATTTGGCCCCTCCCCCCTTGTCGCTGGCTGGATCCGCCCCTGCCTGGATGTACATCTGACCGTAATTAAATGCCTAAAACCCCTGAACTTCCGGGGACTCTGCCCCCTGGACCCCACCAAGGGCCCTAAGGCGGCCCCTGGATGCTCATCTGATCGTGATTTAATGCCTAGAACCCCGAGCTTCTAGGGGCTCCACTCCCTGGACCCCACTCCAATTAGTGACCTGCATGCCAGTGTCACAAATAAGGTATCAAAATATGCTCATCTGACCGTAATTTAATTTCCCTAAAATCCCTGAGCTTCCGGGGGCCCCGCCCCCTGGAGCCACCCTAAGGCGGGCCCCTGGGTGCTCATCTGACCGTAATTAAATGCCTAAAACCCCTGAGCTTCATGGGCCTCTGCCCCTTGACCCCCGCCGGGGCTTTACCCCTGGACCCCACGCCAATTTACGCTCCACTTGCTTCGCTTTGCTCTACCTGATCGTAAATACTTTAGCCCCCCCCCCTATTTTGAAAAACGTTCCGCCGGGCCTGCATGTAACATATAAGAGTGGTGGTGATGCAGATTTTTTCTGCCCGCCCCCTACTGCTCCCTCGTCCCTCGCATTTCGTCCCCCCGGTCATGAAAAAAAAAATCGCCGCCCCTGATCGACACTAAACTTGACATAACTTGTGATTATCTCCGTGGCCTCTTCTACCGAGTCGGCTGAATCGAACAATACATCCCAATCGGTGCAGTCAAGCGCGGCTCGAAGTTCCTCAGTCGCTTTGTCGGTCCAGGCGTACCGTTGCTTAGTAACCGAACGGCAGCGTTTCAGTTTTTGTTGATAGGACGGCAATAATTGTACGTTTCGATGAACTGATTTCCCCAGCTGATGACTTGGCTTTGCCGTGTATGCCTTCGGAATGTTTCCATAACATAAATCGAGTATGCTGTCGTTCCTTGTTGGAATACCAATGTATTGGTCTTTAGTTTGCAATACATTGTTCAGGCGACAATGGTTGAAGTCACCCATGAAGAAAATGGGGGCATCATGGGACGAAGATGCGAGTTGATGTGCTCTCTCTGCAAGGCACTCGCTAGCTACATTTATGCAGGGAGCTAGGTGATACCGAAGGAGTGGAAACTCTTGTAATTTATTTAAACGCAAGCGTGAGTTCTAAAGCGTCACAATGGGATGCGTAACATTCCACTTGGCTTTGAAGTTCCATGCTCCGAGCCGCTCTTCCACTGCGGGGAATCTCGGAGGCCAAGCACCAGTTTCGCATTTATTACAAAATATTAAATTACCGGCAAAATTTCAGTGTAAATTATAAACTTTATATGGGGATTGTAGTGGGAATAGTGCATCAAACAATTTTTCAGAGTGTTCCAGAGTTGGTAAAAGAAAAATTAGATCCTGACAAAAACTCAATATTTTGGGATAATCCGATTATTTTCGAATGTCCGTCATTTAATCCATGATTTACAATCTTCGATAACTTTAAGTTTGCTAATTAATGCGTGCTTTCGCGTGGTTTTGGATTTTTGTAGTTGGAAAAAAAAAAGTATGAAATTACAAAGGTTTTTGTTCGCTTGTTCAACTCATTACACATTCAACAATTGATGAGAAATTATTGAAAGGGACAGCGAACATTTGCTGAGATACCATTTTCTGATGTAGGAATTCTAAATCCGGATATTCCATGCGCTCTTTTATCTCACCAACTGGTCAACAGTTGCAGATTAGCGCATAACTTTTCAGGGGCTTGGAGCATGGGGTCAAAGCTAGGAGAGTGACTTGATTCCACTCCTTCTCTATCACCTTCCTGATTTATGTCTGCTCGTGTATGAATGTAAACCACCGTTACAAAAATCTGAGGAAATTCCCGAGGTAGATAAAATGGTCGTAGTCCCACTGTAATGTATTCAATATCTGGCGTACAAACAACATCTTTCATTGCCCAATTTTGACACCATTTTTTGTTGATGTAAAACATATGCCGCCTCCTCTCTTTTTTCCAGACTCATCTGTTCTATCACCTCTCACCAAGTCGAAAAGGGGATTTCAACTACACTTTGAGGGATACTTTCGTTCAACCACGTTTCTGTAAAAGCCAGGAGATTAGAATCTCGGTATTCATTCATATATCTGGTTAATGTTTCAAGTTCCTCCATCTTGTTGGGTAATGAACGTACGTTTGCAAGAAATATCGTGGGAAGGGGTGGTTTTGTACCCCTTTGCTTTAATCGTGTTCTGATCCCTCCCCGCTTACCTCGCTTACGTGGCTTGATTTCGCGCGGGAAATCCTCATACCCAGCAGGCAGGTTTCCTGCCGTGGCGCCGCTTTGGTTGAGAAGCTCGGTCCGTGTGTATACTAAGCTGTAAGGTTGTTGTTCAGTTTCCAAAGTGAAAGTGGTCATAAACACAGTTCCAATGACCAGAAATGTCAGAAAACTACCCAAAACTGTTCGTGAGGATGAGTATAGCATGTTGACAGTCAAAGTGACAAAAATGAAGACACAGAAACGAAATTTTCACTAACAAATGTACAGGCAGAAAAACCAGTGATGGTCGCCACAGTGCGGCGCCCTAATCATGTAATAATTTTCTAATGGCGCCATCAAAATGCTAGGTCTAGAAGGTGAGAGTGAGAATGCTCAAAATGAAAGGACGAATAATGGCAAAGGAATGATATGATTGCTATCCTACATTGCAACATAATTTAAAAAAAAATCTAAGTCGTACTTTTATGAAGCTTTAGGATAATTTGTCTACCATAATGTCCATGAAAATTCTGGAGGAGAAACGCACTCAGATTTTGGAATATACGCATCCACGTTCCATAATGTATTTTTTAAAGACGAATCTTAGTTGAGTTTTGGATGTGGTTACCGTCTTGGTTGATATATATTTTTTTAATTGAATAAAGGCGATCTTTTTAAGACGGATAATTTTTTTAAGAATGTGAGATAGATTTTTGTTGTTATTTGCCTTAACACTGTGAGCTTTACAGATTGAGTTGACAAGGTGATAATGTGCCAGGAACAAATAGAACAAATCGTGTGTTGACTCAACTACGGAGATCATTTTCAACGAATGATATAATCCAAAGTTATATGAAAGCTATTTTGATCTTTGTCCAGGTAAACAAATTTTGAAGTGTTTGCTAGGCATGTCAACAAGGGCGGTATCTGATGTCAAATTTGTTATCTTGTTTTCTTCCATTGTGTGATAAAGATGATTTATAAGTCAACAATATAATCGTAAACAAATAATCGGTTAAGCAATTAACTTCATTAATAATTGTTCCCGTTATGAACCGAGATTAATGACCCGATGAATATCTTTCACGAAAATAAAAATGATATGATCAACACAGGACTCGGATATACCTTAATGAACTATATACAGTTGTAATGTTAATTTTAGAAAAAAACCTACTTCACTCTCTTTTACCACTCCCCCTCTCCCACCCCCCCTCTCTCTCTCTCTTACTCTCACGCACCCCCACACGCACATACACACAAACGCACTCGTCACCCTCCCAGCGCTTTCTCTCTCTTCCATCCTATTCCATCGCACTGTATTATTTCTGCTTTATATCTTTCTACTTTAAATCCTATCATTCCCTTATTTTAATATCGCCTTCATTTTCCATAGTAATGAAGCGTTAAAACAATGGCATATTTTATGTTGGCCTACGGCCCATTGTAACATTATGCTGCTGTTATCATGAATTATAATATGTCGAGAAATGATCGCAGAAAGGTAATCGTTGTACAGGATAATGTCTTTCCCATCGTTCAGCTTAGTACAGTTCATTTTACTTCATGTTATTCATTTCACTTCTATATTATACAAACATATTTAGATTCATAGAAAATATCAATAAGGTTGGAATATCAGCCTGATTACGTAATGAAAACCAATATCGTGCGAATGGATAGAAAACAAAAGGAAATTATCATAAATCTCTAATATTGTATAAGTATCTTCGAAGGGTACGCTTACATTGGAATTATCCTCCAACATTTTTCTGTTTCGAAATTGTAGACCGATTCGCAAAGTTCGGCAAACAAATATTTTTTTTTTTTTTTTTTTGGGGGGGGGTGATATATTCCACCCGAGTTTTATGAATTTTATTGTTTTTTTTTCTTTCTCTCTCTCACACACACACACACTTTCTTTGAATGCTCAAATTATTAAATTTTTAAAATTTCACGTATCCATATACCATAAAATCTTAATTGTAGAAACAACTGCTTGAGAAAAGTTGTATTGCTATGACAATATTGATAATAATAGATTGATACCTTGCTTTTCATGCTTGCTGATAATTCTGCTGTGCATTGCAATCATATTTGACTTTTCGTAGGCCTATTTTGATAATACAAATGTACATGTAAATTTATTTTACTCAGGTTAATTGCAAATCCTAATTATTTTGGTTAGACCAGAAGAACCTTCGCTACTGATTGAGCCAATGCTGTTACCGTTTTTAATTTCTTCCATACATGCATCTTGTACTTACGGTATATACGACATTCGAAATCGTTCAAATTCAACTAGATTTCAAATATACAGTTTATTTCAATTAAACATCAAGTGCAGGCTCAACTACTCATGCTAATTCACTAGAACGAGAATGAGATATTTAGGGACATCACTATTTCATATCATATTTCCCTGTAAGTTCATGTGGACATCAGCCACAGAAAAGATATCCAATTTGAGGCACTTACCTGAGCATTCAAGCTCGGGCACAACTTCCTGACCGGATCTGGTTCCAAAAGGACCTGTAAGATTGGAGAAAAATATGCAAATATGAGATTTTTCCGTGCAAGATTAATTCTAAAGATTTTCCAGATGAGAAAGTGAATTTACTTGATTTTACATCGTGGTTGCTAAAGAGGTCGACCTAATATTGTAGTGGAATTTCCTAAGACGATATTTTGATAGAATTACCTGAACAACATGATCATTGTGGAATTGTAATCTTAAGTAAACATGTTACAATTTTACAATGATTACCGGATTTTATTTAGAGTACTTGTGCTCCATTGGTTTGTTTTCCAACTGATCCCAAATCAAGACCCTGCTCGATTTCTTTTCCCGCTTCCGAAATGTCTTCGACATGACATTGTAAAGAATCCAAATCTTAAAATGCATTGTATTTGCGTCGAAGATATGATTCTCAAAGTGTGCATTCTAGTTTTAATCACTTTGGGGAATAAGCTTTAGATTTGAGTTCTGAAGTTTACAGTGCATGCGTGGTTATGATTTCAAAGCTTTGTGTTGTGGTACTTAATCCACAAATATAATTCCTCGAATAAATAAACCCGTATACTTTGCTCTCTCTTCTCCTTGCCATAAGTCTAAATATAAACTTCAGTATGCATAGAGACAAAAGGATTTGACATTCTTAAATGTCAACATTATCTGAAACAATGAGCGCTTGGGTCAAATTTTCTTAAACAATTACTTTTTTGCCAGAGGTTTCAAATTTCATTCCGTGTAAGTCATGTGTGGTTGAAATACTTGTCCGATCGTTCAACAACATGGCTATTGTATACACTACAAATGTGATTTGTAATTTGCATACAATTGATTTTCTCTGATCGTCTAAAGAACAAGTGAAAAGTAAAGGCGTGAATATTGTATTGCATGCGTCTTACCCAACTTATAACTATAGCACATCCGTTTTACTCTGCTTTGCCTTTTATATATATTGTTTCTGATGCTGCTCCAAATTTTATAGATTATATTCCTATAGAAAGCTCAGTCCGTGACTTCCAAGACTATGATGTGAATGGATTTATATTGATGCATTGAAGCCTCAGATTACGACGAAGGGGTAGTAGTATCGAAGTCAGACTTTAATCGAAAGCGTTTACATTTATCTTATGAAACGTTTTCCAAACCAATTACATGCAGTGGCGTAATGAGCAAAAACGTTTGGGGGGGCTAACAGACAAAAAATCCGCATCACCCCACTCTTACCATGCAGGCCCCGCTGAACGTTTTTCAAAGTGGGTGGGGGGAGGCTAAAGTATTTACGATCAGGTAGAGCGTATAGTGTAAATTGGCGCGGGGTCTAGGGGCAAAGCCCCGGCAGGGGTCAAGGGCAGAGTCCCCGGAAGCTCAGGGGTATTGGCATTTAATTACGGTCAGATGAGCATATTTTGATACCATATTCATGCCACTCAGGGGCGCATCTAGCTTTTGCCAAGGGGTTGACCAAATGACGATGCGGAGCATCGTCCACGAGCCGCAAAGCGGCGAGGCGATTTTTTTGTGTGTGGCTATTTTGAACCCCCGTAATTAAGTGATGTTTTCCTGGTATCTACTAACAAAATGGAGACCATAAAAAGCAGTGCATGATAACGTCTTTTTAAATCAAGTAACAGTTAAACAGTTTGACCCAATGAAGATGCGGAGCATCGTCCACGAGCCGCATAGCGGCGAAGCGATTTTTTTGTTGCTATTTTGAATCCCCGGCCCGTAAGTGATGTTTTCCTGGCATCTACTAACACAATGGAGACCATAGAAAGCAGTGCATGATAACGTCTTTTAAATCAAGTAACAGTTTAAACAGTTTGACCCAATGACGTTGCAGAGCATCGTCCACGAGCCGCGTAGCGGCGAGGCGATTTTGGGGGCTATTTTGAACCCCGTAAGTGATGTTTTCCTGGCATCTACTAACACAATGGAGACCATAAAAAGCAGTGCATGATAACGTCTTTTAAATCAAGTAACTTTTTAACAGTATCTGTTTGACCCAATGACGATGCAGAGCATCGTCCACGAGCCACGTAGCGGCGAGGCCATTTTTGTTGTTGCTATTTTGAACCCCCCGGCCCGTAAGTGATGTTTTCCTGGCATCTACTAACACAATGGAGGCCATAAAAAGCAGTGCATGATACCGTCTTTTTAAATCAAGTAACAGTTTAATACACAGTTATATCCAGAGTTATAATGTGTTTGGGCAAGTTACCAGGGGGGTGTTTGATAAAGCTGTTCGTAAAGTTACGCATGACTTTACGAACGACTTGAATATGAAGTGCCAGAAAGGATGCCCAAAGTTTTTCCTGATGTTTTAACAAAGTGTGACTATATTTCCAATAATCTCAATTAAATTATGGCAAAAATATACTTTGCATTAAAATGTTTGTTATAATAAGAATGTTAATCTACATCTGCACAGTTCAACTTTAGTTGATGCAGTTAAAAATTATTGAGCATCCCATTTGGCTTTTCATATTTAAGTCATTCGTAAAGTCATGCGTAACTTTACGAACAGCTTTATGAAACACCCCCCAGATGAGTTGAATATCTTCTCACAATATTTGCACTTGAAAAGTTTCTCTCCAGTGTGCGTTTTTTTCCTTTTTTTTCTTTTTTTGGCGGCCCAAGGGGGGAGGTTTAAACCCCTAACCCCGTAGATCCGCGCCTGACACTGGCCGGTCACTAATTGGCGTGGGGTCCAGGGGGCTAAGCCTCCTGAAAGTCAGGGATTTGAGGCATTTTATAACGGTCATTGAGCATTCAGGGGCCCGCCGTAGGCCCCCTGGTGGGGTCGAGGGGGCGGAGCCCCCGGAAGCTCAGGGGTTTTAGGCATTTAATTACGGTCAGATGAGCATATTTTTATACCCTATTTGTGACACTGGCAGGTCACTAATTGGCGTGGGGTCCAGGGGGCGGAGCCCCCGGAAGCTCAGGGGTTTTAGGCAATAAATTACTGTCAGATGAGTATCCAGGGGCCTGACTTAGGGCCATTGGTTGGGTCCAGGGGTTTTAGGCGTTTAATTACGGTCAGATGAGCATATTTTGATACCTTATTTGTGACACTGGCGACACTAATTGGCGTGGGGTCAGGGGGGGTCAGGGGCGGAGCCCCCAGAAGATCAGGGGTGTTAGGCATTTTATAACGGTCAGATAAGCATTCAGGGGCCCGCGTTAGGGCCGTAGGTGGAATCCAGGGGACAGAGCCCCCGGAAGCTTAGGGTTTTAGGCATTTAATCACGGTCAGATGAGCATATTTTGATACCTCATAATTTCGTGACACTGGCAGGTCACTATTCTTTCTTTCTTTCTCTCTTTCTAATTCTCTTTAGTATACTTTTTCCAAAAAGTGGAGGGGGGCAGAGCTCGAGGCCCCGAGCCCCGTGGTTCTGCGGGCCCTGCCATGTAGGCCTCTAAATAAGCATATTTCTTGCCTGACTGTAAATTAAGGAATTTGTAATTTTCCAACAAACGCATAAAAAAGTATAATTTACTAAAAAGTGAGGAAAATCTCGGAAAATTATGTCATTTCAGCAACATTTGTAAATCACCGGTATCGAATTAGAAATGAACCACGTTTGAATTTTATTGTGACACTGGCAGGACACTAATTGGCTCCCCATCAGTATGCCAGTGCCCCCGACCTACACCTCGTTGGCGGGAAAAATCGCAACTGATCTCCTTACCTATCTTCTTTCTCTCTTTCTTTCCTTACCTTTCCCTCCCCTTCCCTTTCCCTTCCCTTCCTTCTCTCTCTTTTGGGTTTGCTAGGGGGGAGGTAAGGGCCTTTCGGCCCCCGATCCACATGTTGTTGGCGATATTAATCGCAACTGATCTCCCCTTCTTTTCACCCTTTTCTTTTCTTCTTCCTCTTTTTTTGTTCCCTTTTAGCTATCCTCTTTCCATTTCCCTTCTCTCTTTTTTTTTCAGCAACATTTGTAAATCACCGGTATCGAATTAGAAATGAACCACGTTTGAATTTTATTGTGACACTGGCAGGACACTAATTGGCTCCCCATCAGTACGCCAGTGCCCCCGATCTACACCTCGTTGGCGGGAAAAATCGCAACTGATCTCCCTTACCTATCTTCTCTCTTTCTTTCCTTACCTTTCCCTCCCCCTTCCCTTTCCCTTCTCTCTTTTTTTTTGGCCGGGAGGGGGGAGGCAAGGCCTTGCCCCCCCCCCGATCCACAACTTGTTGGCGGGAAAATTGCAACTGATATCCGCCCCTTCTTTTCTTTTCTTCTTCCTCTTTTTTCCTTCCCTTTATCTCCTCTTTTCCTTCTTTCTTTCCCTTTCCTTCCTTCTCTCTTTTTTCTTTTTCTTTGCGGGGGGGCAAGGCCCACTCGCCCCTGGATCCGCGCCTGTGGAACATTCCCTCCGGAAATGACACTCCTCGCCACATCCAAAACAAACCTTGGGCGCAGGCGACTGCGCATTCCCCCGCGTACCGCCTAGAGCTGCCGCGATCTTCTCTAAGCTCTTCTCTAGGCCGGACGCGTCTTATTTTTTCGTACCACAGCGAGCCCAGATTCCTATTATTTCATGAATATTCATTACGCAGGGTCGGGAAAGACTCGATTCTCTTGAATATTCATGTGTGATCGAGGCGGGAACTATCCTACATACGTAGCATGCGCAGCATCGAATATTGTGTGTAACACGTTGGATTAATGGTATAAAACGACATTAGAAAAGCAATGTCATGGTCATTTAGATCATAATACAGTCATAAATGCTGTGTTTAATTATTAATAAATGCAAAACAAAAATGCCAGTAGACAAGATATATAGCATATATTTCAAGCAAGAGTAAAATGATTGTTCTCTTGATAGGCAATTTATGTGTACTTTTCCGAGGTCAAGTTGAATCTAGTTCTTTTTATGAATGGGAAAATAATCAGTTCTAGGTTCGCTTGTTTAAATATTACAAGCAGAGGTTGAATTTTGGTATTGAATATGTGATACAGTATAAACATGAGTTAAGTTCAATTAGCAAATGTGGATTTGATAAAACTGGATTTGACGTTTTATTCTTTATAGACTGGGTCGTAGTGACAATTCAATCTGTATTAAAATTAAATAACAAGAATAGGCCTACATATTTACAGACATTTAGCAAAAATAAATACCTGTGTATTGCACTTAAATTATTTCTATGATCTATGCATGCCTCACTTAACTGCATAATATTACCACTGAATAATTACTTTAGTGCCTGCATGCCTTGTGTCGTTTTACATACTATGTACCTGTCATAATAAATGACTTATGAAATCAAACTCTATAGCTACGTACTTCATCCTCGTAAAGATACTCTTTCGTATTTAAATAAGGATTTATTTGTGACACACAGTGCTATATTCGTTCTCACCAATTCTAACCGGATTAAATAACTGCTTTCTTTCCTAAGCATCAAATACACACACTTGTTCAATACTAATTGATAACCAAAGGGACAAAACTAAGTCACTATATACAAGCAGTGTATCAAAGTCACCTTTGCCAATTGAATTTAACTCATGTTTATAATAATGTATCACATATTCAACACCAAAATTCAACCTCTGCTTGTAATATTTAAAAAGCAAACAGCGAACTGATTATTTTCCCTTCATGAAAAGAACTAGATTCAACTTGACCTCAGAAAAGTACGGTAGGCCTACTCATAAATTGCCTATCAAGACTCTTGCTTGAAATATATGCTATATAATCTTCTACTGACATTTTGGCATTTACTAGTATAAACACAGCATTTATGACTGTATTATCTAAATGACCATGACATTGCTTTTCTATGTCGTTTTACAGGCCTACCATTAATCCAACGTGTTACACACGATATTCGATGCTGCGCATGCTACACGCGTAGGATAGTTCCCGCCTCGATCATACATGAATATTCAAGAGAATCGAGACTTTCCCCGACCCTGCGTAATGAATATTCATGATATAATAGGAATCTGGGCTCGCCGTGGTACGAAAAAATAAGACGCAGGCCGGACATACGGGTATCCAGACTTTTCGCTAAACTGGATATACGGTTATCTACTAGTGTTACTGTTAGTGGCCACTTAGGCCCATTAAGAACTATAAAAAACATATGCTCTTCCTGGCTATTTGGGAATGTGTCAGTTTGAAACAGAAATGGAGAAACTCGCATTTTGTTGAAAATCAAGTGATATCACGAACATTTATAAATCACTTGTATGGAATTGAAAATAAGTCATGGTTTGATTTTATTTGGGGCTAGCGCCCCCCCAAGCCCCACCAGTACGCCAGTGATTACATGTATATGCTTTTCAAAGAACTATCATAGTCGTTAAATAATATAATGAACTACGATTTCAGAATAATTACTGCCATGTTAAATTTGCAAACTATCAAGACTGAAAAACGTAATCATCCTAATGATAAACACATAGTTTTTGTTTGCTTCTAACTCCAAATATGAAGCGACTCTTACATGATGAAGATCAATTAAAATAGAGAACGTTGAAGAACACAAAATAAGAAAGCGGAATATAAGTAAATTGTTGATAGAGCAGAATAAAAGACCCAAAAGACCATCGCAAAGGCTTTCGAAAAATAAACCTAAGGCAATTTGAATAGCCCTGTCCATCACGTTTTGAAATGTGGGAACATTATAATCCGAATACGGTGCTGAAATAGCCCGTTTTGAAAGCCTTTACGGTGGGGTTAGTAAGATGTGATGCTTACCAGCGACTACAGCCGTGGCCAGAAGAAGGCTAACTAGCAGAAAAGTAACAGCCTTCATGATGAAAGTAGTACATCCACTAGTAGAGACTAAGAAGATTGGTTAGTAAAACAACTCGTATCATTTACCCTGTCTTATATACCAGGATAATAACAGCTTCATTCTAGGGATGGTTACCGCGCATGCTCCCAATGAACGCACCTCATTGGTTGAAACTTATCTTGGAAGGCATGGGCTATAGGAGATGCCTTGACTTGATTGGCTGAATGCAGACGTCCTTCAACAATTCATAATTGTACTTTGTGCATTATATCTCATAACAATTCAAACTGACTTAAGAGGCGAACAAGATATCATAGCATAGTCGAAATCTTCAAAAAAAAAATCACGGGGGTATTAATAAACAGATAGCACATGTTACTTTTGCCCTTTTAGACTATCAAGAGATTAGAGAAACAATGTATATTCGATATCTGTAGTATAAATTGCACTTTAAATACACTCTAATATGATAATGGTATTTTGTAATTGTTCTTTGATAATGATTGTGTGGAATATGGTCATTCACATAATTATCTGATCTTTGGCACACTTAAAGCTCCCTTTACCCCTCTCTCTCTCTCTCTCTCTCTCTTTCTCTCTCCTCTCTCTCTCTCTCTCTCTCATTCTCTCTAACTATCTCTCATAGAGACCCACTTTTTATGTGGGGGTTATCAAACTTGTTTGATTATCATGAAATGCTTCATGGTTTACAATAAATAATGACTAAACAATCACTTCCATGTTTAACAGTGTTGCAATAATGTTTCAGTGTAGTCCAGGCGTCAAACAAAAGTTGTATTACGTAATGTTTATCATCTGATCTAGAGTCAACTATAGCTTCTGAATGGAATGGTAAATGTGTATTTAATCATGGATAAAAACACGCAAAGGGTGTTGCTATTTTGCTAAGCAAAAGAATAATTAGTTATTAGACACATATTCTAAAAGTGATGGAAGAGTGATGGAAGAGCTATGAGATTTTTTATTCAAAGGTGAATCATTTTTAGGGCTGAATGTATACGCTCCTACCGGACAGACAGAAAAGGATTTTTTTATTTTAAAGGTCTCATAATTAAATTGGCTATTAAATTTTAAAGGGCAAAATGATCAAGTAATTGCTGGAGGAGATTGGAACTGTATTCAAAACAAATTTCTTGATTGTGAAGGTTTGTTTATTGTTTATTTACCCAAAGAGTTCGTCACTTTGTTTAAGAAAAATTTAGGTCTAATTGATAGATGGAGAAAAGTTAATCCGGATGAGAGACAATTCACTTGGAGGCAAGTATCCTTATATAGGATTATTCTCCCGTCTCGATTATTGGCTTGTCTCTCGCCAAGTATGTGACTCTCTTTACTCAACAGATATTAGACCTGCTATCAAATGTGACCATAATGCGGTCTCTTTGAAAATAAAAGCTTCAGAGGAAGTACGTGGGAGAG
Organism: Mesocentrotus franciscanus; assembly: GCA_037976565.1. Lineage (NCBI taxonomy): Eukaryota > Metazoa > Echinodermata > Echinoidea > Camarodonta > Strongylocentrotidae > Mesocentrotus > Mesocentrotus franciscanus. Next base: position 3,233,598 of record CP137674.1, read on the forward strand.
GTTATTGGAAAATAAACAATCAATTGTTAAACGATGCAGTGTATAAAGAAAATATCTCAAATATAATTAGAAGGGTTAAATTAAATGATTCGTTATGGGTACAAAATGAAATGGGAAATGTGTAAAGTGAAAATTAAAGAATTTTCTATGAAATATTCACAAGAAATTAGTAAGAAAAGAAGATAGATTTATGAAGATTTAGAAAAGAAATACAGTTCATTGCAAAAGGAAGTAAATAAGAACCCCACTGAAGAAAATATGCAAGAGTTAAAAGATGTTCAAAATCATGTTAATAAGTTTGTTAATTGAAAAATGTAGAGGAGCTTTCATCCGCTCCTGGGGAAAATGGTTAGAAGAAGGGGAAAAAAAACTCGTTATTTCTTGCAGCTTGAAAAGAAAAATGGTACATGTATAATAAAAAAAGGAAATTGATTGTAAAGAAAAGTCAGGAAAAAAATTATTAAACAGGAAAATATATTATTAGAAATTTATAATTATTACAAAGACTTGTATAGTATAAAAGGAGGTACTACTGAGAAAGAAGAATATATTCATAATTTTGATCGAAATGCTCAGTTGACAGGCACTTAGCTGGGAAGGTGACCTTACGGAAAAGGAATGTGCAGACGCACTGTCTTCAATGCATAATAACAAAGCACCTGGAAGCGGCGGCTCGAGTGTTGAGTTCTACAGATGTTTTTGGTCAGAGATAAAATATTTATTAATAGATTGTTTGAATTACGGATAAAGTAAACAGTGCTCGTCACCAAGTCAAAGGCAAGCTGTTTTAACATTGTTGTATAAATCAGGAAATCAAATATTTGTAGATAATTGGAGACATATATCCCTCCTAAACGTAGATTATAAATTGTGTGCACAAGTTTTATGAAAACGATTCCAAAATATTATAGGTGGTATTATTTCAACAGATCAAACTGGATTTATAAAGAAAAGGTCAGCAACAGAAAATGTCAGATTGGCTCAGGATGTTATTGATTATTGTTTAGATAAGAAATTGCCTTGTATTATTTTGTATTATGTTTATGGACTTCAATAAAGCATGTGGTAATGTTAGCCACTCTTTTTAACTACGCGCTTTAAAGAGGTTTCATTTTAAAGAAAGTTGTATTAAATGGGTTCAAACTTTTTATAATAATGCAAAGGGGAAGATAATGAATTATTGATGGATATCCAAGTCTTTTTCTATTGAGCAGGGGATCCGACAAGGATGCCCCTTGTCTTCTTTACTTTTCATTATTGTAGCTGAATTTAGATATCGAGGTTTAGTTGAGGTAACAGAAATAAAAGAGGAGATTTATGGAAAATAGTCATATTAGATTTAAAAATTCTACATTATTGTTTTCAAAGTGGTATGTAGCTGGAATTTGTAAAGTAAAGTAGGTGATTAAAAATTGAAGCTGGAAAGATTCGATTCTGTTAAATAGTAAAGTTGGAATTCATGAATTATTATTTGAGTTCGAATACGCGAAATTGAAGAAATGTTTTCCAAGCTATTGGCTAAATGAACTATTTATTCGAAAGAATGTTTCATTAAGTAGTAAACAAACAATTCAAATTTGATAAAAAGTAGCTACAGGAGATTTTGTTGATATATTTAGTTTGAAAACGAAACATTATTATTTATCCCTCCTTAAACAAAAACTTCGGAAACCAATTGTTACACGTTACTGGGAAAATTATTTGAATTTACTACGATTGCAGTCAAAATACAAAATAGATACACTTTATATGTGGAATCTAATGCTATATTTAATGACTTGAATAATTGTACATTTCAGTTGATTCAGACAGTGGTAAATGAGAATTGTTCATTTTCCACTGCATTTAGCAGTTAACACGATCGGAACTTTTTCGAAAAATCAACTCAAGGGCAATTTCAATACCCTAATGTATGTCACATAGAAATCCTGTTCAGATTACGTAATACTTCATTGTCGTGTTCGCACATTTTTTTAAAGCTCAGTTTGTTTTATTATCATATCGCAGCCTTAGCTGAATTACATGACAATTTACAATTTAAAAATAACATCACATTTCATTTCCTAACAACATTTTTCATAATACAATGCATTTATATATAAAAAAAGGGTAGATACAAAATAGATACTTTACATGTAATATAATTAATATCAGTTAATCTAAGAAATATTAATACTTAGTTTTTTTATGAAAGATTTCCTATGATATCTCGTCTGTAGTTGAAGGAGTATTTGTGTATGTTTTTAACAGTAAGAACAAATATAATTCATTAATTTAATGGATGGAAAACTTTAAACTTTAATCAAGACCCACTTATTTTTATAATTATTTACATACTTATCTTTCCATATTTCATATTATAATTTCAGGCTACAGATATTAATCTAGTTGTATTGTAATAAGGTCAGGAGAAGAAAAAAAAAGGGGGTGAAATATTGAAAAATACAGAACATGTGTATTAATATAGGCTCATGCGTTATTCATAATTATTATTAATTCATTACTATTCATTAGGAAATTGCATTAGGTTGATTTTTCGAAAGTAGTTGATATCATGTTAGTTAAACAGTACTCTCTTTTTGGACTAGATTTCTGGCTCTGTCTTTGAAATGTATACTATATGTCAGAAATTCAACATTTAAAAATTACCTTTGAGAAATATACTCACCATCTCATGGCTTCTTATGAACTTTAAGCTTCAAAAGAGTAACGTTTATGGTAAATCTGATCTTGTAAATCGAACAGTTGTCCAATTTTGATGTGTTTGTATTTGATTGATTTTTTTTCTCAAGACGCTGGAAAAATGTGTTTCTGTAAATAGACTTAGTTCCTACGTTACGGTGACTGAAATTTTAGTCCTTAACCCAATAAATCAATTATATTGTGCCACATGTGACCGATTTAGGCACTTAAATTATTAACAAAATGATCCATTGGAAGTTTTCGTGCTCTTATCGTTTCAAAATAATTTTTCACTGATTATTTTTCGCGTCCAATCCATTATGAACACGAACACAATAATAAAGTGATTAAAATAAAATCTGAAAGAACAAGATTTCACGACGGTTTATTGTTCGCATGGATGTGTATGCATATGTAGATCTAAATGTTTTGGCGAAAATAAGCCAAATAAAGCCGGTTTCGTACCCCCATATTTTGAGGAAATTGTTCTTAAATGTACTATAAGCTTAATAGGTTGTCATATTTTTTGTTCGCTATGTGTTATACATTTCATTATATTATAAAGTGACACCACGGGCATTGAAAAAAGAAGAAAGGGATTTAAAATAAAAGGGACAAGTTATTCACCTTGCGTTCAAGGTTCTTCTTCAAAGAATATAGTCGTAATATTTATTTAGAAATTCCAAAATGAAATCTGCTCTGTCTGTCTTTTACAAATCATTCCTCATGTATTTTTCCTGTATTTTTATGTAATGATTCGATTACTCATGACAAGTTATGATCCCATTCCGTTTCTGTATTTTCGCTCTTGGTCTTGCCCCAACCTTCTCTAGCTGTACCTACTTCTCCTCTCCTCTCTGCCTTTCTCCTCTCACTCTCCTCTCCTTTCCTCTCCTGTCCTGAGCTCCCCTCTTCTTCTCTCCTCTCCTTCTCTTCTCTCCTTCTCCCCTCTCCTTCTCTTGCTCATCTTCTCTTCTCTTCTCACACTCTACTTTTTCCTTAATTTTTTTTTCTATTTCATTCCCAGTATCTCTCTCACATAAATAATTCTTCCCTGTGGGTTGCAGATGCTAAACCATCAAGTTTGTTTTACTTGTCCCCTGCTAATGCCATTGCAAGGGGTACCTGATTCACGGTACGATGAAAAGGTGTGAAAGATTTCATTCAATAAATTTAATGATTGTCAAAATTTCCTCTTAATTTTGTGGTACAAGTCTGTTACCTTGAGACCTTGCCCGAAGGTTATCAATTTTCCAGTTGCATTTTGTAAAATATTTTGATACTACACTGTACATCACTAACACATTCGTTGTACATATTTCTGATATCGTAAAAATACATGTATCAACATCATTCATTATTGCCAGAGCTAAATGTTTGTATTTCCATATTTGTTGAAAATTAGACCCTGTCTTACATCCCATGTACTCCCATTTAACCCTAATAAGGCCGGGCTATTTGAGTTCTTTGAAGCGGCGGGGCGTCATCCGTATGCGTTCCCGAACAATCAGAAAAATCGCGGAGGGGGGGGGGGGCATGATGGCCCCCCGGCCTTATTAGGGTTAAGTCGGAGCAAACAACTTATACAGTCATCCTATAAAGAATTATAAAGATATCAAATGAAAGCAAAGGTAAATAAGTTTTCTTTGTTCGGTTATTTATTTAACCTCACATCAAATACATAAATACACAAGTTATAACAAACATTTAAAAACATTGTTCATTACATATTTCAAATTTGTTTAAATGTGAGTATATATCTGCCTCTTAATTGAAGCAAAATGTAAAACGTTGATAACTTTACTTAGATCTGGCTTTTTCAAAGTGTTTAACAATATCTTACATGTATTTCATTGAAAAGATTTAAAGACTTTTATGTCTTTAATTAATTGCATTAAAGGAGTCAAAGGACCAGTGTTAAATGTAATAGTAACAGATTTTCAGAGATTTTCAAGTTTAGAAATCAATATATGCTGAAGAAGAATACTAACACGAAAATCCAACGAATGTTTCAAAAAAAATAATTTCAATTTACTGGATGTTTAAACATGTCGCAGTCAGGGGAAATGCATTGTGAAACAGGAGAAAATAGCTTGGATATATGAAGGGCTCATTGAAGAGGACAGAACATGAATCAAGTTCATCATTTTTTCACAGCAAAAAAAATATCATGTTAACATCACTTTATATTGTGATGTTTTCTTAGAATATTGTAGTAAGTGGTGATGAAATAACTTCTTGCAGTTTAATTAAAGCTATTCTATCCAAAGCTATTAGTAGTGTTGCTTTTTAAAATTAAGTAGAGGTATATGAACTTAATATTCGACGTCAACGAAGCGGGTGATTTGGCATTCATTACGGGACTCTCCATACATGCCAATGACACAGCGACAGATGAAGTCAACCTGACCAGTAGCCTGGGGTTGGATCTGTTTCCAGACCATCTTGGGTAGCATGGTGTTCAAGTCACGGTGTCCAGTCTGCAGCCAGCGAAGACCCATTACAGAACCTGTGGTGAAAATATGAAAAGAATAGTAGTGACTTTCACTTGAAGTCATAAAGGACAGGGGCAAATGTATTCTTATTAAATTTAATTCAATTGTCAAAATTGAATCTTTCATTACAACTTATCCATGCGGGTTAGTATTCTATACCAATGAGATAAAAAGCAATTAATAAATAGCTGAAGGAATTTTTTTTCTTTAAAATTAGATAAGAAATATGAATCTCAACTATATAATAATCTGTACAATAAAACAAAATAACAACAAAATCCCAGACAATGAAACTCATGTTTATTCGCGCTGGTTAATTTCTATATCAGTCAGTTACTTTGTTTTCAATTTTTAATAATTCACCATGAGAATGTGGTAGAATAAAATTGATCTTATAAATATATATATATATATATCTTTTAGTAGATACTCACCACGAGTAGCCTTTGCCAGCTTGGCATACTGTCCTGAAGGAATGGCTAGACGATCGATACCCACTTTACCGCTGTTCTTCTTGTTGATGATCTGCTTACCAAGGTAGTTGACACCCAAGATTGGAGAATCTGTACTCTTCTTGTTCAGAGTAGGGTAGGATGAGAAGACATTGAAGGTGATTCCTTGACGGTCCAGGCGTTTCTGAATAGCTACTCTGCTATTGTTGATGTTGAGTAGGTAGTCAAAGTGATTGGTACTCTCCTCCTGTTAGGAAAGAAAACAATCATAGATTATGTTTCAACAACAATACAAAAGCTTAAACACATGCAAATAGAGGAAAAGAATAATCTACTATTGTTTAGAAATTATTTGCAGATGCGAAAGATTCCCATTAACTTTTTTTTTTTAATTCTTTGAAAGTATTTACAAGTACGTTCATCATTCATGGGATGGTTCTAGAAGGTTCATCTGACATCAGTCACATATTTTAAATTTAATGAGTATTAATCTTTTCATTTCCAGCAAGATCCTACGTACCATCAAATCTTCATCAGCAACCAGGATGATGATCTTGGCAGCCTCCTGCGGAATGGATAGGTGGCAGCAAGCTGGATAGCCCCCATAGCATCAACGGGCCTAGCTCCTTCAAAGACTAAACTCTCAACACCGCTGGAAGCACAGTCCACGCTGCTTTCCATCAGATGACCACATAGTGTATGAACATGAGGTCGCCCATGGATGTCCGAACCACCATATGCAGTAATTCCATATCTGACATCATTCACTTCATTGAGCTTCCTGCTCATTCTGGAAATGATGGTCGCGATACTGGACTTGATCACATTGTCTTCAGCCATTGCAGCAGTTTCAGACACGACAAAGATGATATCTGCAGAGCTTGTAGACATGCCAATCTCCTGGCTGACTTCCCCAACAGTGCAGTCAACTATAAAATACAGTAAGGAATGGGAAAATAAATGATATGTAATATAAATTTTTGTTTATTTGAATATTCTTCTATTCTTTCAAATTTCTCTGCTCAAAAATAAATTCATAAAACAAACAAAAAATTGGTAATCGATAGAAAGACAAGGGTTGTTTAAAAAACATCAATGAAAATTGCATGTAGGGCAATATGAAATATATATGGGTATCTTATCAAACTTTTCAGAGCTCAGAAACAAATTTTGAAATCAAATCTTTGCCGTTCAATGGAACTTACAGCATTCAGGTTCGTAGCTGACAGTACGGTGCAGATGCTTGCCAAGAGTGGCTACAGGATTGATGACTTCACATATTGGGTTGCACTTCCTAGTCTCCTCAACACAGAAGTTGTAGAACTCAGCCTGGTTGATATCCTGGAAGGTGGCATTCAATGTTGAGTCTTCATCAAGGAACATGTCTCTGCATTTCTCAATGGTTGATCGACAGGACCCAAATCGAGATGGAATAACGTTTCTTGGCGTGTCAATTGGAGAGACATCATATGCTGAAATGAACTCTGCCACATCAGTTGTAATACCCCCCTCTGGCAGAATGAAGTCGTTGTGATACTCTGTGTCGAGGTTGCCCAGAAGTCCACGAGACTTCCCATGGTACCAGCCACTCAGATGGAAGATGCATAAGAACTGGTCAACATGGCAGGAGAGAGCAATGCCCTTGGTTGATGTCACATTCACCCATGGACCCTTGGCCATAATGGTCAACTCCTTGCTGATTTGTGTCTGGTAGGGTAGTTCCTGCAGGGTTGGCAATCCATTGATATGGACAACATTCTCGTCATCAATTGCAACACTCATGTTGCGGACGACAAGGGTAATGCGTTTCTTCTGAACCAAAAGAGTGAAGTTACGATCTACGTAGTCATGAGCCAGGACGTAGGTTTGCTGTTCGTTGGCGTATGCGGGAACACTGTACACCTTGCCATCAAATGTCATGACATGGTTCTCACCAAAGATCATGGCTGTGTCTGTAACATGAACAAGAATTAAAATAACAATTGTAATGTCATGATTGCATAATGTAAATCTTCTCAAACTAAGTCTCTTTCAGAAGAGATTGCATTCAAATACTTGCCTTTTCTTTATATTTAAAAGATACATTTTCATTTCTTGTTATATTCCAGATTTTTAAAATAAATTATCCCTAAATAAATTCTATTGTATAAAATAATTTAAAGCCAAAAATTCTTAGCAGGCAGAACAAAATTAATCATCACTTCCCTTGTATGAACCTAAGTGTATATAAATTTGAATAGACTATGCACATTAGAAAACGTTTTTGGTTTCTAGAAAGGTTTGTTTAATTTAGGTTACTATTATCTACAATTAAATAAAAATACTCACATGTCCAAGGGCTGTAAATCCTGATGTGTTCCAGTGGAAGAATTTCAACAGGGATACGGAGCTCTTTGAGAACTGTAAGGACTTTGGTGATGTATTCAGACAGCTTGGTCTCAAGTTGAAGCTTGAGGTCCTCGATGTCAGCCTTGATCTTTTTGTAGGTTTCTGGCCAGTTCTGTTTGATCTCCGTGATCTTTTCCAGCAGTTCAGTCCACTTCTCATTGGCCTTTATCTTCAGAGTCTCCACCTTGGCCATTATATTCTCTCGGAAGTGAGTGGCATTTCGTTTGAGTTCCTCCATGATTACCTTTGCAATCTCATACTGGGCCAGGACTTGCCTCTTGATCTCGGGATATTTTTCTTCCATTATTATTCTCTTCAGCTCTGGGTACTTCTCTTCAAGGAGGACTCTCTTCAACTCAGGCAAGGTCTCAGTCTTGAAATGAAGAGCCATTTGTTTCAGATTGGTCAGCAACTCAGGGTCCTTGACAAATCTTGTCAGATTGGTGATCATCTCGTTGATCTTTGGCTTGATCTCCTCCTCCCATCTGGTCAAGATTTCTTCTTTCTTCTCCATGAGGCGAGGCTTCCATTCAGTTTCCCACTTTTGCTGGTAAAAGTCCTTTTCTCATTGAATTTTTGCTTGTATTCATCAAAGATTACCTTGTACTCAGCGATCTTCTCCTCGAGCCGCTCTCGGAATTCTTGGAGTGTAGTTTGGAATAGCTCAATCTTTTCATCGATCAAAGGCTTTTTCAGTTGATAGTAATCATTCATCGCCTGGGAGATATTGTTATACCTCTCTGTCAGGTTTACACGCATCTCTTGCAGGGTGCTGTTGAGCAGTAACATCTTATCCTGGATAGACAGAAGGACAAAAAGTGAACAAGGAACTCTCGTTAATACATTATTTATCAGGTTTGATATTGAATATGGGTCTGTGAACTTAATTAGTACAAACATTTATTTCTATCCCTGTTCGATGTTATTCTCAGTTATATGCAATATTCAATGTATAGAGATTTTATCATGTACAAGGAGTAGCAAATGCGGGAACTCACGCCTCAGGGCAACAGTGTTGCATATCACTTTTCATGCATCGTGACGCACTTGCTGTTCCTTCTCCTTGTACATGTTGTGTTCATATTCTTATTATGTATTTGTTTCTTGTCATTGTATTGTATGTGCTTTCTCATACATGGTCAAATAAAAAATTTAATAAATAAATAATAATAATAAGCCCAATAACAGTTTAAAGCTTATCATTAACATTCCAAAAGTTGACAATACCTTGATGAACTGGATCTGGCTGTTGCTCAGTTTGGGCAGTGTCCTGAAGCTGGTCCAGTTGAATGGATGAGAGATGTTCATGGCAAAGCTGTGGTCATCAAGACGGCCAATGGAGTTGAGCGTATCCCTGATCAGTGTGCGGGTACGGTTAATAGCCTGCTTAGTAAGAATGCTGGTATTGTTGATGGCCTGGCCAGTGAAGAGGCGAGTCTGGTTAAGGGCATACTGGGTCATGATGAGGGTCTGGTTTAGGGCATAGCGGGTCATGACTTTACTGCGGTTGTAGGCCATTTCAGTCAGGACACGGGTGCGGTTGAGTGCAATCATGGTCAAATTGATGGTCCTTTCAACTGGCTTAATGGCGCAATGTAAGCACAGGCCTTTGATGGGAACTGATCCACTTCGTAGTAGCGAATGGCCCATCCTGCGAATAATAAGAAAGAAATGGTCTTTGATATACATTCTGATTGCAAGTACATGTATAAACATGACGAAAGATGATATAATTAGCAAATGTATCACTTAAAGTGATAAGTATATCAAAAGTATTAATCTTTAAGGAAACTGAAATTTTACAACTAAAGAGGTAAAAAGAGACTATCCTTTACTTGAAAATGAGAATGAGGAGTTGAGATGTTTATTTGATAGGAATACTGATATCATACCTGCCATAGTATTGTTGACATATGTCACATATTCCATGGTGAAGTCCTTGGCAGGTCCCTGGATGTACGTTACAATGGTGTTAGTCATGTTGCGGGCATAAATGATTGTCTTCGCCGTCATATTCTTAGCCTGGTAGATTGAATTCTTGGTCAGGTTCCTGGCCAGAAGAGCATACTCCCTGGAGAGATTGAGAAGTCGAGTTTCATCCCTGATGTAGATGACCAGATTGATGCTCCTGTTGCGTATCATATAGATGGTTTCATTGGCAACCTTCAGACTCCTGACAATCAGATCTTTGGTGTTGTTCAGGTACATCTTCATTTTGGCAATGCTCTCTTCCGATGTTAGATTCCTCCATGCTTCTATGGCTTGGGCTTGGACAATAACGAGGGTCTCGTTGGCTTTGTTCATCAGAATGACCGATGTCCTGTTAAGGAAGCACATCGTCTCGTTGATGGTAACCCTCCATGGCTGGGAGCGGGTGCGGTTAAGGAAGACAATGAGGTCCCTGGCAGTTTGGTTCAGGATTGGAAGAACAACCTCTCTTAGGGTGGTGTTGGATACAATCAAGACATCATAGAAAGTCTTGTTTACCATCACCAGAGATGTGTTGGCCCATGTCAACGTCTTGCTGGCGTAGAATTTGGTCAAGTTTGAAGCCACAAGAATCTTTCCATAGGAAAAGTTGCCAACCTATATTTGAAGAAAAGAGTATTAAAAAAAATTGGTATACATGTAGATATAAAATAAAGTGGCACACAATTATATCAAAGGTAATTTGATTTTGTTGTTCAGAGAGGTCATGGGATTATCGAAAATTCATTAAAGGATTATTTTAAATTTCTTTCACAATTTTAATACACAATTTTATATTGATCAAAGTAATAACAATTCTTTCTGTATTCTTTTCTTGTTTACAAAGTTTTCCAATTGTAACACATAACTATTATTTATTAAAACAGGTACACATATCTAGTAACTCACCTCTATGACAGTCATGTTCAGGAATTTCACAGGATACTTGTTGAGCAGACTTGTTCGGTCCTTGATGCTCATCTTTGCATTTTCAACAAGATTCTCTACAAGTTGTCGGATGTATGCATTGAGGTCTTCACTGAGTTCAAAGATGGTCTTTTCCATTGACCTCATTGGTAGCTCATTGATGAGTGAGTATTCATCTTTGGCTGCAAAGATTATGGCTTCAACTGTCTTGTTGATACCCATCTTGGTAGCGTCCAGGAACTTTCCAGACTTCCTCATGATGATTGGCCTCCATGTCTGCCATTTATCCTGAGCCTTGATCTTGTAGGTGATAAATTTGTCTTTTCCAAGCACGTACATATCCTGAGCTTTCTGTCTGTAGATGATGTACAACTCTGTGGCATTCTCCTTCAGTTCTCCATAGAGTCGTGTCATGTTGGCTTTCACTTCATTGTAGAACATTGTAAGATTGACTTTCAGTTCCTCAAGCTTTACCTTCATTTCATCAATTTTCTGGATGGTTTCTTGCTTGTACTGAGGGTATCTTTCGATGTGGTATTCTGCAGTTCTCATCAAGAAAGCCTCGGTCTGGGCAGGGAGTTGACGAACACGTTCTCTCAAGTTGGCAGCACGAACCTTCATCATTTCAACCTTCTGCATCATGATCTCACGATAAGGTTGCACATGAGGTTCAAGGAACTCGATTGTCATGTTGATGTATTTGTCAGTGATGTTGCGAACCTGCAGAGTGTAGTTGAAGAGAGCTTGCCTGGCATAGCAAGTGTAGTTGCGGATGGTCTCATTGACAATTGGAGCATACTTCTGATAGTACAAGGTAACATTTCCTTTGGCCATGTTGTAATACATGATTGCTCTTTCCTTTGCAATCTTGCTCTTTTCAAGTACAAGCACTTTGTATTTCTTCATTGCCTTCATGACCACAGGAGTATACGTCTTCCTGAAAGCCATTACTTTGTCAATTGCAATTCGAGTACACCTTGGTGAGGTTGGCCACTTGCATACTGTATGCCTTTGTGAAGTTGGCTACCTCCTTGCTGTAAACCTTAGTGAAGTTGACTGCCATCTTGCTGTAGAGGACTGTAAGATTCATTGTCATGTTGACGGGAGGCTGAACAATTTGATAGATGGTCCTGTTGAAGTAGCAGAGTGGAAGCATATTGGCAGGATGAGTTTCGTTCTTGGAGATAGCAATGATCTGGGTAATTACCTCATCAAGCTGTACCTTCCTCTTCATGTACTCGTTGCCCATGCGAACAATAATTTCGTCATATTGTTCCTTCCTCTTCATGTATTCATTGACGATCTTCTCAATTATCTGATCAACATCAATGTTGTATCTTTCTCTGATGTAATCAGCAGCAATGACCTTCATATCCATCAGACGCTGCTTGAGCTCTTCAAGTGATCTTGGGCGAGCATCCCACTGTTCCTTCAGAACTGTCTTGATTAGGTCAGCCTTTGTCTTGACAAAGAGTGTTACAGCCTTGGTCAGGTTTGCTACCTTTTCTTTGGTGATGTTGAAGACGAGCTTCAGATCTCCCTTGATGACATCAACATAGACATATTCATGGAGGGTAGAATTCCACTCTTTTAGCATTTCAGTGGCCTGCTTGATGGTCTCATTCAAGTAGGTCTTGTTGACATAGCGGAAAGTGGTTTGGTTCAGCAGTTCAAGACCGTTGATCATGTTGTCTTTCATATCTATTGCCAGATCCTTTGTCTCCTCTATACTGGTCTTGTTAATGATGTCAATGACATTGCGTGGTCTGATGCGGATGACCTTACGCATAAGCTCCTGGACCTGGGCATCATCTTGGTAATCAATGAAGATGGACGTTGCAATTGCATCAGTGGTGGTGCTGTTTAGGTAGTAGCGGATGAAGTTCTTGATCTTTGTGATTTGTGCTTTGATTTCTGCCTTGACTGTTTCCTTGTCCAGAGAAGCAATGTTCATCTTCATCTCATTAATCTTTTCTCCAATGTTTACTTTGAGTGTAGCCATTCTTTCTTTGATCTCGCCAATCTTCACTTTCAATTCCTCAATCTTCTCCTGGAACTTGGGAACATTGAATCTGGTCTGGATATAGTTGACAAGAATCTCAACTCTAGCTTCATACTGGATAAGCTCCTTGAAGTCATCAACAGCAGCTACAGTCTTCTTGATCAGGTTTTCCCTTAGTTCCTTAATTCTTAGCTCTGGTCTTGATTGCATCTCGATTCTCCAACACCCACGTGATTTGTTGACGGCGCTCTTCATACTTGATGAGGGTCTTGATGTTTTCCATGGTTTCTCTGGGATGAGTGATGTTGTATCGGAGCTTAGTGTATAGTTCCCTGAGTGTAGCATTAAGCCTGGTTACTTCTTCATTCAACTTTGTCAGGTTGACATACCTGCTGATGAATTCCCGAGGGTTGTTACGGGCAAAGGTGATGGTCTCATTGAGTTTCTGCATCTGTGTGCAGAATGTCTGGTTCAAGCTCTCAAGCTGGGTGTAGAAGGTCTGGTTCAGTTTCTTCAACTGGATGAAAGAGTTTCATTCAGTTTCAGAACCTGGTTGAAGAAAGTCTGGTTGAACTGTGAGAATGTGGTACTGAGGGTCTCATTAGCCAACATCATGGTGTAGCGCATGAAACACTTGGTGCAGTTGGTCATCCTCCTGGTATGTGTGAGGGTACGGTTAGCAACTTCCATGAACCTGTTGATGGTGCTGTTGGCGATGGTGATGGTACGGTTGAAGGTACTGTTGATGGCTCCAACAGTGATGTCCACAATCTCTGCAACTGTCTCTGGGTTCCAGCTGAAGTTGCTGTAGATCACATTACTCTCATTCAATTTCAGCAGCCATGTGATGTCATTGACTGTCTTGAAGTTGTCCTTCTGTGAAAACATAAAAGTGCAGTAAATATTGAGTTGAATGTTCATTTATGTCTCTTCGTCAATAATATACTAATATGCATTAAATATTAATTGTGGTTTGCTATAATCAAGCATGCAGCGTTGAGTGTAATTTGAAACATTAGATCTTCATATGTCGCACATACTATAAAAAGCCTATACTACATGCATTTTACCTTTTTTAATGTTAAAAAATTATATACATGTATATTACAATTTTAATATTGACTAATATTGTAGAATGACTGGATTTCCCCAAGTTCCTTCCATTATTTGAGCTTGAATATAATATACTACTAGTGTTCAATACATGAAAATGGTTTAAAACTCACCAATAGTTCATGCTCAATGTAGAAAGTCAAGCTGTCCCCAAATGTGTTGAGATTCGCTCGAGCAGAAATCAGACCAATAGATGGAAGCTTGATGGTAGCTACTAGATTCTCATAATTGAGGCGCTGATTGAAGACAACAGTTCCCTTAGGGTTGGCCCAGGTGATGTTGAAGAGCTGGGACATGTCTTTCAGTGTTGTCAGATCTAGTCCATTCTTGACAGCAAGGTTATTCATAGGATCAACCCAGAGGAATACAAATCGATGACCGATGTAGGAATACTCGATACCCTTGAAACCTTTGAACACAACTGAGTTTTGGAGAGTGCTATTGACAAAGCGGGATTCCACATTTGCATATGAATCGATAAGAGCCTTTTCGAAAGACATGATTCCAGCCATATTTGTGATATTGAATTTAGAGATTCCTGCAGCTCTGATAAGTGGAGAGGTAAGATTTCCAACAACCATTGCAGATATTTCTCCATAGTGTGTAATGTTAGTGAAGTCAATGAAATTCAGTTGGCCACTGAAATGGGCATCATTGAATGGTGTAAGAAGAGTGAGCATTACTTTGGATTTGGCAGCATCAAAATTGAGAAGGTTGCGGGAATTGTTCATCTGATATTCAAACACTGCACTGCTGTTTAGCCATCTGCTGATAACATTACTGTACATGCGGCTTGTTGCACTGTCAAAACTGAGAAGGAACGAGAATTGTTCATCTGAGACTCAAACAAGGCACTGCTGTTAAGCCATTTGCTCTTGATATTACCATTCATGCGGCCTGTCACTTGTTCAAAGTTGAAAAGGCTGTAGTGGTTCTTTATAGAGTAAATGGTTTCAGTCATAGCGGTCATTGGCTTGCTGGTGAAGCGTGCTTCTGATGTCATGTTGAACAGATCAAAGCTGGTAAGATTACGTACATTCTTCACTTCAACAATGCCAAGAGCCTTTCCTGTAGCAAATCTAGTTGTCAGTGATCCAGCAGAATGAGCCACAAGCTTTTCAAATTTGCAGAAACATGAAGAGTCAGTAAGTGTGTAGTCTGCCACAAATGATGAGTTAAACAGTTTGTTGTTTAGGACAGATTCAGCAGATGCTGCAACCCGAGAGAAATGGAAAAGTGATTCAAATTCCTCAAGAGAGTAGTCGGCCATTGTGGTAGAATTGACAAGTTTACTGTTGAAGTTGGTTACAAAGCTTCCATTAACACGATCAAAGGTCATGGGTCCTCTGAAGTTGTTCATCTCCATGCCAGTCTTGCCTTCAATGCTTGCTAGTCTAGATGTGAAGGAAACAACAGCTGAACTGTTGACACGGTCAAAAGTGAAGATACGTTGGAAGTTTGTGAAATCAATTCCTGCCTCTGTTGTCAGATTTGCCAAGATAGACTTGATTGTAGTGTATCCACCAATTTTGACATCAGCAAATCTGAAAAGCCTCTCAGAACCATGCATCTGCATGATACCTCTTGATGAAGAGTTGACAAATCGGCTGGCTACATTAAATTCAGCAGATGATTCAGCAGAATCAAAGGTTGTAATGTTTTCAAAGTTGGTCAGGATTGAGTCAGCATTGCCAGTCATGTTGATCTTTGATGTCAGGAAAGAGAACTGGCCCTTCATAGCTGCATTTCCAAACTTGAACAGATTTGTGGAATCGGTGACCTGAGCAGAGCTTGAAGCTTTGATTTCCCTTGTAAATGGGGTGTTGATGGTGATAGCAGAAGACACATTAGCAAGTTGAACCTTGAAGAGTCCAGCACCAGCATTTGCAATCAGACTAGATTGAGTGGTGGTATTCAAGAATCTGCTGGTCATGACTGATGAGGTAGAACCAGTTATACTGTCATACTTCATGAAACCTGCCATGTTCTGGACATCGAAGTTGGTAACACCTTGCATCTTGATAGGCCAAGAAGAGAAGTTTCCTTCAGTAGATATGACCATTTCTTCATAGTTCAGGGGCCCGGCTTGGTTGTTGATGTGGGCATTGATACTGGTGTACAGGGATGAGATGATGCTTGAAAAGTTGGATGATGCACTGCCCTCCATTCGAGAGTATGTAAGGATACCAGCCATGTTGTCCAGCCTGAATTGTGAAAGAACATTCCATCGTGCAATCCTTGAATTGATGTCATTAGCAGCAGACATTTCATACTTTCCAAACGTTGTGACATTCTTCCAGTTTTCCATTTCAACATCAAATACAGAACCAGTCTTGATGATAGGTGTGCTGACATTGAAGTTGGTTGAAAATACATTTGCTACAAATGTTAGGGGACCTGCAATATCACGGACAGACCACATGGCACCAGTGTCGACCTTTGCAATGCGGGATGTGATGCCAAACATGCTGTTAGTAGTGGCATTTGATGCTTTGAAAAAACCGTTTGAACCAATGACAAAGTTGGTAGAGTTGGAAGTCATTACGATCAAGGGACTGGTGAATTCATTTTGTCCAGAAATTGCCAATTGGTCAAAATTCAGGAGAGATCGGACACCAGAAAAGCTAGAATCCATGTTCATGGTCCAGTTGGTCCACTTGGTGAGAACAGCAGTCTTTGACATTCCAGTAATGGAGTCAAATTTGTTAATCTTCTCAAAGCCTTGAAGAGCCAGCCCACCATTGTAGGAAGCAAATGTTGTTGTCAGAGGAGTAACGGTGAAGATATTGGAGGTCGTCATGTTCATAAGCTCAAAGTTAAAGAGACTCTGGAAGTTTTTCAATTCAAGCAGACCACCAACAATCATTTGGGTGACAGGGGTATTAACTTCATGAGAAATGGTGCCATTGATTCTTGTAAAGTCAAAAATACCTCTCATGTTGTCAACTTCAACTCCATGGAAACCTGCGATGTTGAGCATTCTGTTATTCACTCCATATTCAATCTTGGCAATGCTGCTGGTGTATGTGAATGGTGCAGTCATATCAATGATTCTACCTTCATAAGATCCAGAAACATTCAGCTTAGACGTTGTAAGGTTTCCAATGACTACAGTTTCTGCAAGAGGATACTGGAACCAACCTGCCATGTCTTGGACCTTGTGCATTTGATGGTAGGATGTCTTCAGTGGGAATGTGTTGAAAGTTGCAATAACTTCTGCAGATGCTGAGTCAAACTGGTTGACATTCCTAAAGTTCTTTAGAGAGATCATCTCTGTCAGGCTGGAATTGACATAGTAACTGTTTGCCGCCATGACAAATGAATGAGCAATGGAATCAAAGTTGACAAATGATCGCACTCCGTTAAAGCTTACTTCATTCTGGATTGATGTGGAAACATTGAAGACCTTGGACGTAAAGTTCACACCTGATGAGATGGAATCAAAGTTGAGGAGAGATCTGTGATTGGTAATGTCCATACCTCCAGTCATTGATGAGTTCATTAGACGACTGGTGAAAGATGACAAAGATTCAACTGCCACTTTAGCAACCTGAGTAAATGAACGCACATTTTGTACAAGCAATGTGGTGTTGGTGTTTCCCCTAGCAAAGCAGGATTCAATATTGCCTGATACATGTCCGGTAATTCCATCAAAGTAGGAAATATTCTGGAAATCTGTGAAGGCAATAAGATTGTCCATAGTGGCGTTCAGAAGAGCTGTCTTTACAAACCAGATCTGCTTTCCTGTGACACTGTCGAAGTCAAAGAGCCGGCGGAATCCATTCATCAAGAGTGTGTTGTTGGCTGTAACATTCAGAAGGCGAGAAGACAGAACATAGTTGGATGAGCCATCTAGAGTTGTGAAAGATACATCAGAATTCTCAAGATTCATCTGGGTTTCATATGTGCTGTTGACAAACCTGCTAGTAATATTATTGCTAAGATGAGTTGTCAATTGGCTGAACACCAGAGGGCCATTCATATCCCGAAGAACCATGCCAGAGCTGTGACTGCCATTGATGAACTTGTTGAGGAGATTAGCTTCTAAGCTGCTACTGACCTCATCAAATTGAGAAATGCTGCTAAAGCCCTTCAGCTGAGATTGACCCTGAGCATTCCAATTGACCATCTTGCTCCTGATGTCATGGGAAGCCTTGACAAGGACCTTGTTGAATTTGAAGAGCTTTCGGAAGGTTTCAAAACTTACTGAGCTGTTAAGTGAAGACTCGATCATAGGAGACTGAAGCTTGTATGTCAGAATACCTGTCATCTCATTGAAAAAGGTGGGTGCAGACATTTCATCGATGTTGAAGTTGCCAATGACATCAAAAGATCCCAACCTTGATGTCATGGATGTGTTGTGATTTGCCACCATGTTCAAAACCTCATGGAAGTCACCATTGGATGAAGAGCGTGTGCTGAATCTTATGAGAGGAGAGTTGACCTCAGTATAGTGCAAAGCTGCCAAATCAAAAGGAGTATCTGGTTTGGAGATGGTCACATTAACTGATGTTAGGGTGTTCATACGAAGTCCTGTCCTTATTGATACATCTCCCTCAGTCTTCAGGGTTATCTCACGATCCTCAATAAGCAGAGAGTGATTAAGACCAGCTGAGATGTTCAGTCGCTTCTGTTCAGCAGCAAACGACAGCTTCTGGTCAAAGAGGCTTTGGCTCAAAAAGATGTAATGTGAAGCTGACATGTTAGCAATGATTGGACTAGACATGTTAGCACTTTGACGTAAGGTGATGGTTGATGAAGTAACGTTGAAAATGAACTTGTTCAAAACCAGATCCTTGACACTGCTGAAGTCCCTGCGGAAGGTCTTGTTAAGGATATCCCGCACGATCATGGGTACAAGACGTGGACGCATCTCAGTGACTGGGCCGTCAACAACCAAACTGTTTGAAACATTGGTTGAGAATAGCTGATGGAGGTATGACCAATACATGGAAACAGCAGAAGGCCTTACAGACAAGTTACCTGTCGAAAGTGAGAAGATAACAGAAACAATTTTTAATAGGTACAATACCCAAAACCTTTTTTTGGGGGAAATAATTTCATAAATACCACTTAAATTAACATCACTTTCTTGTCATGCCTCTTGAAAATTGAAGAAGAGACATACTTTAAGTTATGTTTGAGGATATGTTGTGAACACTATCAAACAAGTTGTTGAAAGAGACATGTTTAATCGTATAGATCTGAATAAAGCAAACCAATAACTTGACCAAAGAGAATAAATTTACATTGTCCATTTATGATGGCGAGATTTAAGTAATTTGCTGTTTGGTACTGTTGACTTACTGATTTCAGTAAAATCGAGGAGATCATAGACACTGCTATCCTGACTATTTTCATAGAAGAATTGCAGTCCATTCTCACAGGAGTACAGGGCTGTGTAGTTCTGGAAATAAACCATTGAAGGTGTTGCGATGTCCATAACCCAGTTTGCTGAAGGCTTCTTCCATCCTGCACCAATACTGTTGGAAACAGTAACTTGAGGTTTGCTGTAACGAGTGTCGTAGAGGGTGTATGTATGGTCCAATGTGGATGTGCCAGACTCCATATCAATCATAAGATGAAGAAAGTTGACATTGTTCATCTACATTAAAATTGGATTAAAAGAGGACAAATCAAGATTCAGGCCTATAGTGGAAAAGAAAAGTTCATACTATGATTTCGTCTGAAGCAATCTTTTACTTACAGCTTGTTGACATTTCATTTGTCTAAGCTTTACCAAAGCTTTTCAAGGATTATTGAATAATAATAATTTGAAGAAAGAAAAGAATCTGAACCTAAAAGAAAGTACTTTGTATATCATGTCTTTGGAAACAGAAAGGCATGTACTCGTATACGTTACTTAATGCACTTGTGGCTCTGAACAGAGGATATTTACCTTAAGCAGAGGGATTGGTGTAGTCAGTTCCAGGGAGTAGTCCTTCTGGTTGCTGATTGTAGCATTCTCAAGTCGGAGATCAAAGTCGTATGTCAGGTGTGTCTGGGGGTTCCTTGGGTTGGGTACAAAGATGCTGGTCTGAATAAGATGTTCCTCAGTCAGGGATGATTGATCAAGGATCCTGAAGTTGGCACCACCATCTATGACAACTGGCTCATCAATGAGTGAAGTCTCGCCAAAAAGTTCTGTAAGAAAGAATAAACCAGTCAACAAAGATTCTTGAGAAATGATTACAAGTAATAAATTCCTGTGCCGATGTTGACTATGACAATTACAATAGGCTTGTTTAAAACAACTTTTTCTAAAGATATCAAGATGATGTTATTGAGCAAAATATATTCTAATGCTTCATGTTTTCAGCAAGGAATGTTAGGCAATGGTAGAAAGCATTATTTTGACTAAAATTAAAGTTGACATAGTCTAACGTATCTGAATGCGTCATGTCAATTCTCTCTGCGATATACTGTAATTATATTACAATAACTGCATTTGTATTACTTACTAAGCAGAACTGGAGAGTTAAGGAACATGGAAGCATCAGGGTTGTTCACAAGAACGTCTGTCCTGAGTCCCATTCTGAAATTGCGGTTGGTCTCTCTTGTCTCCTTGGTTACTTCGTATTCAGCAAAGATATGGTGAGTGTTGCGTGCAACCTGCACTTGGTCACGATAGCCATTCACTATAGTTTCATTCCTCAAGGTAACATCCAGAAGAGGGAATACCTGTAAATCAATGCCACATTACAATTAACACAATATCTGCATGTCAAATTAAAATTAGGAGGCAAAGAAACAGGTTACTTTATACTTTAATGACTGAGGCTGTCTTATGATCAACGTATAAACATGCCATCTCATTATAGCACCTAACACCCGAACCTACAACAATGTTTTTTCTTGTAAATAATTTGCTAGGAATAGCCAGTGTTCCCTGTATCTGCACAGTGATTCTCAAGTATAATATGCCAAGAATGGAAAGACCATGCAGTGTCAATTTGGTAGTCCAACCAGTGGGGAACTCTCTATAACACGGTTACACTGTGAATGAAGGTACCAACTAGATGTAGTAAAATATGAATGATTCTTACCCATGTGGCATTGGAGATTTGTGTGTGGACTGTAAGCTCTTTCAGTTCATCTGTAACAGTCTGAACAGTGTTGAAGTCAAATGCCCAGTCAAGGATCCCCATCTTGAGGTCACGCTGTACCACTGGTCCCCTTGTGATTCTCCTAGCAGTGATGGTTGAGGTCTGGTATTTAGCATGGTTGATCTGATATCCAGTCCAGGGGAAGAGAAGCTGCTTGTACAATGGAGTCTCATTATCCCTGCACAAATTGAAGAGCAAATATGAAAATACATAATCTGTCCTTTTTGTTAAAGAAATCTTAATAATGCTATATCAATTAAGATCTAAACATCTTCCGTATGAAACAAGTAGAGTTCATGCTACAGGACGTGTCCTCACAGACTTTGTTTTGGGGGTACTTTTTCATTTTATTACTTATGCTGTTGTTTTCCTGCATAAGAAACTTATAAACTAATAACTTTCATTTGTTAAAGTAATGAAATAATGCCTCTGGCACCACCTTTGATGGTGCAGGCATAAAAACGAAGGTAGCTTACCAATAGTATGTGTCAGTGAGATGTGCATTCCAATCACCATTGTTTGACTGATTGACAAACTGTCCAACAGCAGCCCAGTACAAACTGTTGATGGATGCATTGAAGACTGCAGTAAGATTCTTCTGTGCTAGAGATGTCTCATTCCTAACAAGGAAGTCAACTGATGCTGTGTTCTCAGCAGCAGAAACATTGAAGACGGCCCTGTATGAGGAGGACGAATCTGTGGTTTCATTCAGGATTCCAGCAAACATGATGAAGTTCTTAACTTCTGGCACAGTGAATGTCCACTTGGCTGTCTTACGAAGACGATCAACACTCACAAGTGAGGTAATGTTGCGAGTAAGTTCCTCTCCTAAAAAAGGCATCAAGTAATAAGAAGTAAAAAGCTGGTTATACAATTTGATGAGAAACTGGTTGGAAATTTCACCTGGGCCTCATCAGTTTATCATTTCTGCTTTCAGTTGTGATTTATTTTAAGTAGACAAAACAGGTAAGTCATCAGTACTTCAGCAGTAAAACCTAGTGAAATTCTATTTATAAATCGATGTTACTATTTATTTAACAATTAAATATCGATCTATACATCTATTTAAAAGTCTTTATTACCTGGTGCATAGAAAGAGACACGGACTGTATCAATAAGCTTGGTAAATGCTGGAGCGTTTTGCTTGTTCCTCCTTCCGATTGAGCTGAATGGGACGGGTGCTGGTGCGCCGCCTTCCCTGATCTGCTTGTACTGAGCATCGATGGTGTATGCCTTCAGTGCTCTGAAATAATAAAATTGTGCGTAACATGTCATCTTGTCAACATGTAAATTTGAAGACAAATATACCTAAATCTCAGTTGAAGTGACAATATACCCATTGCCATTAAAAATGACATTTCTTATCCCATTGCTGACATCACTCATAATGTTGGTGTTGTTGTTAGTTTGGTTTATTTCCAGCATTAGCTTATTTTAAAAATATGTCCAATATGGCCATAAACAATACTTACTGGTCTGTGTTGACGAGGGTAACATTGAAACTGTTTGGTCCACTGAATGGGAAACGTGGTGCTTCAGCAACGTAGCTTGCATTGGGATAGGCCCATGAAACACACAGATCAACACCAAAGACTTTGCTGACATTGGTACACCTCTGGCTTTGGACAGCATCCTCAAGAACTCCTGGGATGAATTCAATATCTCCATTAGCCTTCAAGAGGTTGTAGGTTGTGGAATAGTTGAAGAGGTTCATTGGACGGTCAGTGTTGTTGAGGTTGATCTTGAGGTGAGTTCCATCGATGGTGATGTTGCCTGCAATCTTGGAGGAATGGTAGACAGTAGCATTGGCCATAACACCAGTGAAGACCTTGGTAGGCAGACCAATACCCATGGTAGCCAGAACTTCTACAGCTCCACTAGAAGTTGGCAAAAAAAGAAGACAATACAAATGTATTAAGCAAGTTTTTTCTTTCATATTCACGCAAAAATTAAAACCAAGCAGTTAAGAATAAGTGGATTAATCAAATATGCTCAACATGTGGAACATACCTTGGAGCAACATGTCCAGCGGCAATGATCTTAGGAAGATTAATGCTGAACTGACTCTTCATGCGTAGGCTGACAACAGCAGTACCATTTATGCTGCAGTTAAGGGGCATACCCATACCAGTTGGCAGAATGAAGCTCTTATCCATAAAGACCAAAGATCGAGTTGTGTTGAGGTTGAGTCCCTGTGACAGGAGCTGTGGAATCTGTAATGTTCAAACATATCCTTGATAAATACTTGGCTGATCAAAATTTATTTGACAATTCTTCATTTATGACAAACTAAAGTGAAACGTTACTGGAGAATGCTCTAAAAGCAGTATGATTGTGCATTATTAAATGACAATTGAATATAAACTGACCTGTTTTGTCTTGTTCAATAGCTCTTCATAAATTCCCATGGTGTAAGGAATTAGAGCGAGAACATCACTGGCGCTAACGAAACCAAATTCGTTTCCAAGGAGACGAAGGAAGACTGTAGCATCAGTAGCAGATGGTTCCATGCCAACCAGATAGTGCAGTTGGTTGAGCTTGTTCAAGGTGTTTTCGTGGATCACATCAATAACCTGAAAGCATATAAAACGCACATCACAATTTCTGTAGGTTGGTTGTGGTGGTTATTTTACCTGACTGCTAAGAAAGCATAAATGCTTGTTAGTAAGCAACCAGAGCACCGACGGCTTTAGGTCCTCTCCGAGGATTGAAGAGGGATACATGAATGTCACTCTGAAATCATGAGAGTATGGGAGATCGAAGCTTCTTAGTGTCGAAAATAGTCGTGTTATAAACACCCGTGCAATATATTTGTGAAGTATTCTTCAAGCACTTGGTAACACTATCCCAGATTGACGTAAATTCGTAGAATATGATTTGCAAGCAAATGACAAAGTGAAAACAACAATTATATTCATCATTCATGTTATTAATAATAATCAAATATTATACCTGAGGCTCTCCAATTGGTGACTGCCTCTTCATCTTCTTGCCGTATTTGCCCTTCTTGTTGAAGACCTCATTGTCTGGCTCAGATGTAGGAGTAACCCAGTTTCCAAGCTGAGCCTCAGCAAACTCTCGAACTTTAGACAAGAATTTCTCATCAATGGTATCAAACATGGTTTGAAGTTTTACTTCTGGGAAGAAACCCTCGGGTCCAAAGACTGATTCAATGATTGGCTCAAAACCTTTCATTTCAATGCCTGTCTGCAAATTGAAATCAAACATGACAATATATGTTAGTAAGTTAGTAACACATACTAAGAACTCTTGATAAGAATGTCAAAAATATTTACATCATTTGTTTGATTTCCCGCAAACTACTTTGATAACTCTAGAGGATAAATATGATTTAAGACAATCTTTAGTAGGCGACTCTTTAAATTGGAAAACGTAAGATGCAGATGCAGAAACATGCAGCCCCCTTCCGTCTATTCTTTATGATTTGTATATTTTCTTACCTCAAAGATATCCCAGCTCTTTCCAAGAGCATTCAGGACATAGTGGAACATGACCTCTTGAGGCAAGTAGCTCTCAGGATTGAAAATGATGTCACTCTCGAATTGGGCAGCAACAGTGTTGTTCCTCCATGGTTCAGTTAGGTTCTTGGAAAGCTCAAAGAAACGAGAATATTTGCGGATATCCTTGGGGTATTCTGGCAGTTCCTCACCATCCATAGCAATCTTCAAATTCATCTTGAACCTGTCAAAAACAGTTTAAACAAAGTTACAATTTTCTATCCGTGATTTAATTGTATTTTGAAACATGACACTTTAGAATTGGAAGAAGGTGGACATTATTTTGCATAGATATTCGCTTGGTACACATTTTGAAATTGTTTAGAATTGATGAGTAGTCGATAGAGACAGAAACCAGTATGCAATTAGCTGAAGCA
Organism: Mesocentrotus franciscanus; assembly: GCA_037976565.1. Taxonomy (NCBI): domain Eukaryota; kingdom Metazoa; phylum Echinodermata; class Echinoidea; order Camarodonta; family Strongylocentrotidae; genus Mesocentrotus; species Mesocentrotus franciscanus. The sequence continues at coordinate 3,258,626 of CP137674.1, forward strand.
GTTTTTGTTTTAATGAAATGTTTAGAAATAACACTCACTCTTGTAGGGTTGGTTCGCTTGACTCAATGATATTCTGAATGTGAGAGTAACAGAAGGCCTTCATCTGGTTGACTGGCTCGGTCTTTAGAAAGTTCCAGATGTCAGTCAGCTCGGAGACACTTGGGTTAGCCTTCATGGTAATGAGGTAGGCAGCGATTCTCTGTGGTACATCAAGTGTGGTATCCTTGACGAGCTCAGAAATTACTTGGCTACGGAGCTGATTGCTCATCACAAAGCGACGCATGGACTGGATGGCAGCCTTGGAGATGTCTCTTGGGATCTGCTTGTTCTTTGTGCAGCTGATCAGGACAGGAGATACTCTCTCAGAGAAGATGAAAGTCAGTTGGTCGTATCGCTCAACAGGCTCACCAATGTTTCCGATGGCCTGTATAAATAGGAAAATAAATATGATACGATACATACATGTATAATCTTTTGTAAGGACCATGCATTCTTGAAAGCATGTTAGTATCATATCAAAATAATTGTAAAGTAAGTCTAAATTAATACTAACATTAAGGATCTAACAGAATTAGATTGGACACTAAGATTCTGTTTTTTAATTCTCATTTTGACTTAAATGCATTGTACCTAATTTAAGTACAAATGCAAGCATAAGGATGCAACTGTAGAGTTATAAATGCAGTATTGTCACTAAATTGTTTGTGTTTTTTTGTTACCTTCAGAGCAACAAGGGCAAGACGCTCGTTTTCAGCTGATACAGTGCAGTCATTACCAATGAGAGACTTCAGGTACCTGATGGTTTTGACAATGGGTTCAGGGAGCTACAAGAAAAACAAGAGAATGAATAGATATCAGTCAATAAAATTAAGCATTCATTACAATCTATGTATATCACAAAAGCACCTCATAAACACAACATTATTTGATTACTTGGAAGTTACTTACAGTGTCAGCAGTGTAAATCTCCTCATTGTTCATCCAGTAGTTGTGGACCATGATACTGAGAGGGAAGATGGTTATCTGAGATGGTGAATACTGAGCCATACGTAGCATTTCACTCATCAGCTCCAAGGTGGGATAGTTCTGAAGAGCCATGGTTACCATCCATGCACTAGCAAGGGGCTTGGGTACGACTCCCTTAGCGATGGCATAGTTCTTAACACTGAAGCAAGCCATGGTTGTACAAGGAAGGAGGCCATCAAGAAGGTATTCCCTGTAGGATGAAGTAATAAAATGGAGGTCAACTACCAGTGTTTTTCATAAATATATATATATATATATATATACACACACACACACATTGTATTCAAGTAAATGTTCCTAACGTGTATAGAGTCTCCTTAATTCCACAATTCAAAATCCATTAGGTTATAATACTGTCTACCCAAATCTCATGCAACCAATGGAGTGGAGGAATGTCTTTGAAAGAAAAACTATATACCTGGCAAATTTCTCCTTGTCTGGGTTGTCACGGCAGGTCTGTGAGTATGCGCTGCAGTTGTAAGCACGATCAAAGACTTCATGGATGGTGTCATTGTTCATTCCTTCCAGAGCAGCTCTCCATCTACCAAAGAGTCGAGGACTCTCCATCTTAACCTCCTCACGAGAACTCTTGACAAGAGCCTTCAGGATATCCATGGCTTGGTCAGCAGTAACATCATCAGGCTTCACACCAATCTCCTTGGGGTCATGCTCATACCTCAAGCATGTTGACCTGGAGTCTATCAATGATATTAAACAAAATTTGGTTGAGGGTAATGAAGTGTACTAGCAGATACTAGAAGTCTTATTGTCTCTTTAAGTCTTCATATTCAAGGACTTATAATAAATGGGGAATTGGTATTCACCCTACCTCTAAAGAACTTTTACTATTAAATGGCTTAAATGGAACTGAAAAGGCACTACTCTTGTAACACCAAATTTGTGATTTAATGTGGATACATGTACAGGAATACATGAAAAATATCACATAGATATAGAAGCCTTTTATAATTAAAATTCACAAGATGTTAATTCTATATTTAATGTAACTTACTTGCTGGATCAACCTTGTAGGAGTTCAGGTTATCAATCGCGGTACTGATGAGCCTCTGCTGGATAAAGGTGCGAACACCACTCTCACTGTTGAAGTTCATTGGCCAGAAAGAGTGGACCTCTTCACACTGAATTCCCCTGAACTCTCCAGTAGTTCCTTTCAGATCATAGCTGCATGTCTTGGAGGAGTTGATGACCTTGTCCATGACGGTCTAGCATAAGGTAAAAATAAAAATAATGACACACACAAAAAACCACTATCATAAACATGTAATATTCTGTCTATAATTGTATCACTTCAAATATTAACTGTTGGGTGTCATCAATAAGTCAAAAACAAAATTACCATGTTGAAGACAATGTCCTTGAAGCTCTGCCACCTGGTCATGTTCTCTGGTTGTTTCCTGAGCATACAGTTGTTCAGATCAGTCACTACCTGGAGCTTACGTGGCCTCTGCTTGTCATCACGCCTGGTAACAGTCATCTCGCTACTGCAGTTGCCATGGACGGAGACTTCATTCAGAGTGATTTGGTCAACATTATCGGCTTCAAGATCAAGCTGAATCATGCTGAGGATACCACGTTTGGCGTTCAGGATGTGAAGGGGTTCATCAGGATGAGCCAGCACCTCAACGATACGTCCATTCTCAGTGCGGAAGACAAGGTCATGAGCACTCATCTCTTCATCTAGGTCGCGGTTTTCAAGAAGACACCGTCTAGCCTTGAGGACGTTCCTGCATCTTTCTGGTGCTTCTATTATGATTTCACAGGTCATGGTCATATTCGATCCGGGTCCAGCGCCTTTTATTCCACTCTCTGTTTCTGCCTCATAGTTGAAGGTATAGCTATATCCTTCTCTGAAGCGTGTTAGCTCTGAAATTAATATTAAATAGTCGGATGTTAACGACAGTTCAAGTCATGAAGGTGACAGAGAAAGAGAGAGAGAGAATACTCAAAATGAAAGGACGAATAATGGCAAAGGAGAATCATGCTATCCTACATTGCAACATGATTTTAACAATGTAAGTCGTACTTTTATGAAGCTTTAGAATAATTCGTCTACCATAATGGCCATGAAAAATCTGGAGGAGAAACGCCTGCAGAATTTGGTATAAACTCATCCACGTTTCATGATGCATTTTTAAAGACGTATCTGAGTTGAGTTTTGGAAGTGCCTACCGAATAAAGACTTTGGAATTATCCACCAACATTTTTCTGTTTCGAAATTGTAGACCGATACGTCATTTGCAAAGTTTCGGCAACAAATATTTGTTCTCTTTATTTTTCGTGATTCATTCCACCCGAGTTTTTGTGATTTTTGTTTTCCTCTCTCTCTCTTTCTGACACATACTTTCTTTGAATGCTCAAATTATTCTATCTTTATATTTCCAGGTATCCATATATCATATAATCTTAATTGTAGAATCATCTGCCTGAGAAAAAGTTGTCTTGCTATGACTATGAAAATATAAATAATAATAGATTGATACCTTGCTTGTCATACTTGCTGATAAATCTGCTGTGCATTGCAATCATATTTGATTTTTCGTAGGCCTATTTCGATAGTACATTTAAATGTATTTTACTCAGGTTAATTGAAAACCCTAATTATTTTGGTTAGATTAGAAGAACCTTCGCTACTGATTGAACCAATGCTGATACAGTTTTTAATTTCTTCTATACATGCATCTTGTACTTACGGTATATATATATATATATATAGGACATTTTTCTGGTAACAGGTTAAGAAAACTAAGTATTTATGTTTCTTAGATTAACTAATATTAAGTATATTACATGTACATGTAAAGTATCTATTTTGTATATACCTTTTTATATAAATGCATTGTATTATGAAATATGTTTGTTAGAAATGAAATGTGATGTTATTTTTAAATTGTAAATTGTCATGTAATTCAGCTGAGGCTGCGATATGATAATAAAACAACCTGAACTGAACTGAACTATACGACGTCCAAAATCGTTCAAATTCAACTAGATTTCAAATATGCAGTTTATTTCAGTTAAGGTCAACTACTCGTGCTAATTCATTAGAGCGAGAAGGAGAGATTCAGGAACATCACTATTTCATATCATATTTTCCTTGTAAGTTCATGTGGACACCAGTCACAGAAAAAGAAATTTGATTTGAGGCACTTACTTGAGCATTCAGGCTCGGGCACAACTTCCTGACCGGATCTGGATCCAAAAGGACCTGTAAGATTGGAGATAAATATGCAAATATGAGATATTTCCGTGTAAGATTATTTATAAAAGATTTTCCAGATGAAAAAGTGTATTTACCTGATTTGACATTCTGGTTGCTAAAGAGATCGACCTTATATTGTAGTCGAATTTCCTAAGACGATAATTTGAAAGAATTACCAGCTAAAACAACAGGATCCTTATGGGATTTTAATCTTGAGTAAACATGTTACATTTTTACAATGATTACAGGATTTTATTTAGAGTAATTGCGCTCCACTGTTTTGTTTTGCAACTGAGCCCAACTCAAGACCTTGCTCGATTTCTTTTGCTGCTTTCGAAATGTCTTCGACATGAAAAGAATCAAAACCTTAAAATCGATTGTATTTGCACCGAAGGTTTAATTTCCAAGTGTGCATTTTAGTTTAAAATCACTTTTGGGAATAAGCTTTAGATTTGAGTTCTGAAGCTTACAGTGATGCGTGGTTATGAGTTGTGGTACTTAATCCACAAATATAATTCCTGGAATAAATAAACCCGTATACTTTGCTCTCTCTTCTCCTTGCCATAAGTCTAAATATAAACTTCAGTATGCCTAGAGACATAAGGATTTGACAAGGCCATATAAAACAATGTCAACATTATCTGAAACAATGAGCGCTTTGGTCACATTTCCTTAAACAATTATTTTTTGCCAGAGGTTTCAAATTTCATTCCGTCATTGTCATGAGACTTGAAAGGCATCGTGAAAGTCACGTGTGGTGTACATACTTGTCCGATCAATCAACAACATGGCTATTGCATACACTACAAATTGGATGTGTAATTTGCATACAATTGATTTTCTCTGAGCGTCGAAAGAACATGTGAAAAGTAGAGGCGGGAATATTGTATTGTTTGCGTCTTACCCAGCTCATTAATATAGCACCTCCGTTTTACTCTGCTTTGCCTTTTCTATATATTGTTTCTGATGCTGCTCCAACATTAATAGATAGTTTTCCTGTAGAAAGATTACTCCGTGACTTCCAAAACTATAATATGAATGGATTTATATTGCTGGAGCCTCAAATTAAGACGAAGGGTAGTAATATCGAAATGAGACTTTAATCGAAAAACGTTTACATTTATCGTATGAACCGTTTTCCAAACCAATTATAGGCTATTCAATGAACTATCATAGTCTTTAAATAATATAATGAACTACGATTTTAGGATAATTCATATTTTCATGTTTTTGTTTCAACTTAGTTTGCTAGTGTTGTAAGACAGATTCTATAAATTAGACATACATGATTATCAGAGCTAGGAAAAACACATTTACTGCCATGTTAAATTTGCAACCATCAAAACTGAAAAAACGTAACCATCCTAATCATAATCACATAGGTTTTGTTTGCTTCTTATTCCAAATATGAAGCGATTCTTACATGATGTAGATCAATTCAAAAAGAGAATGTTGAAGAAAACAAAATAAGAAACGCGTAATATAAGTAAATTGTTGATACTGATAGAGCAGAATAAAAGACCCAAAAGACCATCGCAAAGGCTTTCGAAAAATAAACCTAAGGCAATTTGAATAGCCTCGTTCATCACGTTTTGAAATGTGCGAACATTATAATCCAATAGGGTACTGAAATAGCCCGTGAGTTGATTTGTTTGTTGAAAGCCTTTACAATGGGGTTAGTAAGATGTGATGCTTACCAGCGACTACAGCCGTGGCCAGAAGAAGGCTAACTAGCAGAAAACTAACAGCCTTCATGATAAAGGTAGTACATCCACTAGTAGAGAATTAGAAGTTTTTTTAGTAAAACAACTCGTTGTTGCTGTTGTTGGGTGTTAAGGCTGTCCAATCTAAAAAGATTATTTCTGCCTGGCTATACTGTTTTTCGAGTACCATTTACCCTGTCTTATATACCAGGATAATAACAGCTTCATTCTAGGGGTAGTTACCGCGCATGCTCCCAATCGACGCACCTCATTGGTTGAAACTTATCTTAGAAGGCATGGGCTATAGGAGATGCCTTGACTTGATTGGCTGAATGCAGACGTCCTTCAACGATTCATAATTGTACTTTGTGCATATAATAATGTATCTCATAACAATTCAAACTGACTTTGGAGGCGAACAAGATATCATAGCAAAGTCGAAATCTTCAACTGAATCACGGGGGTATTAATAAACAGATAACACATGTTACTTTTGCCCTTTTAGTCCATCAAGAGATTAGAGAAACAATGTATATTCGATATCTTTAGTATACATTGCACTTTAAATACACTCTAATAAGATAATGAAATTTTTTAATTGTTCATTGATGATGATTAATATGGTCATTCACATATCTTATCTTTCGCACACTTTTTTACCCCTCTCCCCCTCTCTCTCTCTCTCTCATTCTCTCTATCTAACTATCTCTCATAGAGACACACTTTTTATGTGGGGGTTATCAAACTTGTTTGATCATCATGAACTGATTCATGGTTTACAATAAATGATGACTAAACAATAACCTCCATGTTATTATAAGCTGAGAAATGTAGGCCACCTAATTTCAAACTTCTTTTGGTCTACATTTGTTTCCAGTTTTTGTGACATGCCTGAAGGTTGTGATATCCTTGATCTTATTTTCATAAATGGATGTTTCAAAAATGTAAATGATTGCATAGAGATTAGATCGCCGTTCCCCACCTTTCAAGATCTTGGTGTTCACTATAAGCCTTACAAACTCTTAAAATGTATACCTTGACATGGATTATGTAGGACTCTGTTTTCCTTCTGTTTTCTTTCAATAGATAAGCCAAAACAATGAACATTGTGCGTGCCAAGTGTCCTCATTTCTGGTCCACATTGAAATAAAAGTTCAAGGAAGATTAAGATAAGTCTAAGCATTTCACAATCATTGCGTAAATGACATTCAAGTCAAATTTTCCAATAACATCATCAGAGGCTATCTTTAAAAGGAGCCTTTCAAGCCTAGCCAGCTTGTATTATATAACCTGATTGTATAACATGTGGTTTAACAGTGTTGCAATAATGTTTCAGTGTAGTCCAGGCGTCAAACAAAAGTTGTATTACGTAATTTGGGTCATCTGATCTGATTTTATCTAACTACAGCTTCTTAAAGGCCAGGTTCATTGAAATTTGGAAAAAAGGCAAATCACACCTCTACAGATTGCTGAGAACATTAACAAAATGACTAAAGTACTTTTAAAGCCCTCACTATTGTGAGGAATAAATTAATTGCAATTTTGATACCCTTTCCAAAACCCACTCACAAAGTGAAATGACGGCGTTATTTACATGCGATAAAATGACGTCACATTATGAACAACCTGCAATCACACATTCGGGACAATGTTGGATACCCATTGCAATTTTTAGATATGGGTTAACGTTGTTTGTATATTTACCGCCAGTTGTGATATTTCCTTTATTTTAGGCACTTTGAATGAGATACACTGAATAAATAATACTTTCTACAAATGTGTATTCGATTTTTATGTTATTTACCGTCACATTTGACCATAAAAATCGGGAAAATAATCACATATTCTGAGGGCAGCTCAGCGTGTATGTGTCGGATCTGGGAGTGCCTAAGACATTTTGCATGCTGAACTAACGACTCTTCTGGGGCAAAATATGCGACAAGTTTACATATAATTGTCCAAATATTCATTACGAAAATGTCTGATTAGGCCGATTAGTTTAGATTTTTGATAGATAAATGGGGAAAGTGAAGAAGTCGAGAGAAGACTTAGATCAGTCCGGTTCGCGATTAACAGCTAGCTCGATCAAGCGCCGGGCCGGCTGGCCTGGCTGTGATATGCGGGCTCATATGTAGATACGCAGCGACTGCGGCTGCCCCGACAGTTTGTGCTTGTCCATCGACTTCGGCAAAATCTTCCAGATCTTCTTCTAGGTCTAGATCTCCCAAATCTCCATTGTCGTTGTCGTTGTCCGAGGTACTTCCTTCTTCTATCTCCTCAAAACTCAAATCAAGTATGTTTTCGTCCATATCGATATTTTCAGGGTGACTTTGATGAAGGTAAACAACGTTGGGTAAGAATGGGTACGGTCCTCAAGAGTCAATGCAATACATGTGAATTGCACGCAAACTGCATCGCGCACCGATCAGCTGAGCGGCCCATTGTATTAATTGTTCATTGTGCTACGTCACTCAAAAATCACCTGACTTACGATGTTTTCGGGGTCTCGAGTGGGGTGATATTTCGTCAAGTTTAATCAACTTTTATAATTTTCGCACGAATTTACAAGTTACACAAATGTGATAGTTTTACTCAGTGTAATGTTCTGATTACAATGATACCAAATTCAGTCGATTTCAAAATCAATGAACCTGGCCTTTAATGGACTGGTAAATGTGTATTTAATCATGGATCAAAACACGCAAAGGGTGTTGCTATTTTGCTAAGCAAAAATATTAATTTTGAGTTATTAGACACATATTCTAAAAGTCTATTAAATTGGCTATTACATTTTAAAGGGCAAAATGATCAAGTAATTGCTGGAGGAGATTGGAACTGTATTCAAAACAAATTTCTTGATTGTGAAGGTTTGTCTAGTGTTTATTTACCCCAAAAGTACTTCACTTTGTTTAAGAAAAAATTAGGTCTAATTGAGATATGGAATATATAATTAGAAAGGTTGAATTAAATGATTCGTTATATGTACAAATGAAATGGGAAAAAAATCGACTTGCGCCAAAGTGATGCCTACAGCATGTATTATGTTGGGATTAGTGGAGTGAGAGAATGAATTGAATGTATCAAATGAAATGCATTGCATATGCTTTTTGCAGAAGCAAAGTTACACACGCACACAAACGCGCGCACAAATGTTCTTTGATATTTGATATTCGATATTTGATATGTGTGGCAAGATTAATTTTGTAAGGTATGTTATTTGGATCTGCAAAAACCGATTTAATACCCAAATCCCAATTGTTTTATTTACACATCAGATAAGCAACTTTGGCGCAAGTCGATTTTGCACTCTCGCAAACAATGCCTCCTGTTAATTCAAGCGTGAACACATACCACACACAAATGATACCAAATGATTTGGGATAAAACACTCTTTCATAAGATGTATGATAATTTACTGTTCATAGATGATTTTTAAAATAATTAGCAATTTTCTAGGTGTAAACTTTTTTTTTGACTCACACGGTAGTACCTGCTCCAAAATTTGTTTTTAAATCATTGAATAAAATTATTTATGCTTTTCTTTGGGAGTTCAAAAAGAGAAAGCGTGAAAAGATATGTCTGTATAAATAAAAAGTTAGATGGTGGTCTTGATATGGTGGACATGGAATCGAAAATAAATTCTTTGTATTTATCTTGGCTAAGCAAATTATTGGATGAACCAAGATATAGATGGAAATCATTATTCAAATATTGGATTGTAATGATTGTATTTTTTCCAGATATCTTACGATATAATTTAAATAAGAAAGATATGAAAATGTTGTGTAAACAAAATAGACTGCCAGAGTTTTATCAAAATCTTCTTAATGCATGATCAGAATTTAAATATCGAGGTTTAGTTGAGGTAACAGAAATAAAAGAGGACATATTATGGAAAAATAGTCATATTAGATTTAACAATTCTACATTATTGTTTTTAAAGTGGTTTGTACCTGGAATTTGTGAAGTAATTGTGATTTCAAATTGAAGCTGGAAAGATTCGATTCTGTTAAATAGTAAATTTGGTATTCATCAATTATTATTTGAGTTCGAATACGCGAAATTGAAGAAAAGTTTTCCAAGCTATTGGTTAAATAAATCGTGTATTCGAAAGAAAGTTACATTAAGGAGTAAACAAAACAATACAAATTTGATAGAAGTAGCTACAGGAGATTGTGTTGATATATTTAGTTTGAAGACGAAACATTATTATTTATCCCTCCTTAAACAAAAACTTCAAAAAGAAAACTTCAGAAACCAAACACGTTACTGGGAAAATTATTTGAATTTACCTTTTTCTGTTAATTGGCAGAAAGTATTCAATTTTAAATTTCAACAAATAGGAGATAATAGGATAAAGCAAGTTTAATTTTAAAGTATTGAATAATGTTTTTCATCAAAACATAATCTATGCAGATGGCGTATAATGGACAATGACCAGTGTGATATATGTAAAGAAACAGAAACAACTTTTTATGTTTTGTTAAAATGTAATAGGGTTCTAGTTTTAGTAATAGGGTTCGATGGAAAATTATCGAAAACTTATTTTATAATAACTTTCATGAGCAAATAGGTATTAATGAAAAAAACATTAGTTATAGGTTATTATTTTGAAGAAAAAGAAAACTTTGTGATAAACTTCATGTTAACTTTAGGCCAATATGTAATATACAAAATGTATATCCAAATTCGCTATAAAGGTAAAGATTATAATAGTTAAAGTCTATTTATTATTTTCAAATAAAAACTACGATATCATATAGCAAATAAGCAAAGCGTTTTATTGACGAAACACAAAGAAATTGTTCAAGAAATGTTAAGTTTATAACCATTCATTTGATTACTTTTGTCTTTTTTAGTATTTTTAAAATGTAAATTGATGTAAATATATATGAAATATGTGAAATGAAACACCTCGGTAAGAGGATAAGAAAAAAATTACGTAAGATGCAACAGAAAACAGTGTTATAGGTTAAAGTTATCATCATCATCATCATCATCATCATCATCATCCAATGCTAGGTCTGTCACAGAAATCGGTGGTCATGGCCCTCCATTTCTGTCTATTATCCGCTATTCTTAAAAAGCTTCTCCCCCTGCAGAAACTTAAATACGTTTGAGGATTTTCGGGCAACTCGCTACCCGAATAGGAGCTTATGGTTGCCCGAATATTGGAACTTTCGATATCTTAGGGGTGAGCCCCTAGCAACTCTCTCAATCCCACTTCGTAAGCCTATGATTGCAACAGAACAGTAGATCGAGTTACGAATTATTTATTTTGAATTTCGTAATTAACGAATTATCTGGAGGATAGTCAAAGAAGTTGGCAAGTTAACGGAAAGTTCATAATATTTCTTTTAAATGCTGATCCTTTCTCAATGCTATTTTTTCTTCTTCTTCTCGTCCTCTTCTGCTTCTAGTAATCTTCAAAGGGCTATGCAGCCTATCACGAAGATGAGCTCAAGATTAAAAGAGGTGTGAGGAATCATATCAGGACAATTACCCCCTGGACAATGGACAATTACAATAGGATTTTGTTTTCTCATTTAAACAAATCTGAAAGAACAAGAAATTTCACGACGGGTCATTGTTCGCATGGATGTGTATACATATTTAGATCCAAACGTTTTGGCGAAAATATGGTAGATCCCTATTTTTTTGTATGCAAGTGTACCCCATAACCCAAATAAAGCTGGTGTTGTACCCGTTATAATTCAAAAGGGGTCATATTTTTAGGAAATTGTTCTTGAATATATGCTTCATAGGTGGTCATGTTTTTTCTTCGCTATGTGTTAAACATTTCAATATAAAGTGACACCAAGGGCTTTGAATAAGAGAAAAGGGATATAAAATAAAAGGGAAAGGTTATTCACCTTGCTAAGGATATTTTTTTCTTCAAAGAATAGTCGTGAGATTTATCTAACAATTCCGAAATGAAATTCAGTTTTTGTCTGTCTTTTACAAATCATTCATGTTTAATTTTCCTGATTTTTTATGTAATGATTCGATTACTCATGACTTCATGACAAGTTATGATCCCATTCCGTTTCTGTCTTTTCTCTCTTGGTCTAGCTTGCCCCATCCTTCTCTAGCTGTACATCCCTCTCATCTCCTCTCTCCCTTTCTCCCTTCACTCTCCACTCCTTATCTCCTCTCCTTCTCTTCTCTCCTCTCCTCTCCTTCTCTCTTCTCCTTCTCCTTCTCTCCGTCTCTCCTCTTCTGAGCTCCCATGTCCTCTCTTCCCCTCTCACACTCTACTTTTTTTCTTTCTTCTTTTGGATTTCCATTTCATTCTCAGTTTTCTTTCACATTCTATTTACAAGGTTTCATCTTAGCATATGCGTAATGCAGCATACAATGTAATAAGAAGCTCAATGCACTTTCATACACCACGTACTCTTGTATTCTGACACGTTCATGTCTTTCGAATAAATAATTCTTCCCTGTGGGTTGCAGTTGCTAAACCATCAAATTGTTGTTACTTGTCCACTTCTAATGCCACAATGATTTTTGCAAGGTGCTAGCTGATTCATGATATGATGAAAAATGCTCCTTCTCTCCTCTCCCCTCTCTTTCTCTCCTCTCCTTCCCTCTTCTCCTTCTCTCCTCTCCTTCTCTCCTCTCCTGAGCTCCCATAAACTCTCTTCTTCTCTCTTTGCTCTAATCATCTCCTCTCATCATCTCCTCTCCTTCTTCCCTCTCCTCTCCCTTCTCTGGCTCATCTTCTCCTCTCCCATTCCTTTTTTCTTTCTTATTTTGGATTACCATTTCATTCTCAGTATTTTTTTCACAATCTATTTAAAAGGTTTCATCTTAACATCTGCGTAGTGCAGCATACAATGTAACAAGAAGCTACGTGCACCTTCATATACACCATGTACTCATGTGTTCTGACAGGTGTATGTCTTTCACATAAATAATTCTTCCCCTAGGTTAATAATATTTGCAAGGGGCTTGTTGATTCACGATATGATGAAAAATGTGAAAGATTTCATTCAATAAAATTGATTGTCAGAATTTCCTCTTAATTTTGTGGTATGAGTCTGTTACCATGAGATCTTGTCCGAAGGTTATCAATTTTCCATTCATTATTGCCAGAAATAAATGTTTATATTTCCATATTCGTTGCAAATTAATAATTGACAATGTTGTTCTTTTTTGCCAACTCAAAATACATAGTACATGTACTTCTTTATTTCAGGATTGGGGACAGAATAAAGGGAGTTTTCATAAATAAGAGACATTACCCAACTAATAGTAGAATTCCTTAGGTATATTGATAGACAAAGAATTCACAGTAATATAACACACATGTACACGTGGTGAAACTGTTATGACGACCCTGTCTTACATCCTATATACTGCCATATAAGTCAGGGCAAACAACTTAAATAGTCATCCTATGAAGAATTATAAAGATATCAAATGAAAGCAAAAGTTAAAAAGTTTTCTTTGTTTGGTTATTTATTTAACCTCACATCAAATACATAAATACACAAGTTATAACAAAAGAAAACATTTAAAAACATTGTACATTACATTTCTCAAATTTGTTTGCATGTGAGTATATGCCTTAGATCTGGCTTTTTCAAAGTTATTAACAAAGTCATACATGTATCTAAAGGAAAGGATTTAAAGACTTTTATGTCTTTAATCGCATTAAAGGAGTCAAAGGACCAGTGTTAAATGTAAAAGTCAGTAACAGATTTTCAGAGATTTTAAGTTTAAAAATCAATACATGCTGAAGAAGAATACTAACACGAAAATCCAATGAATGTTTCAAAATTTGAAGAAAAAAATTAATCATCGTAATTTACTGGATGTTAAACAAGTCGTAGTCAGGGAAAATGCATTGTCAAACAGGAGAAAATAGCTTGAAAATATGAAGGGCTCAATGAAGACGACAGAACATGAATCAAGTTCATCATTTTTCACAGAAAAAAAATATCATGTTAACATCACTTTATATTGTGATGTTTTCTTAGAATATTGTAGTAAGTGGTGATGAAATAACTTCTTGCAGTTTAATTAAAGCTATTCTGAATGAAAAAAGCATGCAGCCCTCACATTGTTCTATCCAAAGCTATTAGTAGTGTTGCTTTTTAAAATTAAGTAAAGGTATATGAACTTAATATTCGACGTCAACGAAGCGGGTGATTTGGCATTCATTACGGGATTCTCCATACATGCCAATGACACAGCGACAGATGAAGTCAACCTGACCAGTAGCCTGGGGTTGGATCTGTTTCCAGACCATCCTGGGTAGCATGGTGTTCAAGTCACGGTGTCCAGTCTGCAGCCAGCGAAGACCCATTACAGAACCTGTAGTGAAAATATGAAAAGAATAGTAGTGACTTTCACTTGAAGTCATAAAGGACAGGGGCAAATGTATTCTTATTAAATTTAATTCAATTCTCAAAAATTGAATCTTTCATTACAACTTATCCCTGCGGGTTAGTATTAATAACATTCTATGCCAATGAGATAAAAAGCAATTGATAAATATCAGAAGGAATTTTTTCTTTAAAATTAGATAAGAAATATGAATCTCAACTATATAATAATCTGTACAATAAAACAAAATAACAATAATATCCCAGAGAACGAAAACTCATGTTTATTCGCACTGGTTTATTTCTATATCAGTCAGTTACTTTGTTTTCAGATTTTAATAATTCACCATGAGAATGTGGTAGAATAAAACTGAACTTATAAATATATATACATGTATATATATATATATATATATATATATATTTTAGTAGATACTCACCACGTGTAGCCTTTGCAAGCTTGGCATACTGTCCTGAAGGAATGGCTAGACGATCGATACCCTCTTCACCGCTGTTCTTCTTGTTGATGATCTGCTTACCAAGGTAGTTGACACCAAGGATTGGAGAATCTGTACTCTTCTTGTTCAGAGTAGGGTAGGATGAAAAGACATTGAAGGTGATTCCTTGACGGTCCAGGCGTTTCTGAATAGCTACTCTGCTATTGTTGATGTTGAGTAGGTAGTCAAAGTGATTGGTACTCTCCTCCTGTTATGAAAGAAAAACAATCATAGATTATGTTTCAACAACAATTCAAAAGCTTAAACACATGCAATTAGAGGAAAAGAAAGGAAAATAATAATCTACTATTGTTTAGAAATTATTTGCAGATGCGAAAGATTCCCATTAACTTTTTTTTTTTAATTCTTTGAAAGTATTTACAAGTACGTTCATCATTCATGGGATGGTTCTAGAAGGTTCATCTGACATCAGTCACATATTTTAAATTTAATGAGTATTAATCTTTTCATTTCCAGCAAGATCCTACGTACCATCAAATCTTCATCAGCAACCAGGATGATGATCTTGGCAGCCTCCCTGCGGAATGGATAGGTGGCAGCAAGCTGGATAGCCCCCATAGCATCAACGGGCCTAGCTCCTTCAAAGACTAAACTCTCAACACCGCTGGAAGCACAGTCCACGCTGCTTTCCATCAGATGACCACATAGTGTTTGAACATGAGGTCGCCCACGGATGTCCGAACCACCATATGCAGTAATTCCATATCTGACATCATTCACTTCATTGAGCTTCCTGCTCATTCTGGAAATGATGGTCGCGATACTGGACTTGATCACATTGTCTTCAGCCATTGCAGCAGTTTCAGACACGACAAAGATGATATCTGCAGAGCTTGTAGACATGCCAATCTCCTGGCTGACTTCCCCAACAGTGCAGTCAACTATAAAATACAGTAAGGAATGGGAAAATAAATGATATGTAATATAAATTTTTGTTTATTTGAATATTCTTCTATTCTTTCAAATTTCTCTGCTCAAAAATAAAATTCATGAAAAACAAAAGAAATTGGTAATCGATAGAAAGACAAGGGTTGTTTAAAAAAACATCAATGAAAATTTCATGTAGGGCAATATGCAATATATATGGGGTATCTTTTCAAACTCTTTCAGAGCTTGAGAAACAAATTTTGAAATCAAATTTTTGCCGTTCAATGGAACTTACAGCATTCAGGTTCGTAGCTGACAGTACGGTGCAGATGCTTGCCAAGAGTGGCTACAGGATTGATGACTTCACATATTGGGTTGCACTTCCTAGTCTCCTCAACACAGAAGTTGTAGAACTCAGCCTGGTTGATATCCTGGAAGGTGGCATTCAATGTTGAGTCTTCATCAAGGAACATGTCTCTGCATTTATCAATGGTTGATCGACAGGACCCAAATCGAGATGGAATAACGTTTCTTGGCGTGTCAATTGGAGAGACATCATATGCTGAAATGAACTCTGCAACATCAGTTGTAATACCGCCCTCTGGCAGAATGAAGTCGTTGTGATACTCTGTGTCGAGGTTGCCCAGGAGTCCACGAGACTTCCCATGGTACCAGCCACTCAGATGGAAGATGCATAAGAACTTGTCAACATGGCAGGAGAGAGCAATGCCCTTGGTTGATGTCACATTCACCCATGGACCCTTGGTCATAATGGTCAACTCCTTGCTGATTTGTGTCTGGTAGGGTAGTTCCTGCAGGGTTGGCAATCCATTGATATGGACAACATTCTCGTCATCAATTGCAACACTCATGTTGCGGACGACAAGGGTAATGCGTTTCTTCTGAACCAAAAGAGTGAAGTTACGATCTACGTAGTCATGAGCCAGGACGTAGGTTTGCTGTTCGTTGGCGTATGCGGGAACACTGTACACCTTGCCATCAAATGTCATGACATGGTTCTCACCAAAGATCATGGCTGTGTCTGTAACATGAACAAGAATAAAAAAAAAAACAATTGTAATGTCATGATTGCATAATGTAAATCTTCTCAAACTAAGTCTCTTTCAGAAGAGATTGCATTCAAATACTTGGATTTTCTTTATATTTAAAAGATACATTTTCATTTCTTGTTATATTCCAGATTTGTAAATAAATTATCCCTAAATAAATTCTATTGTATAAAATAATTTAAAGCCAAAAATTCTTAGCAGGCAGAACAAAATTAATCATCACTTCCCTTGTATGAACCTAAGTGTATATAAATTTGAATAGACTATGCACATTAGAAAACGTTTTTGGTTTCTAGAAAGGTTTGTTTAATTTAGGTTACTATTATCTACAATTAAATAAAAATACTCACATGTCCAAGGGCTGTAAATCCTGATGTGTTCCAGTGGAAGAATTTCAACAGGGATACGGAGCTCTTTGAGAACTGTAAGGACTTTGGTGATGTATTCAGACAGCTTGGTCTCAAGTTGAAGCTTGAGGTCCTCGATGTCAGCCTTGATCTTTTTGTAGGTTTCTGGCCAGTTCTGTTTGATCTCCGTGATCTTTTCCAGCAGTTCAGTCCACTTCTCATTGGCCTTTATCTTCAGAGTCTCCACCTTGGCCATTATATTCTCTCGGAAGTGAGTGGCATTTCGTTTGAGTTCCTCCATGATTACCTTTGCAATCTCATACTGGGCCAGGACTTGCCTCTTGAGCTCGGGATATTTTTCTTCCATTATTATTCTCTTCAGCTCTGGGTACTTCTCTTCAAGGAGGACTCTCTTCAACTCAGGCAAGGTCTCAGTTTTGAAATGAAGAGCCATCTGTTTCAGATTGGTCAGCAACTCGGGGTCCTTGACAAATCTTGTCAGATTGGTGATCATCTCGTTGATCTTTGGCTTGATCTCCTCCTCCCATCTGGTCAAGATTTCTTCTTTCTTCTCCATGAGGCGAGGCTTCCATTCAATTTCCCACTTTTGCTGGTAAAAGTCCCTTTTCTCATTGAATTTTTGCTTGTATTCATCAAAGATTACCTTGTACTCAGCGATCTTCTCCTCGAGCCGCTCTCGGAATTCTTGGAGTGTAGTTTGGAATAGCTCAATCTTTTCATCGATCAAAGGCTTTTTCAGTTGATAGTAATCATTCATCGCCTGGGAGATATTGTTATACCTCTCTGTCAGGTTTACACGCATCTCTTGCAGGGTGCTGTTGAGCAGTAACATCTTATCCTGGATAGACAGAAGGACAAAAAGTGAACAAGGAACTCTCGTTAATACATTATTTATCAGGTTTGATATTGAATATGGGTCTGTGAACTTAATTAGTACAAACATTTATTTCTATCCCTGTTTGATGTTATTCTCACTTATATATGCAATATTCAATGTATAGAGATTTTATCATGTACAAGGAGTAGCAAATGCGGGAACTCACGCCTCAGGGCATCATACAGTGTTGCATATCACTTTTCATGCATCGTGACGCACTTGCTGTTCCTTCTCCTTGTACATGTTGTGTTCATATTCTTATTATGTATTTGGTTCTTGCCATTGTATTGTATGTGCTTTCTCATAGATGGTCAAATAAAAAATTTAATAAATAAATAATAATAATAAGCCCAATAACAATTAAGCTTATCATCAACATTCCAAAAGTTAACAATACCTTGATGAACTGGATCTGGCTGTTGCTCAGTTTGGGCAGTGTCCTGAAGCTAGTCCAGTTGAATGGATGAGAGATGTTCATGGCAAAGCTGTGGTCATCAAGACGGCCAATGGAGTTGAGCGTATCCCTGATCAGTGTGCGGGTACGGTTAATAGCCTGCTTAGTAAGAATGCTGGTATTGTTGATGGCCTGGCCAGTGAAGAGGCGAGTCTGGTTAAGGGCATACTGGGTCATGATGAGGGTCTGGTTTAGGGCATAGCGGGTCATGACTTTACTGCGGTTGTAGGCCATTTCAGTCAGGACACGGGTGCGGTTGAGTGCAATCATGGTCAAATTGATGGTCCTTTCAACTGGCTTAATGGCCGCAATGTAAGCACAGGCCTTTGATGGGAACTGATCCACTTCGTAGTAGCGAATGGCCCATCCTGCGAATAATAAGAAAGAAATGGTCTTTGATATACATTCTGATTGCAAGTACATGTATAAACATGACGAAAGATGATATAATTAGCAAATGTATCACTTAAAGTGATAAGTATATCAAAAGTATTAATCTTTAAGGAAACTGAAATTTTACAACTAAAGAGGTAAAAAGAGACTATCCTTTACTTGAAAATGAGAATGAGGAGTTGAGATGTTTATTTGATAGGAATACTGATATCATACCTGCCATAGTATTGTTGACATATGTCACATATTCCATGGTGAAGTCCTTGGCAGGTCCCTGGATGTACGTTACAATGGTGTTAGTCATGTTGCGGGCATAAATGATTGTCTTCGCCGTCATATTCTTAGCCTGGTAGATTGAATTCTTGGTCAGGTTCCTGGCCAGAAGAGCATACTCCCTGGAGAGATTGAGAAGTCGAGTTTCATCCCTGATGTAGATGACCAGATTGATGCTCCTGTTGCGTATCATATAGATGGTTTCATTGGCAACCTTCAGACTCCTGACAATCAGATCTTTGGTGTTGTTCAGGTACATCTTCATTTTGGCAATGCTCTCTTCCGATGTTAGATTCCTCCATGCTTCTATGGCTTGGGCTTGGACAATAACGAGGGTCTCGTTGGCTTTGTTCATCAGAATGACCGATGTCCTGTTAAGGAAGCACATCGTCTCGTTGATGGTAACCCTCCATGGCTGGGAGCGGGTGCGGTTAAGGAAGACAATGAGGTCCCTGGCAGTTTGGTTCAGGATTGGAAGAACAACCTCTCTTAGGGTGGTGTTGGATACAATCAAGACATCATAGAAAGTCTTGTTTACCATCACCAGAGATGTGTTGGCCCATGTCAACGTCTTGCTGGCGTAGAATTTGGTCAAGTTTGAAGCCACAAGAATCTTTCCATAGGAAAAGTTGCCAACCTATATTTGAAGAAAAGAGTATAAAAAAAAATTGGTATACATGTAGATATAAAATAAAGTGGCACACAATTATATCAAAGGTAATTTGATTTTGTTGTTCAGAGAGGTCATGGGATTATCGAAAATTCATTAAAGGATTATTTTAAATTTCTTTTACAATTTTAATACACAATTTTATATTGATCAAAGTAATTTAAATTCTTTCCGTATTCTTTTCTTGTTTACAAAGTTTTCCAATTGTAACACATAACTATTATTTATTAAAAAAGGTACACATATCTAGTAACTCACCTCTATGACAGTCATGTTCAGGAATTTCACAGGATACTTGTTGAGCAGACTTGTTCGGTCCTTGATGCTCATCTTTGCATTTTCAACAAGATTCTCTACAAGTTGTCGGATGTATGCATTGAGGTCTTCACTGAGTTCAAAGATGGTCTTTTTCATTGACCTCATTGGTAGCTCATTGATGAGTGAGTATTCATCTTTGGCTGCAAAGATTATGGCTTCAACTGTCTTGTTGATACCCATCTTGGTAGCGTCCAGGAACTTTCCAGACTTCCTCATGATGATTGGCCTCCATGTCTGCCATTTATCCTGAGCCTTGATCTTGTAGGTCATGAATTTGTCTTTTCCAAGCACGTACATATCCTGAGCTTTCTGTCTGTAGATGATGTACAACTCTGTGGCATTCTCCTTCAGTTCTCCATAGAGTCGTGTCATGTTGGCTTTCACTTCATTGTAGAACATTGTAAGATTGACTTTCAGTTCCTCAAGCTTTACCTTCATTTCATCAATTTTCTGGATGGTTTCTTGCTTGTACTGAGGGTATCTTTCGATGTGGTATTCTGCAGTTCTCATCAAGAAAGCCTCGGTCTGGGCAGGGAGTTGACGAACACGTTCTCTCAAGTTGGCAGCACGAACCTTCATCATTTCAACCTTCTGCATCATGATCTCACGATAAGGTTGCACATGAGGTTCAAGGAACTCGATTGTCATGTTGATGTATTTGTCAGTGATGTTGCGAACCTGCAGAGTGTAGTTGAAGAGAGCTTGCCTGGCATAGCAAGTGTAGTTGCGGATGGTCTCATTGACAATTGGAGCATACTTCTGATAGTACAAGGTAACATTTCCTTTGGCCATGTTGTAATACATGATTGCTCTTTCCTTTGCAATCTTGCTCTTTTCAAGTACAAGCACTTTGTATTTCTTCATTGCCTTCATGACCACAGGAGTATACGTCTTCCTGAAAGCCATTACTTTGTCAATTGCAATTCGAGAGTACACCTTGGTGAGGTTGGCCACTTGCATACTGTATGCCTTTGTGAAGTTGGCTACCTCCTTGCTGTAAACCTTAGTGAAGTTGACTGCCATCTTGCTGTAGAGGACTGTAAGATTCATTGTCATGTTGACGGGAGGCTGAACAATTTGATAGATGGTCCTGTTGAAGTAGCAGAGTGGAAGCATATTGGCAGGATGAGTTTCGTTCTTGGAGATAGCAATGATCTGGGTAATTACCTCGTCAAGCTGTACCTTCCTCTTCATGTACTCGTTGCCCATGCGAACAATAATTTCGTCATATTGCTCCTTCCTCTTCATGTATTCATTGACGATCTTCTCAATTATCTGATCAACATCAATGTTGTATCTTTCTCTGATGTAATCAGCAGCAATGACCTTCATATCCATCAGACGCTGCTTGAGCTCTTCAAGTGATCTTGGGCGAGCATCCCACTGTTCCTTCAGAACTGTCTTGATTAGGTCAGCCTTTGTCTTGACAAAGAGTGTTACAGCCTTGGTCAGGTTTGCTACCTTTTCTTTGGTGATGTTGAAGACGAGCTTCAGATCTCCCTTGATGACATCAACATAGACATATTCATGGAGGGTAGAATTCCACTCTTTTAGCATTTCAGTGGCCTGCTTGATGGTCTCATTCAAGTAGGTCTTGTTGACATAGCGGAAAGTGGTTTGGTTCAGCAGTTCAAGACCGTTGATCATGTTGTCTTTCATATCTATTGCCAGATCCTTTGTCTCCTCTATACTGGTCTTGTTAATGATGTCAATGACATTGCGTGGTCTGATGCGGATGACCTTACGCATAAGCTCCTGGACCTGGGCATCATCTTGGTAATCAATGAAGATGGACGTTGCAATTGCATCAGTGGTGGTGCTGTTAAGGTAGTAGCGGATGAAGTTCTTGATCTTTGTGATTTGTGCTTTGATTTCTGCCTTGACTGTTTCCTTGTCCAGAGAAGCAATGTTCATCTTCATCTCATTAATCTTTTCTCCAATGTTTACTTTGAGTGTAGCCATTCTTTCTTTGATCTCGCCAATCTTCACTTTCAATTCCTCAATCTTCTCCTGGAACTTGGGAACATTGAATCTGGTCTGGATATAGTTGACAAGAATCTCAACTCTAGCTTCATACTGGATAAGCTCCTTGAAGTCAGCTACAGCAGCTACAGCCTTCTCGGTTAGGTTTGCCTTGAGTTCCTCCAGGTAATTCTTAGCTCTGGTCTTGATTGCATCTCGATTCTCCAACACCCACGTGATTTGTTGACGGCGCTCTTCATACTTGATGAGGGTCTTGATGTTTTCCATGGTTTCTCTGGGATGAGTGATGTTGTATCGGAGCTTAGTGTATAGTTCCCTGAGTGTAGCATTAAGCCTGGTTACTTCTTCATTCAACTTTGTCAGGTTGACATACCTGCTGATGAATTCCCGAGGGTTGTTGCGGGCAAAGGTGATGGTCTCATTGAGTTTCTGCATCTGTGTGCAGAATGTCTGGTTCAAGCTCTCAAGCTGGGAGTAGAAGGTCTGGTTCAGTTTCTTCAACTGGATGAAAAGAGTTTCATTCAGTTTCAGAACCTGGTTGAAGAAAGTCTGGTTGAACTGTGAGAATGTGGTACTGAGGGTCTCATTAGCCAACATCATGGTGTAGCGCATGAAACACTTGGTGCAGTTGGTCATCCTCCTGGTATGTGTGAGGGTACGGTTAGCAACTTCCATGAACCTGTTGATGGTGCTGTTGGCGATGGTGATGGTACGGTTGAAGGTACTGTTGATGGCTCCAACAGTGATGTCCACAATCTCTGCAACTGTCTCTGGGTTCCAGCTGAAGTTGCTGTAGATCACATTACTCTCATTCAATTTCAGCAGCCATGTGATGTCATTGACTGTCTTGAAGTTGTCCTTCTGTGAAAACATAAAAGTGCAGTAAATATTGAGTTGAATGTTCATTTATCTCTCTTCGTCAATAATATACTAATATGCATTAATAAATATTAATTGTGATTTGCTATAATCAAGCATGCAGCGTTGAGTGTAATTTGAAACGTTAGATCTTCACATGTCGCACATACTATAAAAAGCCTATACTACATGCATTTTACCTTTTTTAATGTTAAAAAATTATATACATGTATATTACAATTTTAATATTGACTAATATTGTAGAATGACTGGATTTCCCCAAGTTCCTTCCATTATTTGAGCTTGAATATAATATACTGCTAGTGTTCAATACATGAAAATGGTTTAAAACTCACCAATAGTTCATGCTCAATGTAGAAAGTCAAGCTGTCCCCAAATGTGTTGAGATTCGCTCGAGCAGAAATCAGACCAATAGATGGAAGCTTGATGGTAGCTACTAGATTCTCATAATTGAGGCGCTGATTGAAGACAACAGTTCCCTTAGGGTTGGCCCAGGTGATGTTGAAGAGCTGGGACATGTCTTTCAGTGTTGTCAGATCTAGTCCATTCTTGACAGCAAGGTTATTCATAGGATCAACCCAGAGGAATACAAATCGATGACCGATGTAGGAATACTCGATACCCTTGAAACCTTTGAACACAACTGAGTTTTGGAGAGTGCTATTGACAAAGCGGGATTCCACATTTGCATATGAATCGATAAGAGCCTTTTCGAAAGACATGATTCCAGCCATATTTGTGATATTGAATTTAGAGATTCCTGCAGCTCTGATAAGTGGAGAGGTAAGATTTCCAACAACCATTGCAGATATTTCTCCATAGTGTGTAATGTTAGTGAAGTCAATGAAATTCAGTTGGCCACTGAAATGGGCATCATTGAATGGTGTAAGAAGAGTGAGCATTACTTTGGATTTGGCAGCATCAAAATTGAGAAGGTTGCGGGAATTGTTCATCTGATATTCAAACACTGCACTGCTGTTTAGCCATCTGCTGATAACATTACTGTACATGCGGCTTGTTGCACTGTCAAAACTGAGAAGGGAACGAGAATTGTTCATCTGAGACTCAAACAAGGCACTGCTGTTAAGCCATTTGCTCTTGATATTACCATTCATGCGGCCTGTCACTTGTTCAAAGTTGAAAAGGCTGTAGTGGTTCTTTATAGAGTAAATGGTTTCAGTCATAGCGGTCATTGGCTTGCTGGTGAAGCGTGCTTCTGATGTCATGTTGAACAGATCAAAGCTGGTAAGATTACGTACATTCTTCACTTCAACAATGCCAAGAGCCTTTCCTGTAGCAAATCTAGTTGTCAGTGATCCAGCAGAATGAGCCACAAGCTTTTCAAATTTGCAGAAACATGAAGAGTCAGTAAGTGTGTAGTCTGCCACAAATGATGAGTTAAACAGTTTGTTGTTTAGGACAGATTCAGCAGATGCTGCAACCCGAGAGAAATGGAAAAGTGATTCAAATTCCTCAAGAGAGTAGTCGGCCATTGTGGTAGAATTGACAAGTTTACTGTTGAAGTTGGTTACAAAGCTTCCATTAACACGATCAAAGGTCATGGGTCCTCTGAAGTTGTTCATCTCCATGCCAGTCTTGCCTTCAATGCTTGCTAGTCTAGATGTGAAGGAAACAACAGCTGAACTGTTGACACGGTCAAAAGTGAAGATACGTTGGAAGTTTGTGAAATCAATTCCTGCCTCTGTTGTCAGATTTGCCAAGATAGACTTGATTGTAGTGTATCCACCAATTTTGACATCAGCAAATCTGAAAAGCCTCTCAGAACCATGCATCTGCATGATACCTCTTGATGAAGAGTTGACAAATCGGCTGGCTACATTAAATTCAGCAGATGATTCAGCAGAATCAAAGGTTGTAATGTTTTCAAAGTTGGTCAGGATTGAGTCAGCATTGCCAGTCATGTTGATCTTTGATGTCAGGAAAGAGAACTCGCCCTTTATAGCTGCATTTCTAAACTTGAACAGATTTGTGGAATCGGTGACCTGAGCAGAGCTTGAAGCTTTGATTTCCCTTGTAAATGGGGTGTTGATGGTGATAGCAGAAGACACATTAGCAAGTTGAACCTTGAAGAGTCCAGCACCAGCATTTGCAATCAGACTAGATTGAGTGGTGGTATTCAAGAATCTGCTGGTCATGACTGATGAGGTAGAACCAGTTATACTGTCATACTTCATGAAACCTGCCATGTTCTGGACATCGAAGTTGGTAACACCTTGCATCTTGATAGGCCAAGAAGAGAAGTTTCCTTCAGTAGATATGACCATTTCTTCATAGTTCAGGGGCCCGGCTTGGTTGTTGATGTGGGCATTGATACTGGTGTACAGGGATGAGATGATGCTTGAAAAGTTGGATGATGCACTGCCCTCCATTCGAGAGTATGTAAGGATACCAGCCATGTTGTCCAGCCTGAATTGTGAAAGAACATTCCATCGTGCAATCCTTGAATTGATGTCATTAGCAGCAGACATTTCATACTTTCCAAACGTTGTGACATTCTTCCAGTTTTCCATTTCAACATCAAATACAGAACCAGTCTTGATGATAGGTGTGCTGACATTGAAGTTGGTTGAAAATACATTTGCTACAAATGTTAGGGGACCTGCAATATCACGGACAGACCACATGGCACCAGTGTCGACCTTTGCAATGCGGGATGTGATGCCAAACATGCTGTTAGTAGTGGCATTTGATGCTTTGAAAAAACCGTTTGAACCAATGACAAAGTTGGTAGAGTTGGAAGTCATTACGATCAAGGGACTGGTGAATTCATTTTGTCCAGAAATTGCCAATTGGTCAAAATTCAGGAGAGATCGGACACCAGAAAAGCTAGAATCCATGTTCATGGTCCAGTTGGTCCACTTGGTGAGAACAGCAGTCTTTGACATTCCAGTAATGGAGTCAAATTTGTTAATCTTCTCAAAGCCTTGAAGAGCCAGCCCACCATTGTAGGAAGCAAATGTTGTTGTCAGAGGAGTAACGGTGAAGATATTGGAGGTCGTCATGTTCATAAGCTCAAAGTTAAAGAGACTCTGGAAGTTTTTCAATTCAAGCAGACCACCAACAATCATATGGGTGACAGGGGTATTAACTTCATGAGAAATGGTGCCATTGATTCTTGTAAAGTCAAAAATACCTCTCATGTTGTCAACTTCAACTCCATGGAAACCTGCGATGTTGAGCATTCTGTTATTCACTCCATATTCAATCTTGGCAATGCTGCTGGTGTATGTGAATGGTGCAGTCATATCAATGATTCTACCTTCATAAGATCCAGAAACATTCAGCTTAGACGTTGTAAGGTTTCCAATGACTACAGTTTCTGCAAGAGGATACTGGAACCAACCTGCCATGTCTTGGACCTTGTGCATTTGATGGTAGGATGTCTTCAGTGGGAATGTGTTGAAAGTTGCAATAACTTCTGCAGATGCTGAGTCAAACTGGTTGACATTCCTAAAGTTCTTTAGAGAGATCATCTCTGTCAGGCTGGAATTGACATAGTAACTGTTTGCCGCCATGACAAATGAATGAGCAATGGAATCAAAGTTGACAAATGATCGCACTCCGTTAAAGCTTACTTCATTCTGGATTGATGTGGAAACATTGAAGACCTTGGACGTAAAGTTCACACCTGATGAGATGGAATCAAAGTTGAGGAGAGATCTGTGATTGGTAATGTCCATACCTCCAGTCATTGATGAGTTCATTAGACGACTGGTGAAAGATGACAAAGATTCAACTGCCACTTTAGCAACCTGAGTAAATGAACGCACATTTTGTACAAGCAATGTGGTGTTGGTGTTTCCCCTAGCAAAGCAGGATTCAATATTGCCTGATACATGTCCGGTAATTCCATCAAAGTAGGAAATATTCTGGAAATCTGTGAAGGCAATAAGATTGTCCATAGTGGCGTTCAGAAGAGCTGTCTTTACAAACCAGATCTGCTTTCCTGTGACACTGTCGAAGTCAAAGAGCCGGCGGAATCCATTCATCAAGAGTGTGTTGTTGGCTGTAACATTCAGAAGGCGAGAAGACAGAACATAGTTGGATGAGCCATCTAGAGTTGTGAAAGATACATCAGAATTCTCAAGATTCATCTGGGTTTCATATGTGCTGTTGACAAACCTGCTAGTAATATTATTGCTAAGATGAGTTGTCAATTGGCTGAACACCAGAGGGCCATTCATATCCCGAAGAACCATGCCAGAGCTGTGACTGCCATTGATGAACTTGTTGAGGAGATTAGCTTCTAAGCTGCTACTGACCTCATCAAATTGAGAAATGCTGCTAAAGCCCTTCAGCTGAGATTGACCCTGAGCATTCCAATTGACCATCTTGCTCCTGATGTCATGGGAAGCCTTGACAAGGACCTTGTTGAATTTGAAGAGCTTTCGGAAGGTTTCAAAACTTACTGAGCTGTTAAGTGAAGACTCGATCATAGGAGACTGAAGCTTGTATGTCAGAATACCTGTCATCTCATTGAAAAAGGTGGGTGCAGACATTTCATCGATGTTGAAGTTGCCAATGACATCAAAAGATCCCAACCTTGATGTCATGGATGTGTTGTGATTTGCCACCATGTTCAAAACCTCATGGAAGTCACCATTGGATGAAGAGCGTGTGCTGAATCTTATGAGAGGAGAGTTGACCTCAGTATAGTGCAAAGCTGCCAAATCAAAAGGAGTATCTGGTTTGGAGATGGTCACATTAACTGATGTTAGGGTGTTCATACGAAGTCCTGTCCTTATTGATACATCTCCCTCAGTCTTCAGGGTTATCTCACGATCCTCAATAAGCAGAGAGTGATTAAGACCAGCTGAGATGTTCAGTCGCTTCTGTTCAGCAGCAAACGACAGCTTCTGGTCAAAGAGGCTTTGGCTCAAAAAGATGTAATGTGAAGCTGACATGTTAGCAATGATTGGACTAGACATGTTAGCACTTTGACGTAAGGTGATGGTTGATGAAGTAACGTTGAAAATGAACTTGTTCAAAACCAGATCCTTGACACTGCTGAAGTCCCTGCGGAAGGTCTTGTTAAGGATATCCCGCACGATCATGGGTACAAGACGTGGACGCATCTCAGTGACTGGGCCGTCAACAACCAAACTGTTTGAAACATTGGTTGAGAATAGCTGATGGAGGTATGACCAATACATGGAAACAGCAGAAGGCCTTACAGACAAGTTACCTGTAGAAAGTGAGAAGATAAGAGAACAAATATTTAATAGTTACAATACCTAGAACCTTTTTTGGGGAAATAATTTCATAAATACCACTCTAATTAACATCACTTTCTTGTCATGCCTCTTGAAAATTGAAGAAGAGACATACTTTAAGTTATGTTTGAGGATATGTTGTGAACACTATCAAACAAGTTGTTGAAAGAGACATGTTTAATCGTATAGATCTGAATAAAGCAAACCAATAACTTGACCAAAGAGAATAAATTTACATTGTCCATTTATGATGGCGAGATTTAAGTAATTTGCTGTTTGGTACTGTTGACTTACTGATTTCAGTAAAATCGAGGAGATCATAGACACTGCTATCCTGACTATTTTCATAGAAGAATTGCAGTCCATTCTCAGAGGAGTACAGGGCTGTGTAGTTCTGGAAATAAACCATTGAAGGTGTTGCGATGTCCATAACCCAGTTTGCTGAAGGCTTCTTCCATCCTGCACCAATACTGTTGGAAACAGTAACTTGAGGTTTGCTGTAACGAGTGTCGTAGAGGGTGTATGTATGGTCCAATGTGGATGTGCCAGACTCCATATCAATCATAAGATGAAGAAAGTTGACATTGTTCATCTACATTAAAATTGGATTAAAAGAGGACAAATCAAGATTCAGGCCTATAGTGGAAAAGAAAAGTTCATACTATGATTTCGTCTGAAGCAATCTTTTACTTACAGCTTGTTGACATTTCATTTGTCTAAGCTTTACCAAAGCTTTTCAAGGATTATTGAATAATAATAATTTGAAGAAAGAAAAGAATCTGAACCTAAAAGAAAGTACTTTGTATATCATGTCTTTGGAAACAGAAAGGCATGTACTCGTATACGTTACTTAATGCACTTGTGGCTCTGAACAGAGGATATTTACCTTAAGCAGAGGGATTGGTGTAGTCAGTTCCAGGGAGTAGTCCTTCTGGTTGCTGATTGTAGCATTCTCAAGTCGGAGATCAAAGTCGTATGTCAGGTGTGTCTGGGGGTTCCTTGGGTTGGGTACAAAGATGCTGGTCTGAATAAGATGTTCCTCAGTCAGGGATGATTGATCAAGGATCCTGAAGTTGGCACCACCATCTATGACAACTGGCTCATCAATGAGTGAAGTCTCGCCAAAAAGTTCTGTAAGAAAGAATAAACCAGTCAACAAAGATTCTTGAGAAATGATAACAAGTAATAAATTCCTGTGCCGATGTTGACTATGACAATTACAATAGGCTTGTTTAAAACAACTTTTTCTAAAGATTGATATTCTAATGCTTCATGTTTTCAGCAAGGAATGTTAGGCAATGGTAGAAAGCATTATTTTGACTAAAATTAAAGTTGACATAGTCTAACGTATCTGAATGCGTCATGTCAATTCTCTTTGCGATATACTGTAATTATATTACAATAACTGCATTTGTATTACTTACTAAGCAGAACTGGAGAGTTAAGGAACATGGAAGCATCAGGGTTGTTCACAAGAACGTCTGTCCTGAGTCCCATTCTGAAATTGCGGTTGGTCTCTCTTGTCTCCTTGGTTACTTCGTATTCAGCAAAGATATGGTGAGTGTTGCGTGCAACCTGCACTTGGTCACGATAGCCATTCACTATAGTTTCATTCCTCAAGGTAACATCCAGAAGAGGGAATACCTGTAAATCAATGCCACATTACAATTAACACAATATCTGCATGTCAAATTAAAATTAGGAGGCAAAGAAACAGGTTACTTTATACTTTAATGACTGAGGCTGTCTTATGATCAACGTATGAACATGCCATCTCATTATAGCACCTAACACCCGAACCTACAACAATGTTTTTTCTTGTAAATAATTTGCTAGGAATAGCCAGTGTTCCCTGTATCTGCACAGTGATTCTCAAGTATAATATGCCAAGAATGGAAAGACCATGCAGTGTCAATTTGGTAGTCCAACGGGTGGGGAACTCTCTATAACACGGTTACACTGTGAATGAAGGTACCAACTAGATGTAGTAAAATATGAATGATTCTTACCCATGTGGCATTGGAGATTTGTGTGTGGACTGTAAGCTCTTTCAGTTCATCTGTAACAGTCTGAACAGTGTTGAAGTCAAATGCCCAGTCAAGGATCCCCATCTTGAGGTCACGCTGTACCACTGGTCCCCTTGTGATTCTCCTAGCAGTGATGGTTGAGGTCTGGTATTTAGCATGGTTGATCTGATATCCAGTCCAGGGGAAGAGAAGCTGCTTGTACAATGGAGTCTCATTATCCCTGCACAAATTGAAGAGCAAATATGAAAATACATAATCTGTCCTTTTTGTAAAAGAAATCTTAATAATGCTATATCAATTAAGATCAAAACATCTTCCGTATGAAACAAGTAGAGTTCATGCTACAGGACGTGTCCTCACAGACTTTGTTTTGGGGGTAATTTTTCATTTTACTACTTATGCTGTTGTTTTCCTGCATAAGAAACTTATAAACTAATAACTTTCATTTGTTAAAGTAATGAAATAATGACTCTGGCACCACCTTTGATGGTGCAGGCATAAAAACGAAGGTAGCTTACCAATAGTATGTGTCAGTGAGATGTGCATTCCAATCACCATTGTTTGACTGATTGACAAACTGTCCAACAGCAGCCCAGTACAAACTGTTGATGGATGCATTGAAGACTGCAGTAAGATTCTTCTGTGCTAGAGATGTCTCATTCCTAACAAGGAAGTCAACTGATGCTGTGTTCTCAGCAGCAGAAACATTGAAGACGGCCCTGTATGAGGAGGACGAATCTGTGGTTTCATTCAGGATTCCAGCAAACATGATGAAGTTCTTAACTTCTGGCACGGTGAATGTCCACTTGGCTGTCTTACGAAGACGATCAACACTCACAAGTGAGGTAATGTTGCGAGTAAGTTCTTCTCCTAAAACAGTTATCAAGTAAAAAGTAAAAAGCTGGTTACACAATCTGATAAGAAACTGGTAAGAAATTTCACCTGGGCCTCATCAGTTTATCATTTCTGCTTTTGGTTGTTATTTGTTTTAAGTAGACAAAACAGGTAAGTCATCAGTTCTTCGGCAGTAAAACCTAGTGAAATTCTATTTATAAATCTAGGTAACTATTTATTTAACAATTAAATATCGATCTGTACATCTATTTAAAAGTCTTTATTACCTGGTGCATAGAAAGAGACACGGACTGTATCAATAAGCTTGGTAAATGCTGGAGCGTTTTGCTTGTTCCTCCTTCCGATTGAGCTGAATGAGATGGGTGCTGGTGCGCCGCCTTCCCTGATCTGCTTGTACTGAGCATCGATGGTGTATGCCTTCAGTGCTCTGAAATAATTAAATTGTGCATAACATGTCATCTTGTCAACATGTAAATTTAAAGACATATATTCCTAAATCTCAGTTGAACTGACAATATACCCATTGCCATTAAAAAAGACACTTCTTATCCCACTGCTGACATCACTCATAATGTTGGTGTTGTTTTTAGTTTGGTTTATTGTCAGCATTAGCTATTTTAAAAAATATGTCCAATATGGCCATAAAAAATACTTACTGGTCTGTGTTGACGAGTGTAACATTGAAACTGTTTGGTCCACTGAATGGGAAACGTGGTGCTTCAGCAACGTAGCTTGCATTGGGATAGGCCCATGAAACACACAGATCAACACCAAAGACTTTGCTGACATTGGTACACCTCTGACTTTGGACAGCATCCTGAAGAACTCCTGGGATGAATTCAATATCTCCATTAGTCTTCAAGAGGTTGTAGGTTGTGGAATAGTTGAAGAGGTTCATTGGACGGTCAGTGTTGTTAAGGTTGATCTTGAGGTGAGTTCCATCGATTGTGATGTTGCCTGCAATCTTGGAGGAATGGTAGACAGTAGCATTGGCCATAACACCAGTGAAGACCTTGGTAGGCATACCAATGCCCATGGTAGCCAGAACCTCTACAGCACCACTAGAAGTTGGCAAAAAATAGAAGACAATACATATGTATTAAAGAAATTTCTTCTTTCATATTCACGCAAAAGTTAAAACCAAGCAGTTAAAAATAATTGGATTAATCAAATATGCTCATCATGTGGAACATACCTTGGAGCAACATGTCCAGCGGCAATGATCTTAGGAAGATTAATGCTGAACTGACTCTTCATGCGTAGGCTGACAACAGCAGTACCATTTATGCTGCAGTTAAGGGGCATACCCATACCAGTTGCCAGAATGAAGCTCTTATCCATGAAGACAAAAGATCGAGTTGTGTTGAGGTTGAGTCCCTGTGACAGGAGCTGTGGAATCTGTAATGTTCAAACATATCCTTGATAAATACTTGGCTGATCAAAATTTATTTGACAATTCTTCATTTATGACAAACTGTCAAGCTTACTATTTGAGCGAAACATGAAGATATCTACTTCTATCAGTTATTACCTCACTTTCATAATCCATTCTTCAATGCCGATTTGAATAAACTTGATCAAAGTGAAACGTTGCTGGAGAATGCTCTAAAATCAGTATGATTGTGCATTATTAAATGACAATTGAATATAAACTGACCTGTTTTGTCTTGTTCATAAGCTCTTCATAAATTCCCATGGTGTAAGGAATGAGAGCCAGAACATCACTGGCACTAACGAAACCAAATTCATTTCCAAGGAGACGAAGGAAGACTGTAGCATCAGTAGCAGATGGTTCCATGCCAACCAGATAGTGCAGTTGGTTGAGCTTGTTCATGGTATTTTCGTGGATCACATCAATAACCTGAAAGCATATAAAACGCACATCACAATTGAAGAGTGTCGAAAATAGTCATGTTATAAACACCTGTGCAATATATTTGTGAAGTATTCTTCAAGCACTTGGGACTATCTTATCCCAGGTTGACGTAGATTCGTACAATATGATTTGCAAGCAAATAACAAAGTGAAAACAACAATTATATTCATCATTCATGTTATTAAAAATAATCAGATAATATACCTGAGGCTCTCCAATTGGTGACTGCCTCTTCATCTTCTTGCCGTATTTGCCCTTCTTGTTGAAGACCTCATTGTCTGGCTCAGATGTAGGAGTAACCCAGTTTCCAAGCTGAGCCTCAGCAAACTCTCGAACTTTAGACAAGAATTTCTCATCAATGGTATCAAACATGGTTTGAAGTTTTACTTCTGGGAAGAAACCCTCGGGTCCAAAGACTGATTCAATGATTGGCTCAAAACCTTTCATTTCAATGCCGGTCTGCAAATGGAAATCAAACATGACAATATGTTAGTAAGTTAGTAACACATACTAAGAACTCTTGATAAGAATGTCAAAAATATTTACATCATTGTTTGATTTCCCGCAAACTACTTTGATAACTCTACAGGATAAATATGATTTAAGACAATCTCTAGTAGGCGACTCTTTAAATGGGAAAACGTAAGATGCAGATGCAGAAACATGCAGGCCCCTTCTGTCTATTCATTATGATCTGTTATATTTTCTTACCTCAAAGATATCCCAGCTCTTTCCAAGAGCATTCAGGACATAGTGGAACATGACCTCTTTAGGCAAGTAGCTCTCAGGA
The DNA here is from genome assembly GCA_037976565.1 of Mesocentrotus franciscanus. NCBI lineage: Eukaryota > Metazoa > Echinodermata > Echinoidea > Camarodonta > Strongylocentrotidae > Mesocentrotus > Mesocentrotus franciscanus. Next base: position 3,292,360 of record CP137674.1, read on the forward strand.
TTGAAAATGATGTCACTCTCGAATTGGGCAGCAACAGTGTTGTTCCTCCATGGTTCGGTTAGGTTCTTGGAAAGCTCAAAGAAACGAGAATATTTGCAGATATCCTTCGGGTATTCTGGCAGTTCCTCACCATCCATAGCAATCTTCAAATTCATCTTGAACCTGTCAAAAACAGTTTAAACATAATTAAAAGTTTCTCTCCGTGATTTAATTGTATTTTGAAACATGACACTTTAGAATTGGAAGAAGGTGGACATTATTTTGCATAGATATTGGCTAATTGGTACACATTTTTAAATTGTTTAGAATTGATGAGTAGTCGATAGAGACAGAAACCAGTATGCAATTAGCTGAAGCAGTTTTTGTTTTAATGAAATGTTTAGAAATAACACTCACTCTTGTAGGGTTGGTTCGCTTGACTCAATGATATTCTGAATGTGAGAGTAACAGAAGGCCTTCATCTGGTTGACTGGCTCGGTTTTTAGGGAGTTCCAGATGTCAGTCAGCTCAGAGACACTTGGGTTAGCCTTCATGGTAATGAGGTAGGCAGCGATTCTATGTGGTACATCAAGTGTGGTATCCTTGACGAGCTCAGAAATTACTTGGCTACGGAGCTGATCACTCATCACAAACCGACGCATGGACTGAATGGCAGCCTTGGAGATGTCTCTTGGGATCTGCTTGTTCTTTGTGCAGCTGATCAGGACAGGAGATACTCTCTCAGAGAAGATGAAAGTCAGTTGGTCGTATCGCTCAACAGGCTCACCAATGTTTCCGATGGCCTGTATGAATAGGAAAATAAATATGATACAATACATACATGTATAATCTTTTGTAAGGACCATTCTTGAAAGCATGTTAGTATCATATCAAAATAATTGTAAAGTAAGTCTATATTAATACTAACATTAAGGATTTAACAGAATTAGATTGGACACCACAAGGTTCTTTTTTTAATTCTCATTTTGACTTAAATGCATTATACCTAATTTAAGTACAAATGCAAGCATAAGGATGCAACTGTAGAGTTATAAATGCAGTATTGTCTCTAAATTGTTTGTGTTTTGTTTTACCTTCAGAGCAACGAGGGCAAGACGCTCATTTTCAGCTGATACAGTGCAGTCATTACCAATGAGAGACTTCAGGTACCTGATGGTTTTGACAATGGGTTCAGGGAGCTACAAGAAAAACAAGATAATTAATAGATATCAGTCAATATAATTAAGCATTCATTACAATCTATGTATATCACAAAAGCACCTCATAAACACAACATTATTTGATTACTTAGAAGTTACTTACAGTGTCAGCAGTGTGAATCTCCTCATTGTTCATCCAGTAGTTGTGGACCATGATACTGAGAGGGAAGATGGTCATCTGAGATGGTGAATACTGAGCCATACGTAGCATTTCACTCATCAGCTCCAAGGTGGGATAGTCCTGAAGAGCCATGGTTACCATCCATGCACTAGCAAGGGGCTTGGGTACGACTCCCTTAGCGATGGCATAGTTCTTAACACTGAAGCAAGCCATGGTTGTACAAGGAAGGAGGCCATCAAGAAGGTATTCCCTGTAGGATGAAGAAATAAAATGGAAGTCAACTACCAGTGTTTTACATAAATATATATATATATATATATATACACACACATTTTATTCAAGTAATTGTTCCGAATGTGTATAGTCTACTTAATTCCCCAATTCAAAATCCATTAGCTTATAATACTGTCTACCCAAATCTCATGCCAATAAATGTAGTGGAGGAATGTCTTTGAAAGAAAAACTATATACCTGGCAATTTTCTCCTTGTCTGGGTTGTCACGGCAGGTCTGTGAGTATGCGCTGCAGTTGTAAGCACGATCAAAGACTTCATGGATGGTGTCATTGTTCATTCCTTCCAGAGCAGCTCTCCATCTACCAAAGAGTCGAGGACTCTCCATCTTAACCTCCTCACGTGAACTCTTGACAAGAGCCTTCAGGATATCCATGGCTTGGTCAGCAGTAACATCATCAGGCTTCACACCAATTTCCTTGGGGTCATGCTCATACCTCAAGCATGTTGACCTGGAGTCTATCAATGATATTAAACAAAATATGGTTGAGGGTAATGAAGTGTACTAGCAGATACTAGAAGTCTATTGTCTCTTCAAGTCTTCATATTCAAGGACTTATAATAAATGGGGAATTGGTTTTCACCCTATCGCTAAAGAACTTTTACTATTAAATGGCTGAAATGGAACTGAAAAGGCACTACTCTTGTAACACCAAATTTGTGATTTAATGTGGATACATGTACAGGAATACTTGAAAATTATCACATAGATATAGAAGCCTTTTATAATTAAAATTCACAAGATGTTAATTCTATATTTAATGTAACTAACTTGCTGGATCAACCTTGTAGGAGTTCAGGTTATCAATCGCGGTACTGATGAGCCTCTGCTGGATAAAGGTGCGAACACCACTCTCACTGTTGAAGTTCATTGGCCAGAAAGAGTGGACCTCTTCACACTGAATTCCCCTGAACTCTCCAGTAGTTCCTTTCAGATCATAGCTGCATGTCTTGGAGGAGTTGATGACCTTGTCCATGACGGTCTAGCATAAGGTAAAAATGAAAATAATGACACACACAAAAAACCACTATCATAAACATGTAATATTCTGTCTATAATTGTATCACTTCAAATATTAACTGTTGGGTGTCATCAATAAGTCAAAAACAAAATTACCATGTTGAAGACAATGTCCTTGAAGCTCTGCCACCTGGTCATGTTCTCTGGTTGTTTCCTGAGCATACAGTTGTTCAGATCAGTCACTACCTGGAGCTTACGTGGCCTCTGCTTGTCATCACGCCTGGTAACAGTCATCTCGCTACTGCAGTTGCCATGGACGGAGACCTCATTCACAGTGATCTGGTCAACATCATCGGCTTCAAGATCAAGCTGAATCATGCTGAGGATACCACGTTTGGCGTTCAGGATGTGAAGGGGTTCATCAGGATGAGCCAGCACCTCAACGATACGTCCATTCTCAGTGCGGAAGACAAGGTCATGAGCACTCATCTCTTCATCTAGGTCGCGGTTTTCAAGAAGACACCGTCTAGCCTTGAGGACGTTCCTGCATCTTTCTGGTGCTTCTATTATGATTTCACAGGTCATGGTCATATTCGATCCGGGTCCAGCGCCTTTTATTCCACTCTCTGTTTCTGCCTCATAGTTGAAGGTATAGCTATATCCTTCTCTGAAGCGTGTTAGCTCTGAAATTAATATTAAATAGTTGGATGTTAACGACAGTTCAAGTCATGAAGGTGACAGAGAAAGAGAGAGAATACTCAAAATGAGAGGACGAATAATGGCAAAGGAGAATCATGCTATCCTACATTGCAACTTGATTTTAAAAATTTAAGTCGTACTTTTATGAAGCTTTAGAATAATTCGTCTACCATAATGTCCATGATTTTTCTTTATAAATTGAATGAAGACGAGTTTTTTAAGACTGACGGTTTTTTTTTAAACGTGAGATAGCTCTTTATTGTTATTTGACCACTGTGAGATAGAACAAATCTGTTATCTCAATTACAGAGATCATTTTCAACGAATGATGTAATGCGAAGTTATCTGAATGCTATTTTGATTGTTGTTCAGGTAAACACATTTTGAAGTGTTTGCTAGTCAGGTCAACAAGGGTGGTCTCTGATGTCAATTTTTTTATCTTGTGTTCTGCCATTGTGTGATACAGATGATAAGTCAACAATATAATCGTAACAAAATAATCGGTTGAGCAATTAACTTCATTAACTTTGGAATTATCCACCAACATGTTGCTGTTTCGAAATTGTAGACCGGTACGCCATTTGCAAAATTTCGGCAAACAAATATTTGTTCTCTTTATTTTTTCGTGACTCATTCCACCCTAGTTTTTGTGAATTGTTTTTTTCTCTCTCTCTCTCACACACACACTTTCTTTGAATGCTCAAATTGTTCTATTTTTAAATTTTCAGGTATCCATATATCATAAAATCTTAATTGTAGAGTCAACTGCTTGAGAAAAAGTTGTCTTGCTATGACTATATTGATACCTTGCTTGTCATACTTGCTGATAAATCTGCTGTGCATTGCAATCATATTTGACTTTTCGTAGGACTATTCCGATAGTACATTTAAATGTATTTTACTCAGGTTAATTGCAATCCCTAATTATTTTGGTTAGACCAGAAGAACCTTCGCAACTGTTTTGAGCCAATACTGATACATTTGTTAATTTCTTCCATACATGCATCTTGTACTTACGGCCTATACAACGTCCAAAATCGCTCAAATTCAACTAGATTTCAAATATACAGTTTATTTCTGTTAAGCTCAACTACTCATGCTAATTCACTAGAGTGAGAGAGAGATATTTAGGAATATCACTATTTTATATCATAATTCCCTTGTAAGTTCATGTGGACATCAGTCACAGAAAAGAAATTTAATTTGAGACACTTACTTGAGCATTCAAGCTCGGGCACAACTTCCTGACCGGATCTGGATCCAAAAGGACCTGTAAGATTGGAGAAAAATATGCAAATATGAGATACTTCAGTGCAAAATTAATTCTAAAGATTTTCCAGTAAAAAAAGTGTACATGTATTTACCTGATTTGACATCGTGGTTGCTAAAGAGGTCGACCTCGTATTTTAGTCGAATTTCCTAAGACGATAATTTGATAGAATTACCAGTTCACCGTTATCACTATGGAATTGTAATCTTGAGTAAGCATGTTTCAATTTTTACAATGATTGCCGGATTTTATTTAGAGTACTTGTGCTCCACTGGTTTGTTTTCCAAGGGAACCCAACTCATTACCTTGCTTGATTTCTTTTCCCGCTTTCGAAATGTCTTCGACATGTAAAGAATCCAAATCTTAAAAGGGATTTTATTTGCGTCGAAGATATAATTTTTTAAATGTGCAATCTAGTTTAAATCACTTTTGGGAATAAACTTTAGATTTGAGTTCCGGAGCTTACAGTGCATGCGTGGTTATGATTTCTAAGCTTTGTATTGGAATTCTCTGGTTATTAATCCACAAAAATAATTCCTCGAATAAATAAACCCATACTTTGCTCACTCTTCTTCTTACCAGAAGTCTAAGTATAGACTTCATTATGTCTAGAGACAAAAAGATTTGACAAGGACACGTAGTACACTGTTTAACATTATCTGAAACAATGAACGCTTAAACAATTACTTTTTGCCAGAGGTTTCAAATTTTATTCCGTCATTGTCATGAGACTTGAAAGGCATCGTGAATGTCACGTGTGGTTTACATAATTTTCTGATCGATCAACAACAGGGCTTTTGTATACACTAACAATTTGATGTGTAATTTGCATACAATTGATTTTCTCTGAGCGTCGAAAGAACATGTGAAAAGTAGAGGCGGAAATATTGTATTGTTTGCGTCTTACCCAGCTCATTACTATAGCACCTCTGTTTTACTCTGCTTCGCCTTTTCTACATATTGTTTCTGCAACTGCTCCAACATTTATAGATAGTATTCCTGTAGAAAGATTACTCCGTGACTTCCAAAACTATAGTATGAATGGATTTATATTGCTGGAGCCTCAAATTAAGACTAAGGGGTAGTAATATCGAAATGAGACTTTAATCGAAAAGTGTTTACATTTATCGTATGAACCGTTTTCCAAACCAATTATAGGCTATTCAATGAACTATCATAGTCTTTAAATAATATAATGAACTACGATTTTAGGATGATTCATATTTTCATGTTTTGTTTCGACTTAGTTTGCTAGTGTTGTAAGACAGATTCTATAAATTAGACATAAATGATTATCAGAGCTAGGAAAAACACATTTACTGCCATGTTAAATTTGCAAACCATCAAAACTGAAAAAACGCAACCATCCTAATCATAATCACATAGGTTTTGTTTGCTTCTAACTCTAAATATGAAGCGATTCTTACATGATGTAGATCAATTCAAAAAGAGAACGTTGAAGAAAACAAAATAAGAAACGCGTAATATAAGTAAATTGTTGATACTGATAGAGCAGAATAAAAAAGACCCAAAAGACCATCGCAAAGGCTTTCGAAAAATAAAACTGTTCATCACGTTTTGAAATGTGCGAACATCCGAATACGGTGCTGAAATAGCCCGTGAGTTTATTTTTTTGAAAGCCTTTACGATGGGGTTAGTGAGATGTGATGCTTACCAGCAACTACAGCCGTGGCCAGAAGAAGGCTAACTAGCAGAAAACTAACAGCCTTCATGATGAAGGTAGTACATCCACTAGTAAGAGACTTAGAAGATTGGTTAGTAAAATAACTCGTTGTTGCTGTTGTTGGGTTTTAAGGCTGTCCAATCTGAAAAGATTATTTCCACCTGGCTATACTGTTTTCGAGTACCATTTACCCTGTATTATATACCAGGGTAGTAACAGCTTCATTCTAGGGGTGGTTACCGCGCATGCTCCCAATCGACGCACCTCATTGGTTGAAACTTATCTTAGAAGGCATGGGCTATAGGAGATGCCTTGACTTAATTGGCTGAATGCAGACGTCCTTCATAATTGTACTTTGTGCATATAATAATGTATCTCATAACAATTCAAACTGACTTTGGAGGCGAACAAAATATCATAGCAAAGTCGAAATCTTCAACTAAATCACGGGGGTATTAATAAACAGATAACACATGTTTCTTTTGCCCTTTGAGTCTATCAAGAGATTAAAGAAACAATGTATATTCGATATCTATAGTATACATTGCACTTTAAATACACTCTAATAAGATAATGGTATTTTGCAATTGTTCTTTGATTATGATTTTTCGGAACATGGTCATTCACATAATCTTTGGCACACTTAAAGCTCCACCCTACCCCTCTCTCTCTCTCTCTCTCTACCTCTCTCTCTCACACACACACACACTCTCTCACACACACACACACACACTCTCTTTCTTTCTTTCTATCTAACTATCTCTCATAGAGACCCACTTTTTTGTGGGGGTTATCAAACTTGTTTGATCATCATGAACTGCTTCATGGTTTACAATGAATAATGACTAAACAATTTCCTCCATGGTATTATAAGCTGAGAAATGTAGGCCTACTAATTTCAAACTTCTTTTGGTCTACAACTGTTTCCAGTTTTGTTGACATGCCTGAAGGTTGTGATATCCTTGATCTTATTTTCATAAATGGATGTTTCAAAAATGTAAATGATTGCATAGAGATTAGATCGCCGTTCCCCACCTTTCAAGATCTTGGTGTTCACTATAAGCCTTACAAACTCTTAAAATGTATACCTTGACATGGATTATGTAGGATTCTGTTTTCCTTTTGTTTATTTCAATAGATAAGCCAAAACAATGAACATTGTGCGTGCCAAGTGTCCTCATTTCTGGTCCACATTGAAATAAAAGTTCAAGGAAGATTAAGATAAGTCTAAGCATTTCACAATCATTGCGTAAATGACATTCAAGTCAAATTCTCCAATAACATCAACAGAGGTTATCTTTAAGAGGTGTCTTTCAAGCCGGCCAGCTTGTATTATATAACATGATTGTATAACATGTGGTTTAACAGTGTTGCAATAATGTTTCAGTGTAGTGCAGGCGTCAAGCAAAAGTTGTATTACGTAATTTTGGTCATCTGATCTAGAGTCAACTATAGCTTCTGAATGGAATGGTAAATGTGTATTTAATCATGGATCAAAATACGTAAAGGGTGTTGCTATTTTGCTAAGCAAAAATAAAAAAATTGAGTAAGTGGACACATATTCTAAAAGTGATGGAAGAGCAATCGCTATGAGATGTTTATACAAATGTGAATTATTTTTTAGGGCTGAATGTATATGCTCCTACCAGACGGACAGAAAATAATTTTTATTTCGAAGGTCTATTAAATTGGCTTTTAAATTTTAAAGGGCAAAACGATCAAGTAATTGCTGGCGGAGATTGTAACTGTATTCAAAACAAATGTCTTGATTGTGAAGTTTTGTCTAGTGTTCATTTACCCCCAAAAAACAACTTCACTATGTTTAAGAAAAAATTAGATCTAATTGACATATGGAAAAAAGTTAATCCGGATGAGAGGCAACTCACTTGGAGGCAAGTATCATTAGGATTATTCTCCCTTCTAGATTATTGGCTCGATCGTCTCTCGTGAAGTATGTGATTCTTTTTACTCAACAGATATTAGACCTGCTATCAAATGTGACCATAATGCGGTCTCTTTGAAAATAAAAACTTCAAAGGAAGTACGTGTGAGAGGTTATTGGGAAATAAACAATCAATCGTTAAACGATGCAGTGTATAAAGAAATATCTGAAATATAATTAGAAAGGTTAAATTAAATGATTCGTTATGTGTACAAATGAAATGGGAAATGTGTGGAAAGTGGAAATTAAAGAATTTTCTATGAAATATTCACAAGAAATTAGTAAAAAAAAAAGATTGATTTATGAAGATTTAGAAAAGAAATACTGTTCATTGCAAAAGGAAGTAGATAAGAACCCCACTGAAGAAAATATGCAAGAGTTAAAAGATCAGGTTGATAAGTTTTTAATTTAGACAATATAAAGGAGCTTTCATCCGTTCCAGGGGGAAATGGTTAGAAGAAGGGGAAAATAAACTCGTTATTTCTTGCAGATTGAAAAGAAAAAATGGTATTAAAAAGGAATTTGATCGTATAGAAAAGTCAGGAAAAAAATTATTAAACAGGGAAATATATCATTAGAAATTTATAATTATTACAAAGATTTGTACAGTATAAAAGGAGGTAGTATTGAGAAAGAAGAATATATTCATAATTTTGATCGAAATGTTCAGTTGACAACTTTAAAAGAAAATGAGGCACTAAGCTGTGAAGGTGACCTTACGGAAAAGGAATATGCAGAAGCACTGTCTTCAATGCATAATAAGCACCTGGAAGCGACGGCTTGAGTGTTGAGTTCTACAGATGTTTTTGGTCAGAGATAAAAATATTTATTAATAGACTGTTTGAATTACGGATAAAGTAAACAGTGTTTGTCACCAAGTCAAGGGCAAGCTGTTTTAACATTGTCGTATAAAGTGATGAAAATAAATACAGATTATGTGGATGGAGATTGTGGGGAAAGTACTGAACAACTAATAAAATATTTGGGAAAATATATCGGAAAGAATAAAATGGAAAATGAATGATTGAATTGGGATGGGGGGGGGATCGAAAATTTCCAAAATGTATTGATAAACTGGAAACAGAGAATATTAACGTTGTATGGTAAAGTGGTTGTTATCAAAGCCTTAATCGTTTCACAAATTGTTTATACGGCAATTGTAGTACCTGCTAAAAAATTTGTTATTAAATCATTGTATACAATTATTTCTGCTTTTCTTTGGGAGTTCAAAAAGAGAAAGAGTGAAAAGAAATGTCTGTATAAATAAAAAGTTAGATGGTGGTCTTGATATGGTAGACATGGAATCGAAAATAAATTCTTTGTATTTATCTTGGATAAGCAAACTATTGGTCGGCATGAAACAATTTGTAGATGGAAATCATTATTCAAATGTTGGATTGTAATGATTGGAATTTTTCCAGATATCTTACGATATAATTTAAATAAGAAAGATATGAAAATGTTGTGTAAACAAAATAGACTGCCAGAGTTTTATCAAAATCTTCTTAATGCATGATCAGAATTTAAATATCGAGGTTTAGTTGAGGTAACAGAAATAAAAGAGGACATATTATGGAAAAATAGTCATATTAGATTTAACAATTCTACATTATTGTTTTTAAAGTGGTATGTAGCTGGAATTTGTAAAGTAATTGTGATTTCAAATTGAAGCTGGAAAGATTCGATTCTGTTAAATAGTAAATTTGGTATTCATCAATTATTATTTGAGTTCGAATACGCGAAATTGAAGAAAAGTTTTTCAAGCTATTGGTTAAATAAATCGTGTATTCGAAAGAAAGTTCCATTAAGGAGTAAACGAAACCATTCAAATTTGATAGAAGTAGCTACAGGAGATTGTGTTGATATATTTAGTTTGAAGGCGAAACATTATTATTTATCCCTCCTTAAACAAAAACTTCAAAAAGAAAACTTCAGAAATCAAACACGTTACTGGGAAAATTATTTGAATTTACCTTTTTCTGTTAATTGGCAGAAAGTATTCAATTTTAAATTTCAACAAATAGGAGATAATAGGATAAAGGAAGTTAATTTTAAAGTATTGAATAATGTTTTTCATCAAAACATAATCTATGCAGATGGCGTATAATGGACAATGACCAGTGTGATATATGTAAAGAAACAGAAACAACTTTTTATGTTTTGTTAAAATGTAATAGGTTCTAGCTTTAGTAATAGGGTTCGATGGAAAATTATCGAAAACTTATTTTATAATTACTTTCATGAGCAAATAGGTATTAATGAAAAAAACATTAGTTATAGGTTATTATTTTGAAGAAAAAGAAAACTTTGTGATAAACTTCATGTTAACTTTAGGCCAATATGTAATATACAAAATGTATTATATCCAAATTCGCTATGAAGGTAAAGAGTATAATAGTTAAAGTCTATTTATTATTTTCAAATAAAAACTACGATATAATATAGCAAATAAGCAAAGCGTTTTTTTGACGAAACACAAAGAAATTATTCAAGAAATGTTAAGTTTATAACCATTCATTTAATTACTTTTGTCTTTTTTAGTATGTTTAAAATGTAAATTGATGTAAATATATATGAACTATGAAATATGTAAAATAAAACACCTCGGTAAGAGGATAAGAAAAAAATTACGTAAGATGCAACAGAAAACAGTGTTATAGGTTAAAGTTATCATCATCCTCATCATCATCATCTTCATCATCATCATCATCCAGTGCCAGGTCTGTTACAGAAATCGGTGGTCATGGCCCTCCATTTCTGTCTGTTATCCGCTATTCTTAAAAAGCTTCCTCCCCCTGCAGAAACTTAAATACGTTTGAGGATTTTCGGGCAACTCGCTTCCCGAATAGGAGGTTATGGTTGCCCGAATATTGGAACTTTCGATATCTTAGGGGTGAGCCCCCAGCAACTCTTTCAATCCCACTTTCGTAAGCCTATGACTGCAACAGAACGGTAGATCGAGTTACGAATTTTGAATTTCGTAATTAACGAATTATCTGGAGGATAGTCAAAGAAGTTGGCAAGTTAACGGAAAGTTCATAATATTTCTTTTAAATGCTGATCCTTTCTCAATGCTATTTCTTCTTCTTCTTCTTCTTGTCCTCTTCTTCGTCTAGTAATCTTCAAAGGGCTATGCAGCCTATCACGAAGATGAACTCAAGATTAGAAGAGGTGTGAGGAAGCATATCAGGACAATTACCCCCTGAACAATGGACAATTACAATAGGATTTTGTTTTTTTCATTAAAAAAAAATCTGAAAGAACAAGAAATTTCAAGACGGGTCCTTGTTCGCATGAATGTGTATACATATGTAGATCCAAACGTTTTGGCGAAAATATGGTAGATCTCTATTTTTGTGCAAGTGTACCCCATAACGCAAATAGAGCCGGTTTTGTACCCAATTTTATTCAAAAGGGGTCATGTTTTTAGGAAATTGCTCTTGAGTATATGCTTAATAGGTGGTCATGTTTTTTTTCTTCGCTACGTGGCTTTGAAATAAGAGGAAAGGGATATAAAATAAAAGGGAAAGGTTATTCACCTTGCTAAGGATATTTTTTTTCTTCAAAGAATAGTCGTGATATTTATCTAACAATTCCGAAATGAAATTCTGTTTTTGTCTGTCTTTTACAAATCATTCCTGTTGAATTTGTCCTGTATTTTGTATGTAATGATTCGATTACTCATGACTTCATGACAAGTTATGATCCCATTCCGTTTCTGTCTTTTCGCTCTTGGTCTTGCCCCATCCTTCTCTAGCTGTACATCCCTCTCATCTCCTGTCTCCCTTTCTCCTCTCCTCTCCTTATCTCTTCTCCTGTCCTGAGCTCCCCTCTCCTTCTCTCTTCTCCTTCTCTCCTCTCCTAAGCTCCAATAAACTCTCCTCTCCTCTCTCAGCTCTAATCATCTCCTCCCCACTCCTCTCAGCTCCTTCTCTCCTCTCCCCTCTCCTTCTTCTCTCTCCTCTCCTTCTCTCCTCTCCTTCTCTCCTCTCCTGAGCTCCCATAAACTCTCTTCTCCTCTCTTAGCTCTAATCATCTCCTCTCCTTCTCCCCTCTCCTCTCCCTTCTCTGGCCCATCTTCTCCTCTCACATTCCTTTTTTCTTTCTTATTTTGGATTACCATTTCATTCTCAGTATTTTTCTCACAATCTATTTAAAAGGTTTCATCTTAACATCTGCGTAGTGCAGCATACAATGTAACAAGAAGCTACGTGCACCTTCATATACACCATGTACTCATGTGTTCTGACACGTGTATGTCTTTCACATAAATAATTCTTCCCCTAGGTTAATAATATTTGCAAGGGGCTTGTTGATTCACGATATGATGAAAAATGTGAAAGATTTCATTCAATGAATTTGATTGTCAGAATTTCCTCTTAATTTAGTGGTATGAGTGAGTTACCTTGAGACCTTGCCCGAAGGTTATCAATTTTCCAGTTGCATTTTGTAAAATATTTTGATACTACACTGTACATCACTCACACATTCGTTGTACATATTTCTGACATCATAAAAATCAACAGCAGTCATTATTGCCAGAACTAAATGTTTTTATATTTCCATATTCGTTGCAAATTAATAATTGACAATGATGTTCTTTTTGGCAACTCAAAATACATAATACATGTACTTCTTGAATTCAGGATTTGGGACAGAATAAAGGGAGTTTTCATAAATAAGGCACATCACCCAGCTAATAGTAGAATTCCTTAGGTATATTGATAGACAAAGAATTCACAGTAATTACACACATTTATACGTGGTAAAACTGTTATGACGACCCTGTCTTACATCCTATATACTGCCATATAAGTCAGGGCAAACAACCTAAACAGTCATTCTATGAAGAATTATAAAGATATCAAATGAAAGCAAAAGTAAAAAAGTTTTCTTTGTTCGGTTATTTATTTAACCTCACATCAAATACATAAATACACAAGTTATAACAAAAGAAAACATTCAAAAACATTGTTCATTACATTTCTCAAATTTGTTTGCATGTGAGCATATGCCTCGTAATTGAAGCAAAATTTAAAACGTTGATAACTTTACTTAGATCTGGCTTTTTCAAAGTTATTAACAAAGTCATACATGTATCTCATGGAAAGGATTTAAAGACTTTAATGTCTTTTATTGCATTAAAAGAAGTCAAAGGACCAGTGTTAAATGTTAAAGTCAGAAACAGACTTTCAGAGATTTTTAGTTTAAAAATCAATATATGCTGAAGAAAAATACTAACACGAAAATCCAATGAATGTTTCAAAATTTGAAAAAAAAAATTAATCATCGTAATTTACTGGATGTTAAACAAGTCGTAGTCAGGGAAAATGCATTGTCAAACAGGAGAAAATAGCTTGGATATATGAAGGGCTCACTGAAGACGACAGAACATGAATCAAGTTCATCATTTTTCACAGAAAAACAAATATCATGTTAACATCACTTTATATTGTGATGTTTTCTTAGAATATTGTACTAAGTGGTGATGAAATAACTTCTTGCATTTTAATTAAAGCTATTCTGAACGAAAAAAAAAGCATGCAGCCCTCACATTGTTCTATCCAAAGCTAATAGTAGTGTTGCTTTTTAATGTTAGGTAGAGGTCTATGAACTTAATAATCGACGTCAATGAAGCGGGTGATTTGGCATTCATTTCGGGACTCTCCATACATGCCAATGACACAGCGACAGATGAAGTCAACCTGACCAGTAGCCTGGGGTTGGATCTGTTTCCAGACCATCCTGGGTAGCATGGTGTTCAAGTCACGGTGTCCAGTCTGCAGCCAGCGAAGACCCATTACAGAACCTATGGTGACAATATGAAAAGAATATGAGTCTTAAAGGACAGGGGCAAATGTATTCTTATTAAATTCAATTCAATTCTCAAAATTGAATCTTTCATTACAAATTATTCCTGCGGGTTAGTATTAATAACATTCTATGCCAATGAGATAAAAAGCAATTGATAAATATCAGAAGGAATTTTTTTCTTTAAAATTATATAATAATCTGTACAATAAAACAAAATAACAATAACATCCAAGAGAATGTTTATTCGAGCTGGTTTATTTCTATATCAGTCAGTTACCTTGTTGTCAGATTTTAATAATTCACCATGAGAATGTGGTAGAATAAAATTGAACTTATAAATATATATATATATATATATATATATCTTTTAGTAGATACTCACCACGTGTAGCCTTTGCAAGTTTGGCATACTGTCCTGAAGGAATGGCTAGACGATCGATACCCACTTCACCGCTGTTCTTCTTGTTGATGATCTGCTTACCAAGGTAGTTGACACCAAGGATTGGAGAATCTGTACTCTTCTTGTTCAGAGTAGGGTAGGATGAGAAGACATTGAAGGTGATTCCTTGACGGTCCAGGCGTTTCTGAATAGCTACTCTGCTATTGTTGATGTTGAGTAGGTAGTCAAAGTGATTGGTACTCTCCTCCTGTTATGAAAGAAAAACAATCATAGATTATGTTTCAACATCAATAGAAAAGCTTGAACACATGCAATTAGAGGAAAAGAAAGGAAAAAAATAATCTACTATTGTTTAGAAATTATTTGCAGATGCGAAAGATTCCCATTAACTTTTTTTTTAAATTCTTTGAAAGTATTTAAAAGTACGTTCATCATTCCTGGGATGGTTCTAGAAGGTTAATCTTACATCAGTCACATATTCTCAATTTAATGAGTATTAATCTTTTCATTTCCAGCAAGATCCTACGTACCATCAAATCTTCATCAGCAACCAGGATGATGATCTTGGCAGCCTCCCTGCGGAATGGATAGGTGGCAGCAAGCTGGATAGCCCCCATAGCATCAATGGGCCTAGCTCCTTCAAAGACTAAACTGTCAACACCGCTGGAAGCACAGTCCACGCTGCTTTCCATCAGATGACCACATAGTGTATGAACATGAGGTCGCCCATGGATGTCCGAACCACCATATGCAGTAATTCCATATCTGACATCATTCACTTCATTGAGCTTCCTGCTCATTCTGGAAATGATGGTCTTGATACCTGACTTGATCACATTGTCTTCAGCCATTGCAGCAGTTTCAGACACGACAAAGATGATATCTGCAGAGCTTGTAGACATGCCATTCTCCTGGCTGACTTCCCCAACAGTGCAGTTAACTATAAAATACAGTAAGGAATGGGAAAATAAATGATATGTAATATAAATTTTACTTTATTTGAATATTCTTCTATTCTTTCAAATTTCTCTGCTCAAAAATAAAATTCATGAAAAACAAAAGAAATTGGTAATCGATAGAAAGACAAGGGTTGTTAAAAAAAACATCAATGAAAATTGCATGTAGGGCAATATGAAATATATATGGGGTATCTTTTCAAACTCTTTCAGAGCTGGAGAAACAAATTTTGAAATCAAATTTTTGCCGTTCAATGGAACTTACAGCATTCAGGTTCGTAGCTGACAGTACGGTGCAGATGCTTGCCAAGAGTGGCTACAGGATTGATGACTTCACATATTGGGTTGCACTTCCTAGTCTCCTCAACACAGAAGTTGTAGAACTCAGCCTGGTTGATATCCTGGAAGGTGGCATTCAATGTTGAGTCTTCATCAAGGAACATGTCTCTGCATTTCTCAATGGTTGATCGACAGGACCCAAATCGAGATGGAATAACGTTTCTTGGCGTGTCAATTGGAGAGACATCATATGCTGAAATGAACTCTGCAACATCAGTTGTAATACCGCCCTCTGGCAGAATGAAGTCGTTGTGATATTCTGTGTCGAGGTTGCCCAGGAGTCCACGAGACTTCCCATGGTACCAGCCACTCAGATGGAAGATGCATAAGAACTGGTCAACATGGCAGGAGAGAGCAATGCCCTTGGTTGATGTCACATTCACCCATGGACCCTTGGCCATAATGGTCAACTCCTTGCTGATTTGTGTCTGGTAGGGTAGTTCCTGCAGGGTTGGCAATCCATTGATATGGACAACATTCTCGTCATCAATTGCAACACTCATGTTGCGGACGACAAGGGTAATGCGTTTCTTCTGAACCAAAAGAGTGAAGTTACGATCTACGTAGTCATGA
Organism: Mesocentrotus franciscanus; assembly: GCA_037976565.1. Taxonomy (NCBI): domain Eukaryota; kingdom Metazoa; phylum Echinodermata; class Echinoidea; order Camarodonta; family Strongylocentrotidae; genus Mesocentrotus; species Mesocentrotus franciscanus. Next base: position 3,308,610 of record CP137674.1, read on the forward strand.
GCCAGGACGTAGGTTTGCTGTTCGTTGGCGTATGCGGGAACACTGTACACCTTGCCATCAAATGTCATGACATGGTTCTCACCAAAGATCATGGCTGTGTCTGTAATATGGACAAGAATTTAAAAAAAAAATTGTAATGTCATGATTGCATAATGTAAATCTTCTCAAACTAAGTCTCTTTCAGAAGAGATTGCATTCAAATACTTGCATTTTTTTTATATTTAAGAGACACATGTTCATTTCATGTTATATTCCAGATTTGTAAATAAATTATCCCTAAATAAATTCCATTGTATAAAATAATTTAAAGCCAAAAAATTCTTAGCAGGCAGAACAAAATTAATTATCACTTCCTTGTATGAACCTACGTGTATATAAATTTGAATAGACTATGCACACTAGAAAACGTTTTTGGTTTCTAGAAAGATTTGTTTAATTTAGGTTACTATTATCTACAATTAAATAAAAATACTCACATGTCCAAGGGCTGTAAATTCTGATGTGTTCCAGTGGAAGAATTTCAACAGGGATACGGAGCTCTTGGAGAACTGTAAGGACTTTGGTGATGTATTCAGACAGCTTGGTCTCAAGTTGAAGCTTGAGGTCCTCGATGTCAGCCTTGATCTTTTTGTAGGTTTCTGGCCAGTTCTGTTTGATCTCCGTGATCTTTTCCAGCAGTTCGGTCCACTTCTCATTGGCCTTTATCTTCAGAGTCTCCACCTTGGCCATTATATTCTCTCGGAAGTGAGTGGCATTTTGTTTGAGTTCCTCCATGATTACCTTTGCAACCTCATACTGGGCCAGGACTTGCCTCTTGATCTCGGGATATTTTTCTTCCATTATTATTCTCTTCAGCTCTGGGTACTTCTCTTCAAGGAGGACTCTCTTCAACTCAGGCAAGGTCTCAGTCTTGAAATGAAGAGCCATTTGTTTCAGATTGGTCAGCAACTCAGGGTCCTTGACAAATCTTGTCAGATTGGTGATCATCTCGTTGATCTTTGGCTTGATCTCCTCCTCCCATCTGGTCAAGATTTCTTCTTTCTTCTCCATGAGGCGAGGCTTCCATTCAGTTTCCCACTTTTGCTGGTAAAAGTCCTTTTTCTCATTGAATTTTTGCTTGTATTCATCAAAGATTACCTTGTACTCAGCGATCTTCTCCTCGAGCTGCTCTCGGAATTCTTGGAGTGTAGTTTGGAATAGCTCAATCTTTTCATCGATCAAAGGCTTTTCAGTTGATAGTAATCATTCATCGCCTGGGAGATATTGTTATACCTCTCTGTCAGGTTTACACGCATCTCTTGCAGGGTGCTGTTGAGCAGTAACATCTTATCCTGGATAGACAGAAGGACAAAAAGTGAACAAGGAACTCTCGTTAATACATTATTTATCAGGTTTGATATTGAATATGGGTCTGTGAACTTAATTAGTACAAACATTTATTTCTATCCCTGTTCGATGTTATTCTCAGTTATGTGCAATATTCAATGTATAGAGATTTTATCATGTACAAGGAGTAGCAAATGCGGGAACTCACGCCTCAGGGCAACAGTGTTGCATATCACTTTTCATGCATCGTGACGCACTTGCTGTTCCTTCTCCTTGTACATGTTGTGTTCATATTCTTATTATGTATTTGTTTCTTGTCATTGTATTGTATGTGCTTTCTCATAGATGGTGAAATAAAAAATTTAATAAATAAATAATAATAATAAGCCCAATAACAGTTTATAAGCTTATCATTAACATTCCAAAAGTTGACAATACCTTGATGAACTGGATCTGGCTGTTGCTCAGTTTGGGCAGTGTCCTGAAGCTGGTCCAGTTGAATGGATGAGAGATGTTCATGGCAAAGCTGTGGTCATCAAGACGGCCAATGGAGTTGAGCGTATCCCTGATCAGTGTGCGGGTACGGTTAATAGCCTGCTTAGTAAGAATGCTGGTATTGTTGATGGCCTGGCCAGTGAAGAGGCGAGTCTGGTTAAGGGCATACTGGGTCATGATGAGGGTCTGGTTTAGGGCATAGCGGGTCATGACTTTACTGCGGTTGTAGGCCATTTCAGTCAGGACACGGGTGCGGTTGAGTGCAATCATGGTCAAATTGATGGTCCTTTCAACTGGCTTAATGGCCGCAATGTAAGCACAGGCCTTTGATGGGAACTGATCCACTTCGTAGTAGCGAATGGCCCATCCTGCGAATAATAAGAAAGAAATGGTCTTTGATATACATTCTGATTGCAAGTACATGTATAAACATGACGAAAGATGATATAATTAGCAAATGTATCACTTAAAGTGATAAGTATATCAAAAGTATTAATCTTTAAGGAAACTGAAATTTTACAACTAAAGAGGTAAAAAGAGACTATCCTTTACTTGAAAATGAGAATGAGGAGTTGAGATGTTTATTTGATAGGAATACTGATATCATACCTGCCATAGTATTGTTGACATATGTCACATATTCCATGGTGAAGTCCTTGGCAGGTCCCTGGATGTACGTTACAATGGTGTTAGTCATGTTGCGGGCATAAATGATTGTCTTCGCCGTCATATTCTTAGCCTGGTAGATTGAATTCTTGGTCAGGTTCCTGGCCAGAAGAGCATACTCCCTGGAGAGATTGAGAAGTCGAGTTTCATCCCTGATGTAGATGACCAGATTGATGCTCCTGTTGCGTATCATATAGATGGTTTCATTGGCAACCTTCAGACTCCTGACAATCAGATCTTTGGTGTTGTTCAGGTACATCTTCATTTTGGCAATGCTCTCTTCCGATGTTAGATTCCTCCATGCTTCTATGGCTTGGGCTTGGACAATAACGAGGGTCTCGTTGGCTTTGTTCATCAGAATGACCGATGTCCTGTTAAGGAAGCACATCGTCTCGTTGATGGTAACCCTCCATGGCTGGGAGCGGGTGCGGTTAAGGAAGACAATGAGGTCCCTGGCAGTTTGGTTCAGGATTGGAAGAACAACCTCTCTTAGGGTGGTGTTAGATACAATCAAGACATCATAGAAAGTCTTGTTTACCATCACCAGAGATGTGTTGGCCCATGTCAACGTCTTGCTGGCATAGAATTTGGTCAAGTTTGAAGCCACAAGAATCTTTCCATAGGAAAAGTTGCCAACCTATATTTGAAGAAAAGAGTATATAAACAAATTGGTATACATGTAGATATAAAATAAAGTGGCACAATTATATCAAATGTAATTTGATTTTGTTGTTCAGAGAGGTCATGGGATTATTGAAAAATTCATTAAAGGTACTATGTCCCATTTGCAGGCCAACAAAAATGAAAAGGTTAAATTCCAACGGCATTTGAAAGACAATACTAATTTAGAACTTCCTTAAAAAAAGGGGGGCTTGAAAATGTCTTTAAGTGGGAAAATAACGACTATTAGTTGTCGAATCGACTTAGCTATAGAGCCAGTAAGTAATAGTCTGATTTTTCAGACCATTGTACCGAATGGTCTTTATGCTGCGCAAAGATTCAATCAGTTTAATTTTGGCCATTTGGGTTATTGATGTAGACAAATGCTCATGTACCTTTACAGCTCATTTTATGTATGTTATTACCAAAAAGCCAGTCAGTCACTCAATAGTGTATGGCAGTGAAGTCTAGCAAGTAAACAGGTTTCCTTGCATAATTTGAATATTAGGACACTGCTAACGTTTAAATTTCACAGATAGGACATACATGACATATTCATAATTCCTGCAAAGTTCTACAGAATTTGATGTTGGCTGCAAAAGGGATATAGTAAAGGATTATTTTTAATTTCTTTTACAATTTTAATACACAATTTTATATTGATCAAAGTAATTTAAATTCTTTCCTTATTCTTTTCTTGTTTACAAAGTTGTCCAATTGTAACACATAACTATTATTTATTGAAACAGGTACACATATCTAGTAACTCACCTCAAAGACGGTCATATCCAGGTATTTCACAGGATACTTGTTGAGCAGACTTGTTCGGTCCTTGATGCTCATCTTTGCATTTTCAACAAGATTCTCTACAAGTTGTCGGATGTATGCATTGAGGTCTTCACTGAGTTCAAAGATGGTCTTTTCCATTGACCTCATTGGTAGTTCATTGATCAGTGAGTATTCATCTTTGGCTGCAAAGATTATGGCTTCAACTGTCTTGTTGATACCCATCTTGGTAGCGTCCAGGAATTTTCCAGACTTCCTCATGATGATTGGCCTCCATGTCTGCCATTTATCCTGAGCCTTGATCTTGTAGGTGATAAATTTGTCTTTTCCAAGCACGTACATATCCTGAGCTTTCTGTCTGTAGATGATGTACAACTCTGTGGCATTCTCCTTCAGTTCTCCATAGAGGCGTGTCATGTTGGCTTTCACTTCATTGTAGAACATTGTAAGATTGACTTTCAGTTCCTCAAGCTTTACCTTCATTTCATCAATTTTCTGGATGGTTTCTTGCTTGTACTGAGGGTATCTTTCGATGTGGTATTCTGCTGTTTCCATCAAGAAAGCCTCGGTCTGGGCAGGGAGTTGACGAACACGTTCTCTCAAGTTGGCAGCACGAACCTTCATCATTTCAACCTTCTGCATCATGATCTCACGATAAGGTTGCACATGAGGTTCAAGGAACTCGATTGTCATGTTGATGTATTTGTCAGTGATGTTGCGAACCTGCAGAGTGTAGTTGAAGAGAGCTTGCCTGGCATAGCAAGTGTAGTTGCGGATGGTCTCATTGACAATTGGAGCATACTTCTGATAGTACAAGGTAACATTTCCTTTGGCCATGTTGTAATACATGATTGCTCTTTCCTTTGCAATCTTGCTCTTTTCAAGTACAAGCACTTTGTATTTCTTCATTGCCTTCATGACCACAGGAGTATACGTCTTCCTGAAAGCCATTACTTTGTCAATTGCAATTCGAGTACACCTTGGTGAGGTTGGCCACTTGCATACTGTATGCCTTTGTGAGGTTGGCTACCTCCTTGCTGTAAACCTTAGTGAAGTTGACTGCCATCTTGCTGTAGAGGACTGTAAGATTCATGGTCATGTTGACAGGAGGCTGAACAATTTGATAGATGGTCCTGTTGAAGTAGCAGAGTGGAAGCATATTGGCAGGATGAGTTTCGTTCTTGGAGATAGCGATGATCTGGGTAATTACCTCATCAAGCTGTACCTTCCTCTTCATGTACTCGTTGCCCATGCGAACAATAATTTCGTCATATTGTTCCTTCCTCTTCATGTATTCATTGACGATCTTCTCAATTATCTGATCAACATCAATGTTGTATCTTTCTCTGATGTAATCAGCAGCAATGACCTTCATATCCATCAGACGCTGCTTGAGCTCTTCAAGTGATCTTGGGCGAGCATCCCACTGTTCCTTCAGAACTGTCTTGATTAGGTCAGCCTTTGTCTTGACAAAGAGTGTTACAGCCTTGGTCAGGTTTGCTACCTTTTCTTTGGTGATGTTGAAGACGAGCTTCAGATCTCCCTTGATGACATCAACATAGACATATTCATGGAGGGTAGAATTCCACTCTTTTAGCATTTCAGTGGCCTGCTTGATGGTCTCATTCAAGTAGGTCTTGTTGACATAGCGGAAAGTGGTTTGGTTCAGCAGTTCAAGACCGTTGATCATGTTGTCTTTCATATCTATTGCCAGATCCTTTGTCTCCTCTATACTGGTCTTGTTAATGATGTCAATGACATTGCGTGGTCTGATGCGGATGACCTTACGCATAAGCTCCTGGACCTGGGCATCATCTTGGTAATCAATGAAGATGGACGTTGCAATTGCATCAGTGGTGGTGCTGTTTAGGTAGTAGCGGATGAAGTTCTTGATCTTTGTGATTTGTGCTTTGATTTCTGCCTTGACTGTTTCCTTGTCCAGAGAAGCAATGTTCATCTTCATCTCATTAATCTTTTCTCCAATGTTTACTTTGAGTGTAGCCATTCTTTCTTTGATCTCACCAATCTTCACTTTCAATTCCTCAATCTTCTCCTGGAACTTGGGAACATTGAATCTGGTCTGGATATAGTTGACAAGAATCTCAACTCTAGCTTCATACTGGATAAGCTCCTTGAAGTCAGCTACAGCAGCTACAGCCTTCTCGGTTAGGTTTGCCTTGAGTTCCTCCAGGTAATTCTTAGCTCTGGTCTTGATTGCATCTCGATTCTCCAACACCCACGTGATTTGTTGACGGCGCTCTTCATACTTGATGAGGGTCTTGATGTTTTCCATGGTTTCTCTGGGATGAGTGATGTTGTATCGGAGCTTAGTGTATAGTTCCCTGAGTGTAGCATTAAGCCTGGTTACTTCTTCATTCAACTTTGTCAGGTTGACATACCTGCTGATGAATTCCCGAGGGTTGTTACGGGCAAAGGTGATGGTCTCATTGAGTTTCTGCATCTGTGTGCAGAATGTCTGGTTCAAGCTCTCAAGCTGGGTGTAGAAGGTCTGGTTCAGTTTCTTCAACTGGATGAAAAGAGTTTCATTCAGTTTCAGAACCTGGTTGAAGAAAGTCTGGTTGAACTGTGAGAATGTGGTACTGAGAGTCTCATTAGCCAACATCATGGTGTAGCGCATGAAACACTTGGTGCAGTTGGTCATCCTCCTGGTATGTGTGAGGGTACGGTTAGCAACTTCCATGAACCTGTTGATGGTGCTGTTGGCGATGGTGATGGTACGGTTGAAGGTACTGTTGATGGCTCCAACAGTGATGTCCACAATCTCTGCAACTGTCTCTGGGTTCCAGCTGAAGTTGCTGTAGATCACATTACTCTCATTCAATTTCAGCAGCCATGTGATGTCATTGACTGTCTTGAAGTTGTCCTTCTGTGAAAACATAAAAGTGCAGTAAATATTGAGTTGAATGTTCATTTATGTCTCTTCGTCAATAATATACTAATATGCATCAATAAATACTAATCGTCATTTGCTATAATCAAGCATGCAGCGTTGAGTGTAATTTGAAACATTAGATCTTCATATGTCGCACATACTATAAAAAGCCTATACTACATGCATTTTACCTTTTTTAATGTTAAAAAATTATATACATGTATATTACAATTTTAATATTGACTAATATTGTAGAATGACTGGATTTCCCCAAGTTCCTTCCATTATTTGAGCTTGAATATAATATACTGCTAGTGGTCAATACATGAAAATGGTTTAAAACTCACCAATAGTTCATGCTCAATGTAGAAAGTCAAGCTGTCCCCAAATGTGTTGAGATTCGCTCGAGCAGAAATCAGACCAATAGATGGAAGCTTGATGGTAGCTACTAGATTCTCATAATTGAGGCGCTGATTGAAGACAACAGTTCCCTTAGGGTTGGCCCAGGTGATGTTGAAGAGCTGGGACATGTCTTTCAGTGTTGTCAGATCTAGTCCATTCTTGACAGCAAGGTTATTCATAGGATCAACCCAGAGGAATACAAATCGATGACCGATGTAGGAATACTCGATACCCTTGAAACCTTTGAACACAACTGAGTTTTGGAGAGTGCTATTGACAAAGCGGGATTCCACATTTGCATATGAATCGATAAGAGCCTTTTCGAAAGACATGATTCCAGCCATATTTGTGATATTGAATTTAGAGATTCCTGCAGCTCTGATAAGTGGAGAGGTAAGATTTCCAACAACCATTGCAGATATTTCTCCATAGTGTGTAATGTTAGTGAAGTCAATGAAATTCAGTTGGCCACTGAAATGGGCATCATTGAATGGTGTAAGAACAGTGAGCATTACTTTGGATTTGGCAGCATCAAAATTGAGAAGGTTGCGGGAATTGTTCATCTGATATTCAAACACGGCACTGCTGTTTAGCCATCTGCTGATAACATTACTGTACATGCGGCTTGTTGCACTGTCAAAACTGAGAAGGGAACGAGAATTGTTCATCTGAGACTCAAACAAGGCACTGCTGTTAAGCCATTTGCTCTTGATATTACCATTCATGCGGCCTGTCACTTGTTCAAAGTTGAAAAGGCTGTAGTGGTTCTTAATAGAGTAAATGGTTTCAGCCATAGCGGTCATTGGCTTGCTGGTGAAGCGTGCTTCTGATGTCATGTTGAACAGATCAAAGCTGGTAAGATTACGTACATTCTTCACTTCAACAATGCCAAGAGCCTTTCCTGTAGCAAATCTAGTTGTCAGTGATCCAGCAGAATGAGCCACAAGCTTTTCAAATTTGCAGAAACATGAAGAGTCAGTAAGTGTGTAGTCTGCCACAAATGATGAGTTAAACAGTTTGTTGTTTAGGACAGATTCAGCAGATGCTGCAACCCGAGAGAAATGGAAAAGTGATTCAAATTCCTCAAGAGAGTAGTCGGCCATTGTGGTAGAATTGACAAGTTTACTGTTGAAGTTGGTTACAAAGCTTCCATTAACACGATCAAAGGTCATGGGTCCTCTGAAGTTGTTCATCTCCATGCCAGTCTTGCCTTCAATGCTTGCTAGTCTAGATGTGAAGGAAACAACAGCGGAACTGTTGACACGGTCAAAAGTGAAGATACATTGGAAGTTTGTGAACTCAATTCCTGCCTCTGTTGTCAGATTTGCCAAGATAGACTTGATTGTAGTGTATCCACCAATTTTGACATCAGCAAATCTGAAAAGCCTCTCAGAACCATGCATCTGCATGATACCTCTTGATGAAGAGTTGACAAATCGGCTGGCTACATTAAATTCAGCAGATGATTCAGCAGAATCAAAGGTTGTAATGTTTTCAAAGTTGGTCAGGATTGAGTCAGCATTGCCAGTCATGTTGATCTTTGATGTCAGAAAAGAGAACTGGCCCTTCATAGCTGCATTTCCAAACTTGAACAGATTTGTGGAATCGGTGACCTGAGCAGAGCTTGAAGCTTTGATTTCCCTTGTAAATGGGGTGTTGATGGTGATAGCAGAAGACACATTAGCAAGTTGAACCTTGAAGAGTCCAGCACCAGCATTTGCAATCAGACTAGATTGAGTGGTGGTATTCAAGAATCTGCTGGTCATGACTGATGAGGTAGAACCAGTTATACTGTCATACTTCATGAAACCTGCCATGTTCTGGACATCGAAGTTGGTAACACCTTCCATCTTGATAGGCCAAGAAGAGAAGTTTCCTTCAGTAGATATGACCATTTCTTCATAGTTCAGGGGCCCGGCTTGGTTGTTGATGTGGGCATTGATACTGGTGTACAGGGATGAGATGATGCTTGAAAAGTTGGATGATGCACTGCCTTCCATTCGAGTATGTAAGGATACCAGCCATGTTGTCCAGCCTGAATTGTGAAAGAACATTCCATCGTGCAATCCTTGAATTGATGTCATTAGCAGCAGACATTTCATACTTTCCAAACGTTGTGACATTCTTCCAGTTTTCCATTTCAACATCAAATACAGAACCAGTCTTGATGATAGGTGTGCTGACATTGAAGTTGGTTGAAAATACATTTGCTACAAATGTTAGGGGACCTGCAATATCACGGACAGACCACATGGCACCAGTGTCGACCTTTGCAATGCGGGATGTGATGCCAAACATGCTGTTAGTAGTGGCATTTGATGCTTTGAAAAAACCGTTTGAACCAATGACAAAGTTGGTAGAGTTGGAAGTCATTACGATCAAGGGACTGGTGAATTCATTTTGTCCAGAAATTGCCAATTGGTCAAAATTCAGGAGAGATCGGACACCAGAAAAGCTAGAATCCATGTTCATGGTCCAGTTGGTCCACTTGGTGAGAACAGCAGTCTTTGACATTCCAGTAATGGAGTCAAATTTGTTAATCTTCTCAAAGCCTTGAAGAGCCAGCCCACCATTGTAGGAAGCAAATGTTGTTGTCAGAGGAGTAACGGTGAAGATATTGGAGGTCGTCATGTTCATAAGCTCAAAGTTAAAGAGACTCTGGAAGTTTTTCAATTCAAGCAGACCACCAACAATCATTTGGGTGACAGGGTATTAACTTCATGAGAAATGGTGCCATTGATTCTTGTAAAGTCAAAAATACCTCTCATGTTGTCAACTTCAACTCCATGGAAACCTGCGATGTTGAGCATTCTGTTATTCACTCCATATTCAATCTTGGCAATGCTGCTGGTGTATGTGAATGGTGCAGTCATATCAATGATTCTACCTTCATAAGATCCAGAAACATTCAGCTTAGACGTTGTAAGGTTTCCAATGACTACAGTTTCTGCAAGAGGATACTGGAACCAACCTGCCATGTCTTGGACCTTGTGCATTTGATGGTAGGATGTCTTCAGTGGGAATGTGTTGAAAGTTGCAATAACTTCTGCAGATGCTGAGTCAAACTGGTTGACATTCCTAAAGTTCTTTAGAGAGATCATCTCTGTCAGGCTGGAATTGACATAGTAACTGTTTGCCGCCATGACAAATGAATGAGCAATGGAATCAAAGTTGACAAATGATCGCACTCCGTTAAAGCTTACTTCATTCTGGATTGATGTGGAAACATTGAAGACCTTGGACGTAAAGTTCACACCTGATGAGATGGAATCAAAGTTGAGGAGAGATCTGTGATTGGTAATGTCCATACCTCCAGTCATTGATGAGTTCATTAGACGACTGGTGAAAGATGACAAAGATTCAACTGCCACTTTAGCAACCTGAGTAAATGAACGCACATTTTGTACAAGCAATGTGGTGTTGGTGTTTCCCCTAGCAAAGCAGGATTCAATATTGCCTGATACATGTCCGGTAATTCCATCAAAGTAGGAAATATTCTGGAAATCTGTGAAGGCAATAAGATTGTCCATAGTGGCGTTCAGAAGAGCTGTCTTTACAAACCAGATCTGCTTTCCTGTGACACTGTCGAAGTCAAAGAGCCGGCGGAATCCATTCATCAAGAGTGTGTTGTTGGCTGTAACATTCAGAAGGCGAGAAGACAGAACATAGTTGGATGAGCCATCTAGAGTTGTGAAAGATACATCAGAATTCTCAAGATTCATCTGGGTTTCATATGTGCTGTTGACAAACCTGCTAGTAATATTATTGCTAAGATGAGTTGTCAATTGGCTGAACACCAGAGGGCCATTCATATCCCGAAGAACCATGCCAGAGCTGTGACTGCCATTGATGAACTTGTTGAGGAGATTAGCTTCTAAGCTGCTACTGACCTCATCAAATTGAGAAATGCTGCTAAAGCCCTTCAGCTGAGATTGACCCTGAGCATTCCAATTGACCATCTTGCTCCTGATGTCATGGGAAGCCTTGACAAGGACCTTGTTGAATTTGAAGAGCTTTCGGAAGGTTTCAAAACTTACTGAGCTGTTAAGTGAAGACTCGATCATAGGAGACTGAAGCTTGTATGTCAGAATACCTGTCATCTCATTGAAAAAGGTGGGTGCAGACATTTCATCGATGTTGAAGTTGCCAATGACATCAAAAGATCCCAACCTTGATGTCATGGATGTGTTGTGATTTGCCACCATGTTCAAAACCTCATGGAAGTCACCATTGGATGAAGAGCGTGTGCTGAATCTTATGAGAGGAGAGTTGACCTCAGTATAGTGCAAAGCTGCCAAATCAAAAGGAGTATCTGGTTTGGAGATGGTCACATTAACTGATGTTAGGGTGTTCATACGAAGTCCTGTCCTTATTGATACATCTCCCTCAGTCTTCAGGGTTATCTCACGATCCTCAATAAGCAGAGAGTGATTAAGACCAGCTGAGATGTTCAGTCGCTTCTGTTCAGCAGCAAACGACAGCTTCTGGTCAAAGAGGCTTTGGCTCAAAAAGATGTAATGTGAAGCTGACATGTTAGCAATGATTGGACTAGACATGTTAGCACTTTGACGTAAGGTGATGGTTGATGAAGTAACGTTGAAAATGAACTTGTTCAAAACCAGATCCTTGACACTGCTGAAGTCCCTGCGGAAGGTCTTGTTAAGGATATCCCGCACGATCATGGGTACAAGACGTGGACGCATCTCAGTGACTGGGCCGTCAACAACCAAACTGTTTGAAACATTGGTTGAGAATAGCTGATGGAGGTATGACCAATACATGGAAACAGCAGAAGGCCTTACAGACAAGTTACCTGTAGAAAGTGAGAAGATAACAGAAAAAATATTTAATAGTTACAATACCTAGAACCTTTTTGGAAATAATTTCATAAATACCACTCTAATTAACATCACTTTCTTGTCATGCCTCTTGAAAATTGAAGAAGAGACATACTTTAAGTTATGTTTGAGGATATGTTGTGAACACTATCAAACAAGTTGTTGAAAGAGACATGTTTAATCGTATAGATCTGAATAAAGCAAACCAATAACTTGACCAAAGAGAATAAATTTACATTGTCCATTTATGATGGCGAGATTTAAGTAATTTGCTGTTTGGTACTGTTGACTTACTGATTTCAGTAAAATCGAGGAGATCATAGACACTGCTATCCTGACTATTTTCATAGAAGAATTGCAGTCCATTCTCACAGGAGTACAGGGCTGTGTAGTTCTGGAAATAAACCATTGAAGGTGTTGCGATGTCCATAACCCAGTTTGCTGAAGGCTTCTTCCATCCTGCACCAATACTGTTGGAAACAGTAACTTGAGGTTTGCTGTAACGAGTGTCGTAGAGGGTGTATGTATGGTCCAATGTGGATGTGCCAGACTCCATATCAATCATAAGATGAAGAAAGTTGACATTGTTCATCTACATTAAAATTGGATTAAAAGAGGACAAATCAAGATTCAGGCCTATAGTGGAAAAGAAAAGTTCATACTATGATTTCGTCTGAAGCAATCTTTTACTTACAGCTTGTTGACATTTCATTTGTCTAAGCTTTACCAAAGCTTTTCAAGGATTATTGAATAATAATAATTTGAAGAAAGAAAAGAATCTGAACCTAAAAGAAAGTACTTTGTATATCATGTCTTTGGAAACAGAAAGGCATGTACTTGTATACGTTACTTAATGCACTTGTGGCTCTGAACAGAGGATATTTACCTTAAGCAGAGGGATTGGTGTAGTCAGTTCCAGGGAGTAGTCCTTCTGGTTGCTGATTGTAGCATTCTCAAGTCGGAGATCAAAGTCGTATGTCAGGTGTGTCTGGGGGTTCCTTGGGTTGGGTACAAAGATGCTGGTCTGAATAAGATGTTCCTCAGTCAGGGATGATTGATCAAGGATCCTGAAGTTGGCACCACCATCTATGACAACTGGCTCATCAATGAGTGAAGTCTCGCCAAAAAGTTCTGTAAGAAAGAATAAACCAGTCAACAAAGATTCTTGAGAAATGATTACAAGTAATAAATTCCTGTGCCGATGTTGACTATGACAATTACAATAGGCTTGTTTAAAACAACTTTTTCTAAAGATATCAAGATGATGTTATTGAGCAAAATATATTCTAATGCTTCATGTTTTCAGCAAGGAATGTTAGGCAATGGTAGAAAGCATTATTTTGACTAAAATTAAAGTTGACATAGTCTAACGTATCTGAATGCGTCATGTCAATTCTCTCTGCGATATACTGTAATTATATTACAATAACTGCATTTGTATTACTTACTAAGCAGAACTGGAGAGTTAAGGAACATGGAAGCATCAGGGTTGTTCACAAGAACGTCTGTCCTGAGTCCCATTCTGAAATTGCGGTTGGTCTCTCTTGTCTCCTTGGTTACTTCGTATTCAGCAAAGATATGGTGAGTGTTGCGTGCAACCTGCACTTGGTCACGATAGCCATTCACTATAGTTTCATTCCTCAAGGTAACATCCAGAAGAGGGAATACCTGTAAATCAATGCCACATAACAATTAACACAATATCTGCATGTCAAATTAAAATTAGGAGGCAAAGAAACAGGTTACTTTATACTTTAATGACTGAGGCTGTCTTATGATCAACGTATAAACATGCCATCTCATTATAGCACCTAACACCCGAACCTACAACAATGTTTTTTCTTGTAAATAATTTGCTAGGAATAGCCAGTGTTCCCTGTATCTGCACAGTGATTCTCAAGTATAATATGCCAAGAATGGAAAGACCATGCAGTGTCAATTTGGTAGTCCAACGGGTGGGGAACTCTCTATAACACGGTTACACTGTGAATGAAGGTACCAACTAGATGTAGTAAAATATGAATGATTCTTACCCATGTGGCATTGGAGATTTGTGTGTGGACTGTAAGCTCTTTCAGTTCATCTGTAACAGTCTGAACAGTGTTGAAGTCAAATGCCCAGTCAAGGATCCCCATCTTGAGGTCACGCTGTACCACTGGTCCCCTTGTGATTCTCCTAGCAGTGATGGTTGAGGTCTGGTATTTAGCATGGTTGATCTGATATCCAGTCCAGGGGAAGAGAAGCTGCTTGTACAATGGAGTCTCATTATCCCTGCACAAATTGAAGAGCAAATATGAAAATACATAATCTGTCCTTTTTGTAAAAGAAATCTTGATAATGCTATATCAATTACTCGTTTATTGTACAGGGAACCCCACTTACAAGCTTAAGCTTCTCTCGGGTTCCCTAACCATTTTTTACTCTGTATGTCCATCATGTTTTGTATAATTATGTCCTTCGAATATTGTTTGTATTTTCTGAATGTTTTTAAAAATGGTTGAACCAATAAATGAAATGAAAAAAATGAAATGAAATGAATTAAGATCTAAACATCTTCCGTATGAAACAAGTAGAGTTCATGCTACAGGACGTGTCCTCACAGACTTTGTTTTGGGGGTACTTTTTCATTTTATTACTTATGCTGTTGTTTTCCTGCATAAGAAACTTATAAACTAATAACTTTCATTTGTTAAAGTAATGAAATAATGCCTCTGGCACCACCTTTGATGGTGCAGGCATAAAAACGAAGGTAGCTTACCAATAGTATGTGTCAGTGAGATGTGCATTCCAATCACCATTGTTTGACTGATTGACAAACTGTCCAACAGCAGCCCAGTACAAACTGTTGATGGATGCATTGAAGACTGCAGTAAGATTTTTCTGTGCTAGAGATGTCTCGTTCCTAACGAGGAAGTCAACTGATGCTGTGTTCTCAGCAGCAGAAACATTGAAGACGGCCCTGTATGAGGAGGACGAATCTGTGGTTTCATTCAGGATTCCAGCAAACATGATGAAGTTCTTAACCTCTGGCACGGTGAATGTCCACTTGGCTGTCTTACGAAGACGATCAACACTCACAAGTGAGGTAATGTTGCGAGTAAGTTCCTCTCCTAAAAAAGTCATCAAGTAAGAAGTAAAAAGTTGGTTATACAATTTGATAAGAAACTGGTTGGAAATTTCACCTGGGCCTCATCAGTTTATCATTTCTGCTTTCAGTTGTTATTTGTTTTAAGTAGACAAAACAGGTAAGTCATCAGTACTTCGGCAGTAAAACCTAGTGAAATTCTATTTATAAATCTAGGTAACTATTTATTTAACAATTAAATATCGATCTATACATCTATTTAAAAATCTTTATTACCTGGTGCATAGAAAGAGACACGGACTGTATCAATAAGCTTGGTAAATGCTGGAGGGTTTTGCTTGTTCTTCTTTCCGATCGATCTGAATGAGATGGGTGCTGGAGCGCCACCTTCCCTGATCTGCTTGTACTGAGCATCGATGGTGTATGCCTTCAGTGCTCTGAAATAATAAAATTGTGCATAACATGTCATCTTGTCAACATGTAAGTTTGAATACAAATATACTTAAATCTCAGTTGAACTGACAATATACCCATTGCCATTAAAATTCCATTTCTGATCCCACTGCTTACATCACTCATAATGTTGTTGTTGTTGTTAGTTTGGTTTATTTCCAGCATTAAATTATTTTAAAAATATGTCCAATATGGCCATAAACAATACTTACTGGTCTGTGTTGACGAGAGTAACATTGAAACTGTTTGGTCCACTGAATGGGAAACGTGGTGCTTCAGCAACGTAGCTTGCATTGGGATAGGCCCATGAAACACACAGATCAACACCAAAGACTTTGCTGACATTGGTACACCTCTGACTTTGGACAGCATCCTGAAGAACTCCTGGGATGAATTCAATATCTCCATTTGCCTTCAAGAGGTTGTAGGTTGTGGAATAGTTGAAGAGGTTCATTGGACGGTCAGTGTTGTTAAGGTTGATCTTGAGGTGAGTTCCATCGATTGTGATGTTGCCTGCAATCTTGGAGGAATGGTAGACAGTAGCATTGGCCATAACACCAGTGAAGACCTTGGTAGGCAGACCAATGCCCATGGTAGCCAGAACCTCTACAGCACCACTAGAAGTTGGCAAAAAATAGAAGACAATACATATGTATTTAAGAAATTTCTTCTTTCATATTCACGCAAAAAATAAAAGTAAGCAGTTAAAAATAAGTGGAGTAATCAAATATGCTCAACATGTGGAACGTACCTTGGAGCAACATGTCCAGCGGCAATGATCTTAGGAAGATTAATGCTGAACTGACTCTTCATGCGTAGGCTGACAACAGCAGTACCATTTATGCTGCAGTTAAGGGGCATACCCATACCAGTTGGCAGAATGAAGCTCTTATCCATAAAGACCAAAGATCGAGTTGTGTTGAGGTTGAGTCCCTGTGACAGGAGCTGTGGAATCTGTAATGTTCAAACATATCCTTGATAAATACTTGGCTGATCAAAATTTATTTGACAATTCTTCATTTATGACAAACTGTCAAGCTTACTATTTGAGCGAAACATGAAGATATCTACTTCTTTCAGTTATTACCTCACTTTCATAATCCTTTCTTCAATGCCGATTTGAATAAACTTGATCAAAGTGAAACGTTGCTGGAGAATGCTCTAAAAGCAGTATGATTGTGCATTATTAAATGACAATTGAATATAAACTGACCTGTTTTGTCTTGTTCAATAGCTCTTCATAAATTCCCATGGTGTAAGGAATTAGAGCGAGAACATCACTGGCGCTAACGAAACCAAATTCGTTTCCAAGGAGACGAAGGAAGACTGTAGCATCAGTAGCAGATGGTTCCATGCCAACCAGATAGTGCAGTTGGTTGAGCTTGTTCAAGGTGTTTTCGTGGATCACATCAATAACCTGAAAGCATATAAAACGCACATCACAATTTCTGTAGGTTGGTTGTGGTGGTTATTTTACCTGACTGCTAAGAAAGCATAAATGCTTGTTAGTAAGCAACCAGAGGACCGACGGCTTTAAGTCCTCTCCGAGGATTGAAGAGGGATAATGAATTTCACTCTGAAATCATGAAAGTATGGGAGATCGAAGCTTCTTAGTGTGGAAAATAGTCATTTTATAAACACCCGTGCAATATATTTGTGAAGTATTCTTCAAGCACTTGGTAACATCTTAACCCAGATTGACGTAGATTCGTAGAATATGATTTGCAAGCAAATGACAAAGTGAAAACAACAATTATATTCATCATTCATGTTAGTAATAATAATCAGATATTATACCTGAGGCTCTCCAATTGGTGACTGCCTCTTCATCTTCTTGCCGTATTTGCCCTTCTTGTTGAAGACCTCATTGTCTGTCTCAGATGTAGGAGTAACCCATTTTCCAAGCTGAGCCTCAGCAAACTCTCGAACTTTAGACAAGAATTTCTCATCAATGGTATCAAACATGGTTTGAAGTTTTACTTCTGGGAAGAAACCCTCGGGTCCAAAGACTGATTCAATGATTGGCTCAAAACCTTTCATTTCAATGCCGGTCTGCAAATGGAAATCAAATATGACAATATGTTCATAAGTTAGTAACACATACTAAGAACTCTTGATAAGAATGTCAAAAATATTTACATCATTGTTTGATTTCCCGCAAACTACTTTGATAACTCTAGAGGATAAATATGATTTAAGACAATCTTTAGTAGGCGACTCTTTAAATTGGAAAACGTAAGATGCAGATGCAGAAACATGCAGGCCCCTTCTGTCTATTCATTATGATTTGTTATATTTTCTTACCTCAAAGATATCCCAGCTCTTTCCAAGAGCATTCAGGACATAGTGGAACATGACCTCTTGAGGCAAGTAGCTCTCAGGATTGAAAATGATGTCACTCTCGAATTGGGCAGCAACAGTGTTGTTCCTCCATGGTTCAGTTAGGTTCTTGGAAAGCTCAAAGAAACGAGAATATTTGCGGATATCCTTGGGGTATTCTGGCAGTTCCTCACCATCCATAGCAATCTTCAAATTCATCTTGAACCTGTCAAAAACAGTTTAAACATAGTTAAAAGTTTCTCTCCGTGATTTAATTGTATTTTGAAACATGACACTTTAGAATTGGAAGAAGGTGGACATTATTTTGCATAGATATTGGCTTGGTACACATTTTGAAATTGTTTAGAATTGATGAGTAGTCGATAGAGACAGAAACCAGTATGCAATTAGCTGAAGCAGTTTTAGTTTTAATGAAATCTTTAGAAATAACACTTACTCTTGTAGGGTTGGTTCGCTTGACTCAATGATATTCTGAATGTGAGAGTAACAGAAGGCCTTCATCTGGTTGACTGGCTCGGTTTTTAGGGAGTTCCAGATGTCAGTCAGCTCAGAGACACTTGGGTTAGCCTTCATGGTAATGAGGTAGGCAGCGATTCTCTGTGGTACATCAAGTGTGGTATCCTTGACGAGCTCAGAAATTACTTGGCTACGGAGCTGATCACTCATCACAAACCGACGCATGGACTGAATGGCAGCCTTGGAGATGTCTCTTGGGATCTGCTTGTTCTTTGTGCAGCTGATCAGGACAGGAGATACTCTCTCAGAGAAGATGAAAGTCAGTTGGTCGTATCGCTCAACAGGCTCACCAATGTTTCCGATGGCCTGTATGAATAGGAAAATAAATATGATACGATACATACATGTATAATCTTTTGTAAGGACCATGCATTCTTGAAAGCATGTTAGTATCATATCAAAATAGTTGTAAAGTAAGTCTAAATTAATACTAACATTAAGGATCTAACAGAATTAGATTGGACACTAAGGTTTTTTTTTTTAATTCTCATTTTGACTTAAATGCATTATACCTAATTTAAGTACTAATGCAAGAATAAGGATGCAACTGTAGAGTTATAAATGCAGTATTGTCACTAAATTGTTTGTGTTTGTTTTACCTTCAGAGCAACAAGGGCAAGACGCTCGTTTTCAGCTGATACAGTGCAGTCATTACCAATGAGAGACTTCAGGTACCTGATGGTTTTGACAATGGGTTCAGGGAGCTACAAGAAAAACAAGAGAATGAATAGATATCAGTCAATAAAATTAAGCATTCATTACAATCTATGTATATCACAAAAGCACCTCATAAACACAATATTAT
This sequence comes from Mesocentrotus franciscanus, assembly GCA_037976565.1. Lineage (NCBI taxonomy): Eukaryota > Metazoa > Echinodermata > Echinoidea > Camarodonta > Strongylocentrotidae > Mesocentrotus > Mesocentrotus franciscanus. The sequence continues at coordinate 3,327,875 of CP137674.1, forward strand.
TTGATTACTTGGAAGTTACTTACAGTGTCAGCTGTGTGAATCTCCTCATTGTTCATCCAGTAGTTGTGGACCATGATACTGAGAGGGAAGATGGTAATCTGAGATGGTGAATACTGAGCCATACGTAGCATTTCACTCATCAGCTCCAAGGTGGGATAGTTCTGAAGAGCCATGGTTACCATCCATGCACTAGCAAGGGGCTTGGGTACGACTCCCTTAGCGATGGCATAGTTCTTAACACTGAAGCAAGCAATGGTTGTACAAGGAAGGAGGCCATCAAGAAGGTATTCCCTGTAGGATGAATAAATAAAATGGAGGTCAATTTCTAGTGTTCTATATAAATATATAATATATATATATATACACACACATTTTATTCAAGTAAATGTTCCTAATGTGTATAAAGTCTACTTAATTTCTCAATTCAAAATCCATTAGGTTATAATACTGTCTACCCAAATCTCATGCCAACAAATGGAGTGGAGGAATGTCTTTGACAGAAAAACTATATACCTGGCAATTTTCTCCTTGTCTGGGTTGTCACGGCATGTCTGTGAGTATGCGCTGCAGTTGTAAGCACGATCAAAGACTTCATGGATGGTGGCATTGTTCATTCCTTCCAGAGCAGCTCTCCATCTACCAAAGAGTCGAGGACTCTCCATCTTAACCTCTTCACGAGAACTCTTGACAAGAGCCTTCAGGATGTCCATGGCTTGGTCAGCAGTAACATCATCAGGCTTCACACCAATTTCCTTGGGGTCATGCTCATACCTCAAGCATGTTGACCTGGAGTCTATCAATGATATTAAAAAAATATGGTTGAGGGGATTGAAGTGTACTAGCAGATACTAGAAGTCTTGTTGTCTCTTCAAGTCTTCATATTCAAGGACTTATAATAAATGGGGAATTGGTATTTCACCATACGTCTAAAGAACTTTTACTATTAACATTAAGGGCTGAAATGGAACTGAAAAGAAACTAATCTTGTAACACCAAATTTGTGATTTAATGTGGAAAAATGTACATGAATACATGAAAAATATGACATAGATATAGAAGCCTTTTATAATTAAAATTCACAAGATGTTAATTCTATATTTCATGTAACTTACTTGATGGATCAACCTTGTAGGAGTTCAGGTTATCAATCGAGGTACTGATGAGCCTCTGCTGGATAAAGGTGCGAACACCACTCTCACTGTTGAAGTTCATTGGCCAGAAAGAGTGGACTTCTTCACACTGAATCCCCCTGAACTCACTAGTAGTTCCTTTCAGATCATAGCTGCATGTCTTAGAGGAGTTGATGAACTTGTCCATGACGGTCTAGAGAGAAGCAAAAGGTAAAAATAAGAATAATGACACAAACAAACAAACCACTATCATCTACGACATTTCCGGAGATCTTTGATGATCAGGAAAACTCTTACAGACATGTAATATTTTGTCTATAATTGTATCACTTCAAATATTAACTGTTGGGTGTCATCAATAAGTCAAAAACAAAATTACCATGTTGGAGACAATGTCCTTGAAGCTCTGCCACCTGGTCATGTTCTCTGGTTGTTTCCTGAGCATACAGTTGTTCAGATCAGTCACTACCTGGAGCTTACGTGGCCTCTGCTTGTCATCACGCCTGGTAACAGTCATCTCGCTACTGCAGTTGCCATGGACGGAGACCTCATTCACAGTGATTTGGTCAACATCATCGGCTTCAAGATCAAGCTGAATCATGCTGAGGATACCACGTTTGGCGTTCAGGATGTGAAGGGGTTCATCAGGATGAGCCAGCACCTCAACGATACGTCCATTCTCAGTGCGGAAGACAAGGTCATGGGCACTCATCTCTTCGTCTAGGTCGCGGTTTTCAAGAATACACCGTCTAGCCTTGAGGATGTTCCTGCATCTTTCTGGTGCTTCTATTATGATGTCACAGGTCATGGTCATATTCGATCCGGGTCCGGCGCCTTTAATTCCACTCTCTGTTTCTGCCTCATATTTGAAGGTATAGCTATAACCTTCCCTGAAGCGTGTTAGCTCTGAAATTGATCAATATTAAATAGTTGGATTTTAACGACAGTTCCGTTCTGTCATATCTCCCCTTTTATTTAATTTTAACAGTTATACGGATACTTTAAAATCACTACTTAAAATTATGGTTAAATATGCCTAATATTGATTAATAATTTCGAACTTATAATAAACAAGCTATAAACAAAGCCAGAGAAGTGACAATGGATCGTTATAAAGAATAATTTGTTTGAAGGACAATTATAGGACATCGATAACTATACTGCCCTTCTAAACGAAATAGAACATATGCAAATGTATCTTCATTGTGATTGTGATTGTGATGGTTGTTTTACCTGACTGCTAAGAAAGCATAAATGCTTGTAAGTAAGCTACCAGACGGACGACGGCTTTAGGTCCTCTCCGAGGGACCTGGTAGGGAGGATTAATGCCTTACCAAAGGGCACTAGCGCATCGACTTGGTTTCGAACCCGCGTCACCGGATTACGAGACCACTGCTCTACCAACTGAGCTATCGCGCCTCCTCGCATTGCATAAATGAATAAGCTAGAATACTTACCAGAGCATTCGTTTACTTCGTCTACAGATGATTGAGATCCAAAAAGAGGACCTACAGAAAGAAAACAAAAACAAAGTTTGTAATAAAGGAATAAATGTGTTTGGTGTGTCTTTTGTGATGTGAAACGAATGCGTTAAATGCTTATGTTATACATTAATGAAATGCGGTAGGTCAAATCGTTTTCAGACACTTAAGACATAAGTGCAGACATTTAAAAATCATTTACAAAACTGTATCCGATGATACATATGTATAGCCATTAGTATATGGTTATGCCATTAATATTACCTAATATACAGGAAAGTAGAAAAAAAAAATCAAATGTTTAGAGTAATTGATAGCCGGGATTCGATCATGGATATATAAGAGCACATCCCACTGATTTCTGAAGCACCAAGTGTAAAGCTCTTTATCTCTTTAATATGTATTTCTAGGGGGGTAATGAACAAATGAAAAGGATACTAATATTAAATCACTTTCCAGTTTTCGTTTCATGTCTTAATTAATTCTACTCATTTTAATTGTAGCAAATTTACAAGATTTCTTACAGGAGATCGAGAGAGAGAGAGAGAGAGAGAGCTGTATTAATACGTTGAGCTCGATAACTCCGTTAGTTAAACCATGATTAACTTTCATATATACTGCAGTAGACTTTCAGTTGGACGAGCCGATGAAAATACTTTAAACCTTTATCCTATGGTGTAGCAATAAATATCTTGCAGACAAGCTGACTTTCAAACCAACTTTTACAAAAGTAGTACCCAAATAGTGGATCCATCTTCTTTAATGTAGGTGGGGAAATATGAACGATGTAAGTTTTTAGTAAACTTATTACAGAAGAAAATCTCTACAATAGGCCTACATATCACCGAATATTATGGCTTGTAAAATATTATGACATCCAGTTTTTTTAAGAGTTGAATCAGTAAAAGCAGTTAAATCCTAACAAATAAGAATGGGTCTAATATGGTCCTCCAACAAATGCTTCGGCAACAACTGCCCCATGCATTATTTCGACAAAGACAGACACAGGGTTAGAATTTTAGGTTACGTTTAAAAGTTAGGGTGTAGTTCTGGTCCACGGATGAAGTTAACAATTAGTTTAATATAGAAAATTGACTGCGGAACCATTGTGGCCAGAGTATGTAATATGTGTCGTACCGGTCCTACATCTCAAGAACAGATTTCATCTTGAATGTCCTCTGCTTCCAATGCCTTTGTGAAAGTCATCTTGAGGAGTGACGTAACAACAAGTCAGCTGACTGCTATTCTTGAATGGGATTTCCCGATAGCAGCGGAGTAGTGTACACAAACACCCATAAAAACGGCGGGCTGCAGCGTGCTAAGGACCGCCCCCACAAAGAAACTCATTTACATACAATGCACATATACCAGTACTTGACCGCATGGTCCAGGGATGTGGGCGGGATGGATGTGGGATGGATTTTACAGCGTGTTTGCTGATAACAAAAGCGAAACACGATTAAAAGGCCAATCTCTCGCTCCAAGTTCAAGATGAAGCGGACACAATGGAGCCGAAGAACCACGACTAACTCGCAACAAATTGTACGTGTTATACAAGAATTAAGGGGCTGTTTTTGCACTCCCAACTACCCCCTCCTCATCCCGGGCCTTAACTCACTCTGTCTCTACCCAGTCTTCCCCGTATCCCCTTACTTCTATACTTTTCACTATCTCTACCATCTATATAGTATATGCACGCATGAACAATTAATCTCCATATCTCCATTATTATATATATATATTTTTAGCTTTTTAAATAAATTCATAAACAGTCATTTTGTCAATATAGTTGGAAAAGGATCGTAATGCGATTTCATGTGTTCTTATACTAGCTGATACTACTGCCTTTATTAACCATCTGGTTGTAAATGTTTATTTCCTCTGTGTTTTTTCCTCTTCTTCCTCTTCATAATTTCATAGGCGGAATAATTTTGTCAAGACACAGTACGAATTGAAAAAACAAAACAAAGGGTCTTTTTCTATTAGGCTTGTTTGATGCATGTTGAATTCATGTCTTCTACTCTATCGGATACAGTCTAGGACTACAGGTCTATCAAGTCAATGCTATCATATCAACAAGTTAATTTGGAGGCCACTTCATCTTATCCAAAGGCAGCGAAAAGAGTCATTTTGTTAAAGTACAAAATGTTACAAGTACCCCCAAAAATATATATATAATAATAGTCTAATACCATAGCTGGTAGCCCCGAAAGTGAGCTAACTACAATACTTTATATAATTATATACATACATATTCAAACACAAAAACATAGCCAGTAAACTAGTACAAGTGAACAGAGATCGGTGACTGCATTTGCTACAATGTACGTTAAATCATTCAATCTTAAAAATAAATTTTGAAATAGTTAATGACAATAATTATTTACAATTCTAAGGATCAGTAAACACACGGAATGTAGACAAAATTGCATATACTCAAACATCATCATCATTCATTCATCAAACAACACCAGCCTAGCTATGGAAACAGCTGATCGCATGAACTCTGAAGTGATATATATAATAATTCCAGGTCAGCGTTGTAAACACGATTCGTTCTAACTCAGCAGTCAGTATATTAACCAACACCAGGTTTAAAAATCCAAGCTAGCTGAAGAGAAAAATACATGTTTCATAGTTTGGTGAAATATAACGAAACAAACTTTGTTCTTACCTGCAACAACTGCTGAGGCCAATATAAGGCCAACCAGTAAGAAAAAGACTGCCTTCATGGTGAAGGTATTCCTCGGTTCTCCTGGTGAAAAAATGATGGGTTATAATTCTTACCTGAAGAATCCCTCCTTATATACAATTTCTTATCTCTGGTTTCTCGATACACAGATTGGAGTTGGTTGTAGTGCGCATGCTCACATGAGTACAAGCTATTAAGTCCGATTCGCTGCGGTGAACGCACCTTGAATAGGTAATAAGACTCCCAGTCATTCAGCCATGTCCTATTGGAGGGTTGTTGCCGTTGTATGCAAATTAGCGCGAACTTTTTAAGCCAATAACCGCTCTGTCGCTATCTGATGGGTTGAGATGTGGAGTAGTCGTTACTCGCAGTCTCATTTTATGATTTTAAAACTCTTGGTTGTGCGGTGAAGTTCTCTTTTCTTCCCAACCAAAGCTAAGACCTACGTAAGATGTTAGTATGGTTTAATATAGATGAACACTCCAATATGTTAGCGAGGAAAATGTAAAATAATATCCTTATTTTTTGCCACACATGCTTGATATACTATATCATAATATCATAACTACGAGGAAATACTGAGGACCAAAATGTGCTTGATGGTTGAAATGAAGTTTTACATTTCCTATGATACCATAGTTGAGGTGGCTGTTGTCCGAGACTAATATTCATTGCCGTGTTTATTTGTCACGAGAAATCTCTGAAAAACGTATTTGTTATTGCACAACCAAGAAGGTCTAATTAGAGAGATGTAGTGCGCAAAACTTCGTTCTACAAAGATCTTTGAGAAGGTCGTTTCTTTGTGTGATAATGACAGATTCTTCCAGAGCCACCGTAACCTATTTCAACACTGATTCCTTGTCATTCACCTATATCATTCAAAATCTTTCTCTCTCGCACTCTCTACTTTCCACTTCATTTACCCAATGGCCAAAATGAATGATTTAATTATCATTTGTTAATTTAGGATATCATTTCCACTGTCTCTTTTTCACTCTCGACATCCCCGTACCGTTCCAATGCCCTCCAACCCCACTCTCCGTCTGTCTCTATCTGTCTCTCTATCTCTTACTCTCTCTCTCTCTCTCTTTCTGTTTGTGTGTGTGTGTGTGTGTGTCTCTCTCTCTCTTTCTCTCTCTCTCTCTGTCTTCCTCTCTCTTCTCGATTGTAACAAATCCATGACAGAAGACCATACGAAACATTGTTTCTTGAGACCTCTTTCAATCTCTTCTATCCCTTATCCTTTTCCTTTATTTTTCTCTCAACGTTTTGTCTCCACCAAAAGGCTTGTTTAGGCCCCCTATATAGCCTTTTCTAAAAAGTTGATGATGGTTATGATAAATATTACCAATGAATATCAACTCAAAATCGGGGCTTGAAACTCCACCCTCAATTTGCGCACATAATATTTATACACGAAGTCGTTAAATATCATGTGTCGCACGTGAGAATTAAGATAATGGATAATGGCAATGATTTAAAATATTTGTTAACCCTCTAATTTTTTTGACATAGCAGATTTATTTTTTACTGTATATTATCTATTTGTCTCATTTTGTTTTAAATGTATACATTTTCTAGTAATAAATATAATTTTGTTATTGCCGCATGTATCGGCCTTATTTTCAAGGGTGAAAGAAATTAATATTTGTTTATATTACGATGGTAGTAATTTCTTTTTTAGCGATCTACCCATATTACCCACTAACATGCGCTCACTAGAATGGCATCTTTATCATTGTAATTTCAGTTTTTTTTTCATTTCCAGCGCTCGATTCATCCTATATTGAACCCCCAACAAGTATAAGAACGTTCACAAATTGTTTACAACGTCGATAGCGGTTACGTAATCATAAACAGTCAAGTTCATTGTGATAGGCTGTCAAGATAAGAGGGTTTCAGGGAGACTTACTGAGAGCCTTTCAGTATTGTACGGATTCTTTTCACACCGTGGGGCCCTTAAAACTTTGACTGTTCGACCAGTAAGTCTTGTTGCTCAGTTCGTCCTCTTATTTCAATCCCCTCTGAAGTGATCGGGTATACCCCCAATGTATTCTAGTATCATCATAGGCTTGCACTGTATAACAAGAAAATAGTGGAGGTATCGTGGAATAGTGGTTCATTCACTTGACTCTCAAGCCAAGGGCTGAGGGTTCGAATCCCAGCCCAGCACTAACGTCCTTTGGCAAGACATAAATCCACATTTGCCACTTTCCACCCAGGTGTAAATGGGTACCTGGCAATGGCTGGGGTCAGGGTCATTCTAACCTGGGTGAAATAAGACCCGATTATTATCATTCATTGTTTTATAATGCTTGTATATTAAATTGAAAAGAAGGTCGCCGCTTTTCGTTTATCTTAAACCAACACTTTATAAATAGAAATGTTTTTTTCTCTACACAAAGACAACTTAAACTTCGGAGCTGCTTTACCAAAGTTTATAGAACCCTTTCTAGTCCTATCCTATATTGTGCATGGACTGGTTTCCTGTTGTGAATAATAAACCAACACCATTTCTGTTTCTAGGCCAGAATATCCGCATTACATACCAATATCGTGGGTTCGATAAACTTTTTTTTCCTATTGATAATTTGCAAATGAACCCTAAAGGACTTGGTTGTTACTGTGAGCTTAATAACGAGGTTAGCTTTTTAAACATATATGTATGTATGCATGTATATAATACTTAATATATATACATATATATGGATCCAGGCTAATTCAGACCAGGGGACAAGTTGGCCCCACTGCAAAAATGGTCATTTTTGTAATTTTACCCTAACCCTAACCCTAACCTTAACCTGCAAAAACTGACTGTTTTTTCAGCGGGGCCGAGTTGTCTCCGGATCCGAGTTAGCCCGACTATTTACTGGGCGTGGGGGGAAAGGAAAATCCATATTTGCCACTCTTTACCAAGGTGTAAATGGATACCCTGCGATTGCTAGAGTAATGATTATTGCAACAGCATTAATGCTGTACACAAACTTATCATAACTATTACTACTACTACTACTACTACTATTACTACTACATTACTAAAACATTCTTACCAAGACCACCAAATAAACAAAATATGACAAGCTTTAAATTTAATTTTCTTTAATTTGTGTTCGACAGACAGAATATAAAACATTCTGCATATTACAAAAGATACAAAAAGATGCTTACAGTCCTTTGTACAACCTAAGTATTTATCACGATAAAGAATATTGAGTTCATTTTAATATACTTGTTTTAAGTTGGCAGGGTTTCTTTCATGATAAACTGTGGTACATAAAGCCCCTCAGTAGATGACATTACTACAAGTCTGTCTTACTGAAGTTTAGGAATCAATATTCAAGTCTCTTATTCCTTCATTTTGAACGATTGTGATACCCATATAGAATTTACAGAGAAAGTGCTTAAGTACCAGATAAATATTTGTTATGTACAACACTCACCAGCATATGAATATAGATACATTAAGAGTATATTCTATATTAGTTGCCACCTACCCTTCCCCCAAAAAAAGGGGGGAAATACATAAAATAGCTGTAGCTTATTTATTCTTGTATTTTCATAATAAATGGAGGTTCCGAACACTGTTACAAGGGTTCAAGCAAAAGCTTCAACATTTTTTTTTACAAACATCTAAAAATCATATATTACAAAGTTATTTACATTCATGACTAAACGAGGCTCGTTCAGATATGAAAGGCAAAACCGCAACGGTTTTTATGATGACGTAAAGTGTAATACGCTTCACATTTCTGTAACTTATAACACAGAGCTCAGTGAATGCATGCAAGTCCTTTGTTGCGCGCTGTTGCCATTCATTATAAGGTGTTTTTTTATAAGTGGCGTTTTTTTGTTTTTGTTGGGGGGTGATGGGTTACCGCGCTATATCTGAACAAGCCTTACATGTTACAGATTAGCTTCCATTCTAATGCATGTCTTACATTGCACCATGCACTTTGGAAATCATTACCTTGGTTTTGGTTTGGCATGGAAATAAGGCTAATACCTGCCAAGACTAGAATTTGGACACCTCGCTCGGCTGACAACTGCAGATAAAATATTTTGTCTCAAGGTTTAAACACCACTCTCATAAATGTATGATAAGTGATACAAACAAAGCTTAACATGTAGGTACATGTATTTATATGTCTGGCCAAATTTGGACAAATGTTATGCCTTGCTCAGGATTTTCTTTTGTCAATTAGATCACTTTTTTCCTAAATTGGGCAAAAGGATTAGATGGGTTGGGTATAAAATTGTTCAGACAAATTATTCACTTCATATAGAGCAATTTCTTAACAATATTTGAACAGTGCAGGTTCGAAACCATGACCCACTGATTTCAAATCAGTAGTATAAAGTAAACCACTTAACCACATTGCCTCTAGAAGACGGTATGCAGAGAATCAAGAAGAACATGGTATACTGTAATATTCCATTTATAATAAATAAATAATAATCAATTACAAAGTAGCAATTTTAGTCCAATATCAGGGACTGATCGTCTTCATTTCATTATCATTTTAAGTTGACATCATAAAGTTATTGCAAAGTAACAATAGGAACAGAAACATCTACAATACCCTTAACAAATTTCGATAAAACTTACAGCTTTATTATCTAAAAATTGTAAAGACTTCATATACTAGAGAATTACTGGTACGTGTCCCTCATTATTCAAGTATATAATTCATTTTATCTCAATGTATTACATGTTGTGATTTAAATCAGTTACAATATTAATGAACCACATTTGGTGATGGAGGCATAACAAAATTTCATGAGTGCAAACAAATAAATAAATTATTAATGTTCACATAGCTTTGACTCACACAGCAAACAGGATTTATAATTTGCATTATCAGTTTCTATTGTTTTGTTTTTAAAGGGTATTTTGAAATATGTACCTACTACACAGGTATTGCATTTCTACATGTATCTATATTTTGTCCAGTGCCTGGCAGCAGGGCACGGATACATATTTGTCAAATTTCTCGAATATTTAGTTTGATGTTGAAGTATTAATACCACTGTTAATAATATAGATGATATACAGACTTTAAAATTTTGCATAGATGTAGTCAGTGAATGAAAACACTTTGGAATTAGTTTTTCTTAAAATGTACATTCATTGTCCATCCATTTGAGGAATTCTGTCAGGAACACGATAGTTTATTTAATTTCTGAACCTAGTCTCAGTTTGTACAGGCTTGCCAGAAACAGAAAGCAGCAATGCTTTGTAATATTTAATGAATCATCAGCAAGCGTGAAAGAGATTGTACAATATGAACTTGACTTGACTTGATCAAAGTTCACTTCAACCTCTCCACATACAGGTCCATTTTGAAGTGAATAAATATAGATATTCATTAACCAAACAATTGCACAACGGTTGTTAATATGTATACATCTAGTAAATATACTCACATAATATATGTCACAGATGAAAGAGGGAGATTTTGACAGATCTTGAATTGACAGATTTCCCCACACATGATATAATCTTAAAACTACTAACTTTACATATTCAGTTTTGGCCTGTCATATAACCTCACAATGGCATATAAATAATGAAGCTGAAGACTTGTTCAGATATAACGCCGCAAAACAGCTGTTTTTTTTTTTAAATGACGACATAAAGTGTTATACGCTTCACATTTCTCTATCTTGTACCACAGAGCTCGGTGAATATACGCACATGTCCTTTCTGGCGCGCAGTTGCCATTCAGTTTATACGTAAAAACAAATGTGGCTATTTTTCGGCGGTTTACCGCACCAATTCTGAACAAGCCTTTAGACAGGTTAACAACAATTGCTTATAAAAGAGTCAGTCATGGCATGATCAAGCAGTGTAAATTCTTAAAAACTACATTTTTTGTCATGGTCAAAGTTGGATTGAATTTGGAGGAATAGCACCATACATGTGTGTACTTCTTCAGAAATAACATGTCCCATATTTAGACCTTGGATTGCGATCAACTGAAAGTCTTTGAAGGTATCCAAAGCCATCACAGAATACTATCATCAAGCATTGTAAGAAGTGCAGAAGAGACATTATACCTTGTGTCCATCGTAGTGAAACTCAGTGGCAAGAGAGATGCATACAATGAGTGATGGATTACCTCAGTACTCTGCATAATCAGTTCCATGTAACCCTCGACAGATCAAGCTGAACTCCTTCACAAGAGATCTCACTTGCCTCTTGTTTGCACGGTTCCTGCAAAGAAGAAAAAACAAGAACAATTGTTTCCTACATGTATATCAACACTACAAAGTGATACCGATGAATAGAGGCGCGATGGCTCAGTGGTAGAGCAGTAGTCTTGTAACCGGGAGGTCCCGGGTTCGAAACCAAGTCGATGAGCTATTGCCCTTTGGTAAGGCATCAATCCTCATTACCAAGTCCCTCGGAGGGAACTTAAAGCCGTTGGTCCCCTGGTTGCTAACTTACAGGCACACACATGCTTTCTTAGCAGTCAGGTATTAAACCAACCAACCAACCAATGATTGAAGCAATTCATCAGGTATTTGTAAGCATATCGTCTGTTGAGCCACAAGGGAGTTAACTCTGTGTTAAAACCAGAAGATGACAATCAAGATGATGATTCACAGCATTTCTATGGTGCTATATCTTTTTTTTAAATCTCAGGTGCAGGCTCCTCCAGTCAAGTCAATATTTTCCCATTTGCTAAAAATAAAGAAGTTTTGAGGCATGATTTTAAGTGTTCTAGATTGTCTATCTCACAAAAAGAGGAAGGGGATGAGTTCCACAAACGAGGAGCAATGGATGGGAAGACACCGTCTCCATTGATGACTGCAACTGACCCCATCAAGATGATCAAAAGGAATCATCTGGGTAGAATTCCCTTTCATCACTTTCAAATCAAGCAGTATTTAAAGTGACCATTTTAATAATAATAATAATATTGGATTCTTATATAGCGCACGTATCCACCTTGCAAGGTGCTCAAGGCGCTCCAATATTACCCAGCTATGCTAGGCTGCCGATTTCGGCGCTCACAGTATTCAAGGAATTTGTCTGCTGAGAGCCAGAAGGGCATAAACTAATGTAAACTGGATATTTCATTATTCAGTTTACATTATTATATTACATTATAAACTAATGTAAACTAAAAGAACACCTTTTAGGCTCTCAGAAAAACAAAAGGTATATAGTCTTGAAAAAGCACTTCTACAGCCCTATATCTACATGTAATTAACCCATTTGTTATGTGTCTCATTTATCTAAGATTCCTTTAGAGCAAAGGGTCATAGAAACAGTTTTCATCTGACTGGCCCCAGTCGCATCAAAATATTCAGCAAGGAAATTCCAAAATTATATATAAATTGTACTCATTAACCCATTAAAATAATTTGTAGTACATAAAACAACCCAAAACACTCCTCAACATGATGTAACAGAATAACTCTACAAAAGGTTGTGTGTGTTTTTTAAAGTTGATATTCATAGAAGAGCCCTAAACATGGAGATATTCATATCTACAGAAAGCTTATAAGCCATACAATGAGCTTGGATGACATTCAAACAATATAACACTTCCGAAAAAGCGAAATTAGGGTGAAAACAATCACCCTATTCTCTGGGACAAATTTGCCCTATTGTCATCCGAAACGGCCTTTAGCTGTGACGTAGGAAAAGGGAGGCGTGGCTAGTGTGCCACTTCCGGGTATATAGTAGAATGCATGTATAACATTATAAGGCTGAAAACACAGCTTCAACTTATGTGTTATTTTACCCTTACTATAGAATAAATTATAATACAACATCGTTTGTAAGTTACTTCTCATTAATATTTCCATCTTGATATTCTAAGAAATGTATTATTTGTGAAATAAAAACGTTGAAAAATGGGGAAAAAGAAGGTGAAACTATGGCTGTGTCCCGGCTTTGTTGTACAGCAAGCCTGCATATATTATGGGGATTTGGGTGCCGGCGATTTTTACCACCATGTAGTTTCACTTTGACATATCAGTCGGAGACTTAATTCACCTCTTCCACTATGAAAAAAACAGTTAGTATTGATTTGATCATTATTATGAATAAAATAAAATTCAAACAAATCGAAGAATATTTCATTTAGTCGATCGTATCATGGCTAGATTAGCTGGAAAAATCGAGGCGATTCTGCTGTTGTTACGATTCATCTGCGAGTAGTGCGGCTCTTGGCAGCCGCATTACCTACACGGCTGATCGCTGATTGAATTTAGTATCGCTGGCGGATTTACATTACCTGCGCGCACATCAAAACACACGTAAACGTGACTGCACTGCACACCGCACACACACGGTGCTACACGCTTGCATTTCAGTCGCGATAGACGAAACCCTTACGAAACCAAAACGGCGAGAAATACACTATTCTATGTAATTATAGTTATCGACAAATGAAAATGGAGAAGAAACATTATTCATTGTTATGTCAAAGCAAATTCCACCTCGGAACATGATTCTACTAAAGGTAATTTTGTTTTGAAACACAGCTAGGTTGATTTTTCATACTATCTCCGTGTACATACAGCTCAGCTGGCAAGCTAAAGCCGGTGAAAAAGTTGAGTTGTAAACAGTTATTTTACGGATATTGTCACTTTTTCAATGCCAATAATGACATGAATATTGACATTAGGATATGTTTCAGGACGGGAGAGGACAACTGTATGTCAGATATTGACCATTCAGGCAATATCAATCGTTTTGAGAGAGTGGAACTGACATCCACTCTATGAACATTTGTGTGTAGATCGCAGTTATAGTCTCTATAGCTGCGTGAAGCATATCCCGGCTCTGACGTCACTCACAAAGCCACTTTCCCTTAGGCGATTTCTTAGGTCAGGATAGAGTCAATTTAGTGAAATTTGATTTTCATAAAACACAAAACTGTACACTTTCGTGGCATGTTAGCTGCGTAAATTGCTTTAATAACTCATTCAATTATAAAATAAACTATATTTATTTGATTTTATTTCCTATAAGTATCAACTTTAAGCTAAAACAAAACAATACATCATTCCATATAACTCCGCCTTCACACATTCATTTAAAACTCCTCCCAAAAGTACATTGACTCTCGAACTACTTGAAAGCACACCTTGAATTAGCAGCATACATTGTAATTATTACAATTGAACAAAGAGAGGAAATACATTCAGGTTATTATAGTTTGGTTTTATTTCTCAACTGTCCAATTTCAATGAAAAGCAAAGGCACTGCGAAAGTACAGTGAACTTGTCATCTATGTACCTTCATTCAAGTTTGTATACTATACATAAAACAGCATGAGTTGAGGTCAACATGTCAAATAAATTACATGTAGGCACTAAACTTGGGATGGTTGTACTCCCCAAATTGATATTACATGCGTAACAATACATATATTTTTTAATTACTCACAAAATATGACATCATATGATGTGATGGTGGAAATACAGGATCATCAAGTATTCTAGCTGTACAAAGGACAAACACCTGTGCTAATTGTTTCTATTGTTTCATTTACCTGATGAAGTAATTACAAGTGACTGCAAATGCACAGTACATTTGAATGATATGTTCATCTAATTTGTAGGTCGAATTCCTGCACGTTTTGTGGAATAATCTGTCATAATCCACCTGTACCATCTATTTCCTTTGAAGGAAACAAGAAGACGGATACAGCCTTAAAATCATTTTCACAAAGTATGATTTGCCTAATGTCTAGTTCAGATTTTAAAGTACAATGCCCTAATGAGCTACGTTATATCCTGTATGACATATGATATACCAAACTACTTTCATTAAGCTTCCAATGCCATTGATAATGAGAACAAAGTCAATGGTTATGTAGTATATTCACAAAGTGAGGTTGTCTGATCAAAAAATAATTTATAACAGTACTTTTTATTGATTTTATTGAGCAAAACGTCACATGAGATATGTAGATATTTGTTTTATATATATATATATATATATATATATATATAGTGGGCCATACCATATTCTTATTGTTCCAAGATTGCTTCATTTTAAGTAAAGTCCTTCGGATCAGATATTTCTTGTAACAGCCTTGTGTCAGATCTTCCAATCTTTCATAAAACTATATTACCAAACTTTATGTTTCCTAACTTTGTCTTTTTTATTCCTTGTAAGTGATCCGTTTGATGTTCACCTTTGGACCAATATGATGTACTGTAATGGAAATTATCAAATCCTGGTTACAGATTTCACAACCGTTACATTCCATTACATGTTGCTAATCACGATTAAATCATGGATCTAAATCCTTCCTCAAGTGGGAGCAACTGGTTCAAAGCTCAAAGAAGTTACACAATTGATTATCTCCATCAAATAAGATAACATTTGAAGAGTCATTCTTGAGAAAATAGTTGCAAGATTATTGCACAATTATATGTAATAAAAGGATAATCATTGCAAGATTTTCCTGGAGGAGAGATATTGCCTAACTCTGTGATGTGCATCAATTACTAAACAACTTGATTTCTAGATCATTCTCATTAACATTAGTATGCAATCTACTTCTCACACATCCAAACAAGATTTTTATGATGTAACATTATGATAGAACTCATATGGGGGTTACATATTATTGTTTCCAGGAGGTTGAGTTGTATACTTTTAACTGACATTGTATGAATGCATAGTGAGCAAAGCAAGATGTTTCTTATTTCTTCACTTAAAGGTATAGACCAGTTTTGGAAACGCCCCCCTCTCAAAAAATGAAATGGAAGCTCTTATTACCAATCATGTGAAAGAATATGTTTTGACTAATACGTGATGATACAAATTTTGCCGGGAAACCGCCTATTAATTGATATATTTGGTTAATTATCCTATCTATCTGGACTGGATCTAGATATAGGGTAGTCCCATATACATCTTTCTGTGTACAGTGCTTGTAACTTTACCAAGACTGGGCCAAATTTCTTATCATTTTGATGATTCCAGAACCTTGCAGTACACACCCAATACTTATATGCTAGTTGATCAACCTTTTCTGATCAATGCCCCAACGTTTCTTTCACAATGCAATCGCATGACCAGAACTAGTCTATACCTTTAGGGGTGGGGGTTCTTTTTTTAAAGTCACGTGTTAAAGGTAGTGTATCCCTTTTAGACTCCACAGAACAATTTAAATCACAGTTGAAAGCGTATCTATTTATCTGATGTTTAAGTTTCATTACCCAAAGAACTATAATATGTTGAACTGTTTTATGTATATATGTATCTGTTTATCCAATATTGAATTTCTGTTTATATAATATTTGAATTCCTGTTTTTCAAAGATTTAAGTTCAATTACGTGTAGAAATATTATCTGTTGAACTGTTTTGTGTAATCTGCATATTCCTGTTTGTCGCGCTTTGATCGAAAGTTTTGGATACGTGCACATTATAAATTCATATTATTATTATTATTTTGCAGCCAACATCAAATTCTGTAGAACTTTGCAGGAATTATGAATATGTCACGTATGTCCTATCTGTGAAATTTAAACGTTAGCAGTGTCCTAATATTCAAATTATGCAAGGAAACCCTTT
This sequence comes from Mesocentrotus franciscanus, assembly GCA_037976565.1. Lineage (NCBI taxonomy): Eukaryota > Metazoa > Echinodermata > Echinoidea > Camarodonta > Strongylocentrotidae > Mesocentrotus > Mesocentrotus franciscanus. The sequence goes on from CP137674.1 coordinate 3,344,727, forward strand.
TACTTGCTAGACTTCACTGTCAGACACTATTGAGTGACTGACTGACTTCTTTTTTTCTTTGGTAATAACATACATAAAATGAGCTGTAAAGGGTACATGAGCATTTGTCTACATCAATAAACCCACTTCTTGTAATGGTCCAAAATTAAAATGCGCAGCACAAAACGTATAACCATTCGGTACAAGGGTCTGAAAATCAGACTATTTAATTAAACGAGCGCGCTCGCTAAATTCGATTCGACAACTAATGGTTGTTATTTTCCTGCAAAAAGACATTTTCAAGCCCTTTTGTTTTGAGGGAAGTTCTAAATTAGCATTATCTTTCAAATGCCGTTGGAATTTAACCTTTTCACATTTTGGGCCTGCAAATGGGACATACATGTGTACATTTGTCCCTGACATGATTTTTGTGCCCCAAAGTTTAATATACTTATAATATGTTTAAATTTGTTAATCTGAACAACTGTATTATTTAAAGTCTTTGAGAGATACTCTACCTGGACAACCAAGGAGTTACCACACCTCCTTGAGAAAACTATCCAAAGGGCTATTACACCTGGAAAATGACTTATCTAAGAAAATAACTACAAAGTACCCTCTGTCAACCCCTATTTTAAGGCATCTTGTATTGTAAAGGGCAATTTATGAATTTATGATCTGGGGGGTGTTTCACAAAGACTAAGATCGACTTTAAGTTGGACTTAAGTATAACAGGCCGTTCATGACAATGGTTGCTATCCCAATTGGTCTCTAAATTATAATCTTTAGATAATATTTTTTCCTTCAATAATGAATTATCAAAAATGTAAGTTTTGTAGATTTTTACCATGATTTGTACATCCCTTGAGAGACCAATGCCAGTAAATAATGATAGCAAACAATGGCATGAACGGCCTGTTATACTCAAGTCCAACTTAAAGTCGATCTTAGTCTTTGTGAAACACCCCCCTTGTATTGTAAAGGGCAATTTATGAATTTATGATCAGCACCATTTTGTTGTTGTTGAGTTTGTTGTTGTTGTTGAGTTTGTTGTTGTTGTTGAGTTTGTTGTTGTTGTTGTTTTCATTGTTGTTGTAGTTTCCGTTGTCATTGTTGCATTGTTCACTACCAGAATCAAGGATGGCAATTGGCCTAGGGATAGTCTTTAAGTTGGGTGTAGTCTGACCGGTAAATTTCCATCATGGAGCTACCCCAAGATACCATAGATGGGTTACGATTAAGGACTTCATGATAATCTTCTAGGGGGAGGTGGTATTCCATGGGGCAGGTATCATAGAATTGTGAGGTTCTGTTTGACAAAAACAACACCCTGACCTTTCGTAGACCTACAGGTACACACACAGTACAAGGTCTTTCTTACTTACTATCGCATATCAGCACAAGCTATACATGTAGATAACTTTTTTAACAATTATGGCCCACTGCCAAAGTAAATCATAAAATCGTTCCTCTTTTAATCAAAAAGTACCCACCGATTAATCTATCAAAGTGAATTACCTTCAAGGCGTTCTCTTTTTGTTCATTCCTTTTATATGAAATCCTTATTCTTCTCAAATGGCTAAAATTTATCACTGAATATGCAAAATGACCTGATAATGTTCTTTTATAATTTCTTATGTTATATACCATCACACTCAAACTTTGTTAAGATGGTTACAGGGTTTAATGTACCCTTTAATTATCATGCTCATTCCCTGCTCTTTAATTAGAAAGGAGAGAAGTTTGACCAAGAATGAAGACTTGACCTAGCTGAAGACTTGACCTAGCTGAAGTCTTAAGGAATTTCTCCACACAAAAAAATATTAGCAATACATGCTAAAAGCTCATGTATATTATTCAGAAATGATGAGTCTTTAGATTCAAAGATGCTTCGTCATGTACAGGTATGCCAAAGTGAGTAAATACAGTTTGATCCTAGTCATGTCAACAACTCTTGAAAAAGTGATCACTGGAATGTGGAAATGTACATACAGGTACATGTGGGGTTGAAAGGATAGGTTATAGTTATAGGATGGTCATGTTTCATAAAATATTCTTAAACTCAATTGCTAAATATACATGTACCAAGAAAGAAAGAAAAGGTGTGTAGTCTATTAATTTTACATTTTAAACTTTGTTTAAAGTGTAATTACAACTAGCTTCCGTTTAGATGTAAATTATTGAACACTAATTTTCACAGACTTTTCAAACTGCTCAGGGGAGTAATAAAAAAGTTCTTGTCTGTTTTGTTTCATGTCTGTTACAGTTACAAATAGTCCACTTTCTCTTCACCTATTGCATGAAACACCATGAGATTTGCTATGTATGCCCCTGAGAGTCAAACGTGTCTGATTCACTCATTGAAATACATTTCAAAACTCTACATTTTGCTTAATTAAATTGTCTTAATTAACCAAAAAGAAGTCTGAATGCCATGTCTGTTACACTGGAATTAACCAGAACTTGTAAAATGTAAATCTATTACTACAAAGTGTTTTCTTTACATTCCTACTTGTCACCACTAGGCCTGTCTTCATCAGCTCGAGATTGCCAAATAACCTGCTATTTTAACTATCCCGATCGCAAATGATCCAGCTAATTTGCGTCTTCATCAGCCCGCAGTTGCAATAAGTGGGATATTTGGTCAAGATAATCATCCCAAGATATCTTGGCCTAGTTTGCAAAATATCCCGCTATTTGTCCGGTGCGTCTTCACCAGCCCGAAGACTTGCACTATGCGCGAAGGCTGCGCAAATATCTCGAGCTAATTTCTCAAGCTTGGAGCTGATGAAGAAGCGATTTGTAACTTCTGGCTTATTTCCCAAATCAGAAATAGCGGGCTATTTGGCAATCTCGAGCTGATGAAGACATACCTACTGTCTACAACTTTTGCGTCTTGTTGACAAAAAGAAGAGAACTGGCTTTCAGCCGAGCTCCTATTTGAATAAGCCTATGACCAATATAAATCAGGAAGGTCCTTTTCTCATTCTTAGAAAACATCTTAGCATTTTCTAGGTCTTTCTTTTGTCAAGATCGACCGCTCAAATAAACAAGATAAAGATCCAAGGATCTCGTTATGCATCATCAATTTCCATGACCAATAAAATGTAATGTAAATATTATTGTTATATAGAGCTGGATCCTTACATTGTGTGTGTAGGTCCTTTGGTGATCTTAAATTTGCTCCAGCAAAACTTGATCAAGTTTTAATTGCATCAAAAGTGTAAGGTGCAATTGGGTTTTAAGATCTATAGGTTTGCGATAAACTTTAGGGTAGGTACATGTATAATGTCTGGTTAGTATAGGGCTATGGAGCATGTCTTACAATCATATTGTCAAGTTATTCACTAAAAAATACATGTATGGTATCAAAAGTAAATTATTCCTAGTTCCCTTGACTAAAAAAAAAAGCTCTTGTAGAAAAACAATAACACTACCTGTTTATATGGACTGGACTTGTAGCATGCATGCACCCTTCCTTCCTTGTACTAATAAACACACAGGCATGCAGGAAGCAATAGGTCTTTCTAAATACTGATCAGGATATCACATGTCAAGTTTACGAGCTTGAAAACTAGCAGTAACGAGGTTATGAGTATGAATGAGCCCTGACAAAAACACATGGTAGACATAGGCCCATTTACATTACAGAAAAACCAATTTGATAAACCATCAGTTTTTTTAACTACCATTTACACTACTGGAAAAACCCATGAGAATATGTCAGTGTTTGCTAATTCTGGATTTTGGGCGAGTTGTGAGCATATGCCATTTGTCACTGCTCTAAGAGTGATCAGAGGGAAGCCAGGAGAGTCACATGATCAAAAACCAGAATTAATTCGCAGGTGTTTTGAGAGCGAGTATTTACGCTGCAAAAACCAGTGGACTTTCGGCCAGCCTTTCAAAAGACCATGCTCATGAGAGTTTTTTTTTTGATTTTTGTTTTTCGTCATGTTCAATATTGCCTAGCAACTTCGGTCAATACTCTGAAATGAGATAAAAACAGATGATCTTTGCTTGCAGTGTAAATGACCCTCATGTTGTGGTCAAGTGGATGAATGCCAACTAACTTTAGATTACCCAGTTTAATAGTCCATGTTTGAAACTCAGGTTTAACTTAGATTAATGTCCATTAATTGGTTTAAAAAACTACATTTTCCACTCTCTACCAAGGTTTATAGTAAATATTGGGTTCCTTGTGATAAAAAATCCTTGAATGCTTTGAATCATAGGGCTATAAAGAATATTGACAACGGACGTGTATATACAGTATATCCACGTACAAGGTAAAACATAGAAAGTCATAAGTGAAGTACATGATTGTGTACATGTATGTCATGTCATAAAGCCAGAGGACCGATACATTGGTTCTACAGTGTATAGAAAGACTGCCCAAGGGAAACAAAAAAAGTGGTCTTTATAAGCAGGTGGTCTTTATGTCTTTATGTACAGGTACCTCTGGTATAGGTTTCAATGAGAAACCACTTTCAAGGGAAACAAAACATGTTGTCTTTGTAGGCAGGTGGTCTTTATGTACAGGTTTCTTTAGTATAGGTTTCAATGAGAAACCACTTTCAAGGGAAACAAAACATGTGGTCTTTGTAGACAGGTGGTCTTTCTATACAGGTGGTCATTAAAGCAGGTTTGACTGCATAACATTCACATCTAGGGTTAATGCCCTTCTGACTCTCCACAGATGATAGGTTGCCATGATCATACAAAGTGCATATACAGCAATTGCTATAAATACATGTATATCAAACCCAAATATCATTTAAAGTGGGTAGAATTTTTATTTTTAAGGTTTCCCTCAGAAGACAAAGAATGGTTTACTTAATAGTGGAAATCACCACCATAAAAGTTTGATCACCTTATTGACAACTGACAGAGAGAGATAGAGAGAGAGGAAGAGAGGGGAGATGAAAAACAAAGCAATCGGAACCACGAGGATCTATGAGCCAACTTCCTGACAGCATTGTATGGTTTTCCTGTATACCCCACATCATCTGCAAATAGAAACAAACTTTGACTTTGGGGTTATCTGCCTCACAGGCAGGGCCAACTTGACTAGAATGTCAAAAATTGTAACTCGAGTACATCGTTGGGGAAAAACAGAACCACATGTAATTTCCATTGCTGTGTGATAGGCGGTACAGAAACTTTCAAATTCAATCTCTACATGTAAAATCCTTTCACTCAATTCACTAGCTGAACTTGCTGGATGAAAGTGCACGCAGTATTACAGGGGATAGATGTCCTAGAGGTAGTTGTCTGGAAGATACATGTATATAGCTTTGTATAGGAATTGACCTCAGAGCAATAGACTAGTTTACTAATATATTCAAATTCATGGATGTTTCTTTCCTGGGGACCTAGTGAAGATGTATTTCATTAACCTGTTAATCATGAACTACAGTAATTGGAATCAAGTCTGCATAAATTACGTGTTGCTAAGTTGGGCATGCCTCAGGCAAGCTTTCAGGTTATCACAACCTTTGTTTCAAAAGTATGCATACAATTTGAATATGTATGTTAGTAAACTGGTCGATTGTTGCAGGAGCATGTGTCATACAACCATGGGGGTGTTTCACAAAGACTAAGATCAACTTTAAGTTGGACTTAGCTATGGCAGGCCGTTCATGCCACTGTTTACTCTCGCCATTTACTGGCATTAGTCTCTCAAGGGACGTACAAATCATGGTCACAAATCTACAGAATTTACGTTTTTTTATAATACATTATTTAAGGAAAACACATTATCTAAAGATCGAAATGGTGAGAGCAAACAGTGGCATGAACGGCCTGTCATGGTTAAGTCCAACTTAAAGTCGATCTTAGTCTTTGTGAAACACTCCCCATGTCTATCACAATTTTATTTACATAATAATTTTACATGTGTAGACAAAAATTGGTCCCAATATTTTTGCCACATGATATGGGTGAACATCCACCTGCATTATGCTATCTATCTATCAAGGTATCTTCTCCCAGCTCAGGGGTTGATTGCAACATTTTCCCACACATCTCTATTTTCTGCCACCCTAGTATACTCTTGCAGTGTCATTCAACTCCATGTCCTAATGTTCCCCTCCCAGTTGGTTCTTGGTTTCCCTCTTGGTCAGGTACCTTTTACTTCATTATACATGTACATTAAAAATGAATTTATAATGATTACATTAAAAATTAAAAGATTGGTGTCATATTGCATTGAGAGAGAAGATGGGGACTTAAAACTGACAGCAGATTATAGAAATTAGGGGTAGACTGCTATTTATGAGGAAAACTTCAAGATATCTGACAACAATTTTTAGGGGAAATGCTTTAATACCTAATAAGAATTTTAAGCCATCTAATATGAACATCTGTATGTCAACTGTTTTCATATCTCTCCAAATAAAGTGATCAAAACAACAAACCTACGGCAGCTCGTTAAGAGAGAAATTGAAACATAACCATCATGAAGACATTAGAAAACTGTACAGAGTATAGGGCTTACTAGTCCAGATTCTGTCCGTTTTTATATATTTTTTATTCTTCAATCATCTCCTCCCTTACACGCATCCCACACACCAAAACATTGGGGTAGAGAACGAGAGGCAAGGCCTGCCTCCTGTTCAGCATTGAGGGTGTGTTATTTTCTCAGCTGATTGGATGTGCGACACATAAACAGTCCAGGCTGAGGACTAAGGGCGTACCAGACATTCAGAAGAAAGGGGATTAAATGTACATCTTAAAGGCGCACAATCCCGCCAGTGTAGTTATCGCTGATCTAGTCATCGCCATCGGAACATGCCATCTGCCATATTCTGTTGGTGTCAATAGGCAGCTAGCACCGTCCGCCAGTGCGTACGTATTTTGAACGCCCTCTGGAGTACGGGGAACGTGCGTCTTTAAAAACGGGCATCAATGAGTTAATGATCTGACAGCCAATTTCATGAAGGATCTGTTAAGAATCTGTTTAATCATTTACAGACAAACAGCATCCTGGCATCTACTTGACAGTTCCCCATCAACATACTACAATACATAACAGATTGGTCAAGGCTAAAGTCCATTAAATCTTACAGCAAATAAAGTTAATAAACACTGACCTGGACAAAACCAACCCTAAAATATTCTCCTTCCCCATCGACTACCAGATCATCTGACTCCTTCTGGACTAATACAAGAGCTAACATAGTCTCAATGGTTAATGGGTTAAGAAAATGTGTCTTCATACTTCACAGATTAACAAATCTCCGGAGTAATTTCTCCAATGAGGGGGGTGTTTTAATGAAATATTTTGCACCAAAAAGCATGTTGCAATACCATTAAATCTGCACCTGCTATATAGCAATTCCCAGAATATCGAGTCAATATGGTTACTAATCAATGATCATGAAGCATGAGAAACACAATGATCACTGTAATATAGTAGATCCAGGGAGTTGGAAGATCTGTATAAAACACAGCTAAGTTCTACAAAACAAAAAAAATATCCTTTAGAGCAAACTACAAGTAAAGTACCATTTATGATTTATGATTGATGTAATAATCAACATGTTAATTTCAAAAATTTTGAAAAAGTCAAACTAAAAAGAAAGATCTAAGTGATGGAGATTGTGAAATGTGTAGCCTGTGTTATCAGTAACACCACTTTCAGATTACCAGAATTCATTGTACACCTACATGTATATATTAAGTAATTATCGTTTTTTCTAGCCTGAACGTCAAATAACAAAACGTTGTATAGTGAAACGCATGTTTGAGCATCGTTTCAAAAGTCTGAAGGAATATTGTATAACTGGGCGGGGCTTATCTTGAGTGTGTTCTGATGATTGGCTAGCTGTCATGTAAACTGACCTCTTCAAAACTAGTTCTTCATACCAGCGTTTTCCAACCAGGGTGCCGCAGGACATCTCAAGGGGTGCCACAAGAGAAATTGATTAAACATCTATTTTTGGATCCATTATGACATAAATATCAATTCAGTGAAAACAAACTATTAGAAACCGCTATGTATTTTCATGAAGAAATAACACTTTAAAAGACAATTAAATGTCTTTTTTCCTCCCTTGCTTCGCTCAAACGCAACATTGAGAAACAATATGATTTTAGGCAGTGAAGTGCCTGAATACCCACATAATTAGTCAACGAGGTGCCAGAATATCTATTTTGACAGTGAGGTGCCCTAATATCGTCGTACTTGGACAGCGAGGTGACCAAATACATCTCATATTTTTTATATCGAAAATGCATTTTTACCATGCTCTTTCTCTTCACTCACTCAGAACATTTAGAAACAGGATGATTCTGGACAACGAGATACCCAAATATCTTTATATTGGTGCATCAAGGTGACTGAATATATACTTTTGTATTCATAAAATGGGCAGCGAGGTCCCTGCATACATAATATCATATGTTATTTAGTGTGTCTTGTTCACAAAATAACATATTTACGACACTATAAATATGTCATTGTTTTTTGCTCGCTCACTCACAAAGTTTAGAAACAAAATGTGTCCGTACGTGTGTACATGGCACTTGACGTGTACCACAGAGTGATGGAAAATGAATCTTCTGCAATGAATTTGCAAGAGTGACACAAAACTTTTTATTTCTTAAAAGGGAGCCGCGACTATAAAAAGGTTGATAAACGCTGCTTTATACAACATTTATTTGAACAATGTTGTTAGCCCGCCTGCACACCCGTATAACAATCCTTTATATGACATATATTTATACAATGTTGTTAGCCCGTCTTCACACCCGTATAACGATCCTTTACATGACATATATTTATACAATGTTGTTAGCCAGTCTGCACAACCAAATATAAGTGTCATATAATTTCATAAAGTATGAAGAGGCAATAAAAATGAGCTGGAACATGATGAAGTGTGATGGCTCAAAGGCACCTTCGTCTCTTATCAGTCATTAGTACATTCATGTGTACATTAGTATACAAATAATACACGGCAGTGAGGGCATTAGTAAGAATTACCCACACAAGGTACCCTTGGAACAGTCTAACACGCCCGAGGCGATAGCTGAGGGTGTTTGGACTGTTTTGAAGGTACCGAGTGTGGGTAATATTACTAATGCCTGAACAAAAGATGTGTATTATTTGTTTTATAAGATGATGTTTTATTTGTTTTATAAAATAATGTTTTTATAACATGATTTTACCAATGACTGGTCATTAGTAGAATTACATGTTAGGCAAAATAAATGCCTGGTCACGTGTACGCTCTCAACCAATCATTTGATTAGGATCCACTTCATCATCATATAAATTAAAATAGACCAATGGGTGGAAAACTATTCAACTATTATTTCTGATAAAGACAAGTTTCATGACTTGCATTGTCTTGCAATACTATCTGACATTATTTGAGTTACTTTATTTAGATACACGTAACATTAATCATGAGTGAAACCCAGGCATGTTTTAAAGCTCATTAAATCGGTGATACCTCAAAAAAAATTCTTAAATTCTAGTACATACCTAATATTCAACGGAAATCATACATGGAACATTAAAAATCTCACAGCAGAGTCTGACATGAGAATTTCCTTCCAATTTTCTTTTCTAAAATATTTCCATTTATGGTCTTTTACCAACATTTGTGCAAACATGTATGAACATGCTTGTAGCATAACTAATCTTTCATTTGAGCCAAAAATCTTTTATACATTATAAATAGACCTATATACATACCCAAATAGTCAAATAGTTTTTGCTAGTTATATCTCAGAATTTATTATCTTACATGTTTTTCACACAGAGGTATATGGATATCAAACCCCAGTACTTCCTAGGGAGAAAAAAGTGTAACAGTCTTTTTTTTCTATAATGGCTGCCCTAAATCACTGTCCCTATGGAGACTTTACTCTCTATTTCATTGTTACCCTGTTTACAGTCCTCAATGTCACCTTCAAAAGTGTGCTTTCTGTGAAAATTGACTCAAGACTCACTGTTATAATCATACTTCATCAGGTGGAGAAATTAGTTCACAGCTGAAAGAGTAAGAAATGTCACTCAGAACTCCAGGGAACAATACAAATGGCTTAACAATCCCTCCTTACAAGCATTGAGTAGGTAGTTATCCCACTTTCATTTCTTTGACTTTGACTGTCACTTGTACCATGGACCTTTAACACATACATGATGATAAATTAATGGTCATTACTCTCATGACTAAATCTAGTGCATACATGTACATCCAAGGAACAGATGTTGAGACTTGCCTTTAAACTTTAAGTTAATACACCCACAAAACATTAATTGATTATTAGACTCATTTATATTGATATCCCTTACTTCTATGCACATAAATATTTATGCTTCTTGAGTTTTTAGTCTTGGTTGTTTATGATCTTGTTGATGTTACATTTATAATCAAAAGAAAGTTATCATTTCATTACTGTATTACATGCAGTTATATTCATTTCCCCCATGCATTTATTGATATGTCATTGAAGACATATTTGTATTTACTGTATGCTCTTCTGTGTAATAACAAAATTATATTAAAATTAAAATTTTAAAATTTATTTTATAATTTGGGAGGGGTAGGAGGGGGGGGGAGGTCAAAGATGTACCTGTATATCCAAATTGCTTGACATAGAGAATATTCTAGACGATTCTCTGATCCCTGCGGAAATCAACGAGCGAGGATATAAATGTATTGCTCAATGTTTGGAATTCCCAGGAACAAGGATATACAAGTGAAGTACATGTGTAGACATAATGTTCACAAACCATTTCCTGTGAAAGTTAACAATGTGACATTGACATTCTTTTCTCTTTGTTTTGTCTTTTAATGCCTAATAATAATAATAATAATATTCGGTTCTTGTATAGCGCATATCACATTATACGTCTCTATGCGCTTCCAAAGAGCTTTGGAAATTATTACCCCGGCTTCAGCATGGCTGCCATTACGGCGCTCTAGCAGTTCAAGGAATTAATTCCTGCCAGGTACCCATTTACCTCACCTGGGTCGAGTGTGGCAAATGTAGATTAATGTCTTGCCAAAGGACATTAGTGCCGCGGCGGGACTTGAACCGCGGACCTTGTGATCCACAGTCCGGTGACATATCCACTCGACCACAACACCTCATTAGTATGGCTGAACACTAGCAGGGAGCTAGAACCATGGACCTACTACGTAGTAGGTCCATGCTATAACACATGGACAGTGCATGGACACCCAAATCTAGGTCTGGACCCCCTCAGTGTCAAGATTCTTACACAGGGTTCACACATGCAGATTCTAAAATCTATACAGGATATGCAAATACAAGTATGTAGTATATGATTGTGTAGTCATAATGTTCACAAACCATTTCCTGTGAAAGTTAACAATGTGACATTGACTTTCTTTTCTCTTTGGTTTTCTTTTAATGCCTGATATAACTAATTTCTATTAGTATGGCTCAACACTAGCAGGGGGCTATAACACATGGGCACCCCAATCTAGGTCTGGATCCCCTAAATATCAAGATTCTTTACAAGGGGTGCACGCATGCAGGCTCTAAAATCTCAATCCATACCACTACCCCTGCAACAAGTTTAATAGTGAGTACCCCTATTGTTAGGATACCCTCTTGAGGTAAAAGTGATAGAAGTCTAACCATTACACCCCTTCAGTAAGATGAATATCCCCGTGTCCACACACAACACTTTCCATGATTAGGGGTGATTAGTTATACCGTTTTGGGATAGTGATACCGTTTCGGGATAGTTATACGATGAAATTGTGTGTGTGGACGCTTACTACCGATACGTCGTATAACGAAACGTCGTATAACGAAACGCCGGTTTGGGCATCGTTTAGAACTAGAAATCAATAAAGAATCACGTCTAATCACGCCTAATCATGGAATGTGTTGTGTGTGGACGTAACTAGTATAACTAACAGTATAACTGGGCTGGGCTTAACGTGACCTCGCGCGAAAGGAGACCTGACCTCTCATTTCCGCAGTAGCAAACTGTGCACCTATACGACATTTCGCTGTAGAGTTTCGGGATTACTTTCTTGTGTGTGTGGACACCCTGAAATTTATACGATGATTCTTTATATGACGTTTCGTTATAGAGTTTCGGGATAAAAATTTTTGTGTGTGGACACGCTGTATAACACTTCACTTTGTTCTTTATTCCCATGAAGTGCCTATAAATTCTGTCTACCTTGAAGTCGATCTATAGACTCAGGAGGGCATAACATGTAATAAAAAGTTTCATTTGGGAATTATACTTGGACTCTACCTATCAGCTTCTTTAAAGAACTGGTCTAACGTACAGCAATCTACAGCAAATTACAGGAAATTACAGTAAATTACACATAAAAACAGAATACTGAATTAATAGGTAAGTTTAATGTATGGTGTTGACTGGGTTGATTTCTGGTCCATGTTTTAGAGGCAGTCATTTTGAAAATAAATGGTATTGCTTGGCCAAACAGGAGTGAGATAGATCATATGACTCAACAACAGATCCAGCTCAGGTTTGCTTTCATTTCTATAGGAATCATGCAGAAACGGGGTCCACATGTACAAATAAACATATCTCTGTGATTTGACATGCACATTATTGTCTATAAATCTTGCAGTGTATCAAAAATATTACAAACAATCATCATTCTGCGAAATCATTACAGATTCTATTGAATGAAAACATACCGGTAAATACATTTCCATTAAAAAAATACACTGAAGTTGCACAAGCAAGCTAATGTTTCTATTTTCACATGAGATGCATACTTCTTACAAATGTAGTTTTTAGCGAACTAAACTCTCCTTTATAGAAATTTGGTACATTTAAGTCCAGCTAACAATATCTGATAACTATACATGCGTACTGGATCCTAAATCATTATTGAAGGGGGGTGGATGTCAAAGAATCAACTGCCTTTATTATCAAATATATACAAATCTAGTATCGTGTTGAAATATGATTTTAAAAACCATTTTATATTTGGTAATGTGGTAATATCCATGACACAATTGATTTAAAAAAAGCTATGTCATAACCAATTCAAATATTCTTAGATGAATGCAATACTTGAATAATTCAGTTCTAGACCTACATCATATGCAGGCCTTTATCAAAGGAGTACTCTAAGATGTGGCTGATAAACTTCACTGTTTGTTTGCTACATGGTAGGGGTAGGGTAAATAGTGAAGATAAACTGAAATCCCATCTACAAATACTAGAAATTGATAATTGTGACACTCCAGTTCTATCTGTTACATCAATTCTTTTGAGAGAGAAAACTATGTCAAGTAATGAAACAAATCAAATTTCAACCAATTTTAAGAGTCATAGTATCATTGTGATTACAACTACAGTTGTATGTTGGTGATAAAACAATTATATGTTAATAAATGGTTCTAATTAAAGATAGAGTGAGATAAAAGAGAGGGAGATAGATAGAGAGAGAGAGAGAGAGAGAGGGGGGAGAGAGAGGGGGAGAGAGGGGGAGGGGAAGGGGGAAGGGGGTTAGAGAGAAAGGAGAAAGGGTGAGGAATGGATCTTTGTGCTCTTCTATTCTAGAAAAGTTTCTCACAATCAATGTCATGGTTTTTCTGGAAAAGCATTTTAACACAACGATGGGTTTAAATATGTGGTAGCTCTTTGCTGGTTCAATTCTATTATTCTAGTTTCATTATTTTATTGTTTTGCAATGCTTTAGTACTGTTAAATGCCATTGTCATCAAACTAACCAATTATTTAACAGATTAAGAACAAACTGATCAATCAATAAAACAAGGATTATGGGGAATCATTCTTCATTTCATTGCTAGTTTGTTTGTTTGTATTGTTCTAGAAATTTCCTAATATCCAAAGAGTTATATAACTTCAATGTCTAATGATTATTAAATGACAAGGCAGATCCATACCAATTATTGTATCACATTGGCACAATATACAATCTAAAAAATATGACATTTGAATATTTATTCAGAGATATACAAGATTTCTTTTATCTACTTTGCCAAGCCCTCATATTGCCTCCTTTTGCTTTGATAACAGAGATGAATATTAGCTGAAATTCACCTTGTTCAGCTCTGACATGCGCAGTGTGGACCCTCTGTTGATGTTTCAAACATGACCAAGGAACGTGCATTCTATTTCTCTCCTGAATTCCTCCTTCTCTCTTTTCAAAAAACATTGCCTTTGAAGTCTTGGCTCTTGTCCAACAGAGATTTGATGAAATACAAAAGTAAATACATCTAATCGGGTATTTTGTTTGATCACTGAGCCCACATGCAAAGTTACCTTCTACCAAACCTTTTATAATGTATTGATTTTATTTCCTGTCATTCTTTTGGGGGGATTTTTAAATAGGGATAAATATATAAAGAATTATAAAATCATTATCAGAGGATGTTTCTGGTTGAAAAGCATCTTCTTACTTACTTAATTTATTATAATGCAATATCATTATCCTCCCTTTCTCACATTTATATACGCTTCTCTCCATTAGATTATCCTCACAGCTATATAATCTTCTTTCTTTCTTTTTTATTTTAAAATACATCATCATCAAGTGTTTTAACTTCCTTTCCTACAATCTATTCGGTGAAAACCAAATTTTCACTTAATATCCATTACAAATAAACAATACATGTCAAACACTAGTGGTTAAATAAAGTACAAGTGCGTCGTAATTAGCGCAAGAATTATTTGAAAAAGAAGCTATTCATCCTGAGAATGAGCAATGGAATTTCAGTTTGTAAAATTTGACTTCAGAAAAGACTAATGTAAGAAATACAAAGAGGAAATATTGGTCTGACTTAGGGCATCAAAGTGGCTGATTTTTAAACTTGCGCAAGGTGAACTTATGTGAGGTGGACTGTATTTTCAAAAGCATAAGCAACAAAATATTTGAGTGAGTAGGCCTACTAAGACTTCTCAGATACAATAATTTACTAATTCAGTAACTATTAAAATTATTTTTATTTTTTCCAGCAAGGTTTGCATATTGCACCATCAGAAAAATATACAAACCTTCTTGAGATAGGAAGGGAGGGGGCGGGGAGGGGGTCAGAGCTACAGAAATAAAAACAAACATTGACCCTGGGTCAATTATGTCACCTACTTCTTGACAATGAACCCAAATACAGATTAGTTTATTTATAATGATACATATATTTGGTATCAATGTCCATCTATTACAAAGTGCCTTTGATACTGTCAAGTGTTGAAAATTAAGCCTTTGGATATTCATTTATAGTAAATCATTAAAAAAATGTAAATGTCAAAAAAAATATATTTTTCATACATCTTTATTTCCCCTTTATTTTTTAAGTACATTCCATTTCTGAATCATTTTTCCTAATTCTCTTCCTATTCATTTTCCATTTCCTCCTCTCCCCACTCCCCTCTATCTCTCTCTTTCTCTATTTATTAATTAATTAATTAAGCATTTATTATCCACTCAGAAATTTGTTTTTCACTGGTAAAAGTTTACAAATCAATTTACAAAAAGAATAATCATAACCATAGACAATTACAGTTATGGTAAAAAAGTCATAACAGCTTTAGTTGGTTATGCACAAAATCGGTTTTGTACGACGAGGATGCCGATAGAGCATCTCAGTTTCTATTTCTTTCTCTCTGTCTCTCTCTCTTATACCCCTTTCAAACTGGTTCTATCGGAGTCACACCAATGAAAATACCGATTGAATTTTTCTTATGTAAACAAAGGTGAAACCGCCGTTTTCCCCGCTGTCGCTTTCATACTGCCGTTGAAATTCACTCACTGTGGCGAGGCCTTGCCGGAAGTGAAGAATTATTGCGCAATTATTAAGCCCGCGCCCCATCTAGCTAGCATGCAGCATGTTCAACAAAAAGTCAACAAACACGGCTGGTTACGATAAAGCCTACTGTGACTGCGACCTTTGACCATTTTCATTGGTCTTTTAATCAGTGTTTTCTCCTGAACACATTCACAGTGGCTGTTTCATCGGTGTCACACCGATAGAAAGAGAATTTCTCCTGCTCTTGAGCAGGAGTGTTTAATTGCCTATTTCTCTTCTTTTCATCGGCTATTCTTTCGACTTTTTCTCCTCTGTACCTTTCATAGTGGCCGTTTCATCGGATGCGTCCGGATGCATCCGATAAATCAGGCCAGTTTGAAAGGGGTATAACTCATGGTTTCTGTTTACCTGACTGCTAGGAAAGCATACATGTGTTTGGTTTTAAGATACAATCACGGGACCGAAGGCTTTGAAGTCCTCTTCCGAGGGACTTGGTAATGAAGATAAATGCCTTATCGAAGGGCAGTAGCACATCGACTTGGTTTTGAACCCGGGACCTCCCGGTTTTCGATACCACTGCTTTACCAGTGAGCCATCGCATCTCTACTAAATGTGTGGCATGTACTCCAGGGATACATTAGAACAGTTTATCTTTGTCAAGTTTTTTTCTCAGTTGTTTTTGAGGGTTTGACTGCATTGTTCTCACTTCTTAACAGGATGGTTATAAAGTCCATTTACATGTATGAAATTCAAGCAAATCAGGACCACAAATATGATAGCAATGAATGTGACCATTTTATGATGAATCATCTTCACCAGAATGATCAACTCTTTAATCACACAATCAAATGTATAAGGTGTTGCAACACATATTGATTCAAGCTATCATATTTTATCAGTTTTGGAGGCTAAATGATCCTAAAACATCTCTTTATCTTGATAGTCAAGGTGCATGGTAACTATCATTTACTAATAGATTTCATGAGTTACATAGGGGAAAATACATACTGATTATTGACAAATCTCTGTTGTATCAGTCATAATGTCAAATATATCAAAGATTAAATTGTAAGTCAAATATTTAGCATATTGGAAGGTCTTCTTTTTACGTAATTATTGGCACCTGCCAAATTAGAACAAAGGTGTGATACAGATATTGATGGACATTTGTCAATGCACTTGAAACAATAGCTTTTAATCCAGAAAAATACATAACATGTACATGTAGCTAGGCTCATGTAACAGTCGGTAGTTTAGCTCGTGGTTTTAAACTTGGTGGAAATCTTGTAGTTAAGGGCCATGCATATGTACTCAAGCTTTCGTGAGCTCTAAGTTTTCTCGAGATTTTGTGGTTGACATGAAAACTATGAACAGTGGAAGTCCGAAGTCCGCACTCAAAGTTATATGCTGTGCGGAAATAATTAAAATCAGGGCTACTTCAGCTACAATGAATTTACTTTCTTTCTTGTATAAACTGTAATACTTATGTTATCTCAAATTTGTAGAGGTGTTGTGGTCTAGTGGATAAGTCACCGGAATGTAGATCACAAGGTATGGGGTTCAAATCCCAGCCTAGCACTAACGTCCTTTGGCAAGACGTTAATCTACATTTGCCACTCTCCACCCAGGTGTTAAATGGTGAGTTAAGTAGTTTGCTCAACATTGTGAGCGTCTGTAAAGGGCGCCTAGCTGGAATGCTTATCTGAACTCGATAAATTTATACACTGTAGATAACTCGGGCTGAGGTCTGTTGAAGATTTGTGTTGTATCAAAATCCAATCGTACCCAATGAGTTAATTTCCATACACACCCCCTCTATCAGTGATATCATATCTCACTCTTAAAGATTAAATTTACCAAAGGGATTACCCAACTACAACTGAGCAATTAAAACTGACAGTTCTTGACAGCAAATCTCGGTAATACATACAAATAAAATGTTTCTTGAATAAGGCTTGTGCAAGAAAATATACTTCTTAGGTAACTATGTAAGGTGCTTCATTGTGTAAGAATGCAAAAAATCTAAAATACTATATTTTTATTCAACATTGAGACATTTAAAAGACTGACACTAAAGTGTGTAAATGCACCATTAAAAAAAAAAATCATGATGAAGACATATTATATCAATGTTTTCTTGAGATTGAGTATCATGGAGTAACAAAGAATATCTGCTCTATTAAGATGAATCAAGATCAGGGGAGGGGGGAGGAGGGAGGGGGAGGGGTAATAATAATAATATTGGTTTCTTATATAGCGCACATATCGACCTTGCAAGGTCCTCAAGGCGCTCCACCATTACCCGGCTATGCTAGGCTGCCGATTTCGGCGCTCACAGCATTCAAGGAATTCCTTCCTACCGGTACCCATTTAACACCTGGGTGGAGAGTGGCAAGTGTAGATTAATGTCTTGCCAAAGGACATTAGTGCCGCAGCGGGACTCGAACCGCGGACCCTGTGATCCACAGTCCGACGACTTATCCACTACGCCAAAACACCTCGATGGTGAATTGATATATGCACAAATAGGATGTTATTATCTTACAATATGAATAAATAACTAAAATCATTGTAGAAATATGTACACCTCAACATGAAAACTACAGCATTTATAGATAATCCATGTACATGTACACGTACACTGTAAAGGTTTATGTACATGTTCATTATGAACAAACATGTAGTCTAATAATAAAAATATTATTAATAGCTGTTTTGTATCACATTATTTTACAGCAAACTGATCATGAAACTATAAACATATGTACGTGCTAAAGGTTTATCTCCAAGTGTCAGGTACCTGGCAGGTACCTGGCAGGAATTAATTCCTTGAAATGCTAGAGCGCCGTAATGGCAGCCATGCTAAAGCCAGGGTAATAATCGGGAGCGCCAGGAGTGTCAAGTCTGACAGAAATGAGCGCTATACAAGAACCCAATATTATTATTATTATTATTAAAATCTTTCCATGAGGCAAGCATTTTTTAACCATAATACTTCATGTGCACAAAAACCATCAGCCCCTGAAAATGTTAAAAACAGTTTGCTTATAATTATAGTATCAATATGCAGTGCTTTGTCTAAGCTAAATCAATGTTATAATGAGGAAGCAATGTCCATGTATCATATTTAGACAAGAAAATGATGTGCCAAATTTTCTATTTGGATTTCAGACCACCATGGAAAAGCCTTAAAGGCCAGGTTCATTGATTTTGAAATCGACTGAATTTGGTATCGTTGTAATCAGAACATTACACTGAGTAAAACTATCACATTTGTGTAACTTGTAAATTTGTGCGAAAATTATAAAAGTTGATTAAACTTGACGAAATATCACCCCACTCGAGACCCGAAAACATCGTAAGTCAGGTGATTTTTGAGTGACGTAGCACAATGAACAATTAATACAATGGGCCGCTCAGCTGATCGGTGCGCGATGCAGTTTGCGTGCAATTCACATGTATTGCATTGACTCTTGAGGACCGTACCCATTCTTACCCAACGTTGTTTACCTTCATCAAAGTCACCCTGAAAATATCGATATGGACGAAAACATACTTGATTTGAGTTTTGAGGAGATAGAAGAAGGAAGTACCTCGGACAACGACAACGACAATGGAGATTTGGGAGATCTAGAAGAGATCTGGAAGATTTTGCCGAAGTCGATGGACAAGCACAAGCTGTCGGGGCAGCCGCAGTCGCTGCGTATCTACATGAGCCCGCATATCACAGCCAGGCCAGCCTGCCCAGCGCTTGATCGAGCTAGCTGTGAATCGCGAACCGGACTGATCTAAGTCTTCTCTCGACTTCCACTTTCCCCATTTATCTATCAAAAATCTAAACTAATCGGCCTAATCAGACATTTTCGTAATGAATATTTGGACAATTATATGTAAACTTGTCGCATATTTTGCCCCAGAAGAGTCGTTAGTTCAGCATGCAAAATGTCTTAGGCACTCCCAGATCCGACACATACACGCTGAGCTGCCCTCAGAATATGTGATTATTTTCCCGATTTTTATGGTCAAATGTGACGGTAAATTTTTAGAAAGTATTATTTATTCAGTGTATCTCATTCAAAGTGCCTAAAATAAAGGAAATATCACAACTGGCGGTAAATATACAAACAACGTTAACCCATATCTAAAAATTGCAATGGGTATCCACATTGTTCCGAATGTGTGATTGCAGGTTGTTCATAATGTGACGTCATTTTATCGCATGTAAATAACGCCGTCATTTCACTTTGTGAGTGGGTTTTGGAAAGGGTATCAAAATTGCAATTAATTTATTCCTCACAATAGTGAGGGCTTTAAAAGTACTTTAGTCATTTTGTTAATGTTCTCAGCAATCTGTAGAGGTGTGATTTGCCTTTTTTCCAAATTTCAATGAACCTGGCCTTTAAATACTTGTAAAAAAACAGCTTGCTTTAAATACTGCAGTGATTTGTCATTTATTTTGTCTGAGCTAAATCAATGTTATGACGAGGAATGAATGTCCGGGTATCATATTTAGACAAGAAAATGACGTGTAACCTCTTATTTGGATCTCAGACCACCATGGAAAAAAGTATTACAAAGATATCAAAACCATGAATGCAATTCCTGGTTAAGAAGGATGTTGGACACCAAGATGTATTCATAACTGGTTCAAGGAATTCAAGGGCTAATTTATCCTCTAATTAATGTAGAAATGATAAGACTGAAGCACATGACCAAACTCCAATCAGCTGAAATCCATTGTTCAGCTAAGACAAACAAGAGAGATCTAGGTAACTATAAACCACAACAATCACAGTCTACATGTAGGGCAGGCCAAAGTCATGCAAACCTAGATGAGTTTGAACCTATCACGTATCAAAGGGCTCTTTACATAGATGGGATAAATTGTTGACTGCATGCACAAAAGGGGAACTTACAGGATTTAATGAAACTGAAAATGAAACTATAAAGACACTTGGAATTGTTTTGCCTAACAACAGTAATTTATCTCTGTCTTTCCATCTCCGTATAATGATACTGTATGTCCCTCCTTCTTCTCCTTTCTTTCTTGTTCTGCATTATTCTTTCTCTCAAGATGGCTACTCCTTTCTCTTTTTCTCTCTCTCTATCATCCTTACAATCTTCTCTCCTCTCCATTCTCTATTTAGCTATTCATTCTGGATCTTGTCTCCCTTTCTCTATCTCAAGCACTCTATCTCACTGTGTATATACCTCATCTTTCCCTCTTTATATCTCACTTTCTTTATATCTCCCTCTGTATATTGCTCTATAAATGCTAATGTACAATGTAGTCTACATGCATAAAAAGGAAAACATACATGTACATGTAGATGTATAATTGTATATCAATCGAATGGAGATATCCACAGAAAAAAAATAACCAATCATTATGTCCATCTATGGTCAACTGGACCTGGGTAGTTCATGTATTAAACCTAGAGTAATAAGAGCATTCAGCAGTCAACAGCTTAATATCTAAAAGGTTCAAAGTTCGACAACTCCTCCGAGTTTCTCATGTTACATCCCAGTACATCAGGAACCAAGGCATTGTTTCACAAAACCATCATACCATTGAAATGTGTGTCAAATTTAATACACATGTTTCAATGGGTTGTCAGCGGACTTGTAATTATGATGGTTTCTTGAAAAGCTGCACAAGTGCCCTTACACCCTGTTAATCGATCTGAACTCTTTCTGCGCTGTGTTCAACTAATGGAACAAACTCTGCACTGCCACAGTCAACCTTTGTTGCAAGCACAATGGAGCATAATGTCACTCAAATCAATATAGCAATTGAGGGTTTCAGATAGTGGATAATCCAGTTCCTTAATCCTAATCCACTTTCTAAAATATAAATAATAAATTTTGAGGGCTATTGAGTTACATATTAAATTAAAATTAAGATTTTTTTTCAGTATTGGTAGTCTCCAAATAATCTTTTTTTCTTTAAAAAAAAGCTTTTCTGTTTTGTTACAAAGAGAATGTAAAGTTTACAAGTATGAATAGAGTCAGTCAAGGTTAATTAAAAAGTAATTATTTGCCTGCATGTGACTGTATACAATGCTCATCATATCAAAATGACCAAGTTAATCTATATCTGCGGTTCCCAGCAGTGACTCATGGATGAAAAAGAAAGATAGAGTACACCCATGGACCATGGTACAACCCTGCGATAAATGATGATGGTCAGAGGAAGTACATAGGTTTCCAAATGATAACCTATCCATGTCCATGTCCATGGCCAAAGTCAACAAACTTATATGAGTTGGGTCGCTATCTTCACTACATTTTCCTACATGCTGTATAATTGTCAAGGCGAGAGCAATCAATAAATTGTTGCCAAAAATATAAAATATATAGGCCCCCCCCCACAAACCGGGGTAAAACACGAATTTTAAACATTTAACATGACATTATCTGACCCCATACTTTTGGTGCTACAAATCACATGACTATTTACTCCAAGAGCAATCGATAAACTGTAGCCATAATTATAAAGATTATAACAGCCCATCCCCCCTCCTCCCCCACAATAAATTAATTATAAACATTCCAGATTATATAGTCTAGACCCTAGACTTTTACTTATACAGAGGAGTACTTGTAGGTGAGGGCAGTTAATGGTGTAATAAGAACAAAATGTCAGGAAAAGATTAGGAGCTAAAAAATTCACAATTTTGAGATTTAAATTCATACATTAGGCCTATGCATTTGGAAAAATATATCATATCCATTTAGTAAAGTATCAACAAATTGTAATTTATACTCAAACTGTAACAACAGTATTGGCAATGATGTCCATGAACATCTTACCTTCAATGCTGGCATCATTCTAAAGACTACCACAATATCGGAAGTGGGAAATTCAGAAGAAAAAATTGCCAATTTTATATTATCAAGTTTTGTTGATACTGATAACCAAATATTCTTTAGACAACATAAACACAAAGTCTGCTCAAGGTTTTGGTATGACAATGTCCACCACTTAACACACACTAATATTCTGACTTGTTCTGACAAATAAGGGGGGGGAAAATGCATGAAGAGTTCATACTAGGTCACCAAAAGTTTCAGAAACTTTTATTACTCATTACTTTATTCCTCCATCCTGCTTCCATAGTAGGTATGTCTTCATCAGCTCGAGATTGCCAAATAGCCCACTATTTCTGATTTGGGAAATAAGCCCGAAGTTACAAATCGCATCTTCATCAGCTTGAAACTCGAGCTTGAGAAATTAGCTCGAGATATTTTGCTCAGCATTCGCGGATAGTGCGAGTCTACTGGCTGGTGAAGAGGCACCGGAAAAATTGCGGGATATTTTGCAAACTAGCCCAAGATATCTTGGGATGACTATCTCGACCAAATATCCCGCTAATTGCAACTGCGGGCTGATGAAGACGCAAATTAGCTGGATAATTTGCAATCGGGATAGTTAAAATAGCGGAATATTTGGCAATCTGGAGCTGATGAAGACAGGCCTACTGTAAATAGGATTTTATAGGGTATTTCACCTGGAGAATGACTGATACATGTCAATAAACCATTGTTAGTATATCTAAACTGCTGAGTAAGGTTTTTATTGCATGCATGTGGTTCCTCAACTCACTCAAATAAACAAAGATATTATTGACACAACTTGAACACAAGAGGGTGCAGTTACTGTTCAAGTCATGGTAAACAGAGCCTTTGACAGTTATTCTGAAAGCTTTCATGAACATGAAGTCACAAAAATGTAGAACAGTGTAAATTACCGTAAATCTCAGTGTATAAAACGCACCCCTATTTTGTTGCTTTTTAGCAGACACCGTAGTACGTTAGAAAACCCATGCAGGAAGGACCTTTATTTTGCTACGAGGCGAAATTGAAGGCGCCGATTTGTGCTTGTGAACTTGTCACAAATAACAGTAACAATGTCGTTTTAAAACTAAAGATGACAGACAAATTTTTCTCTGAGTCTCTGAGCCTCTGGACATAGGCTAGTTTGGTTCTAGTTACTGAGTGGTGAGTCGACATCCTGTGTGTGAGTGAGTGAGCTGGGACCATGCTGGTGCTCTTCTGTCTTAAAAATAGGGGTGCGCCTTATACACAGGTGCGTCTTATACACAGAGATTCACGGTAGCATTTTGAGGACTCAAAATATCCTGTACCTGTCTATAAGACGCACCCCTGACTTCCGATTATTTCTGGCGGAAAAAAAGTGCTTCTTATACACAGAGATTTACGGTAAGCAATTCAAAGCAGTATTCAGTGGTGAGAAAGATGGAAAGAAATATATGGGGAAGGAATAGAAAGTGAAAAATAATTAATTTTTCAAAAGAATGAGAAAGAGAGAGTAGGAGATCTTTGAAAGAAGAATGTGAAAGTGGGAGTTTGAAAGAAGTTAAGAAGGAGAGAGAGAGAGGAGGGGAAGAGATGAAGAAAGAAAAGCAATTGAAGAGGAGAGAAGATGAGATGAGGAAGTAGGGAGATTAGAAGAAGTTGAAGTAAGAGAGAGGAAGGAAGAAAACATTAGGAGGATTGGAAGAGATGAAGGGATTGATAGAAGTTGATGGGAGAATTTGTGAAATCAGAAAACGGGAAAGAGAGAAGGTAGATAGAGCGGAATCAGAGGAAATCAGCAAGGTCTGATGATGGGGGAGGGTGGGCATAAATGGAACGATAATGGAGAGAATGAGAGGAAGAAAGATTGAAAGAGAAACAGAGAGAGAGAACGGGGGCAAGGGTATAGAGGCTGGTGGGGGAAACAGAAAGAGAGAGAGAGAGAGGGGGGCGAGGGTATAGAGGGTGGTGGGGAAAACAGAAAGAGACAGAAAGAGATAGAGAGAGAGAGAGAGAGAGAGAGTGATAGACATACAGGAGAGAGATAATTCATCTCAGCTTACCTCAGAATGGTACTGCCAAAATGTTCTCTTTGTTCTTTGGTTGCTCTGGGTAACTCTACAGTATTGTTAAGCATGATATCCGTTATCCAGCCAGAGAACTTTGTAAAGGCGTGTTTGTTGAGAGAAAACAAGATGTCCGACAAGTTATCTACCACGCTCCTAGGAGCTCCTCCAGTTATGGCCTGTAAGAAAATAATCAATACACTATTTAATGAAACAATTAATAATAATATTCTGATTTTAAGCCTGTTACAGATATATTATTACCCCAGTCATGAGATTCACAGACTTGGCCGCACACAATGTAAGCACATTCTCCACTCCCTGGGGAGCATTCCAGTCATTTGCCATTCATCAGATGCTCACAATGCTGAGCAAACTACAATGACTTTCGCATCCTGCCCAGTAAGGCTGCGACGAGTACTCGAATACTCGAGTACTCGCACTGTTGACAACTACTCGAGTACGATTTCTTGTACTCGAATACTCGGCCGCCATTTATTTATTTATTTTTTCCCCTGTTCACCTGGCACTGTCCAGGCCGACGGTCACCTGTGCCAGAAGAGCACCGGCATGGTACCTTGGGTAAAAATGTTTCCCAGCTCAATCATACACAGGGTGTCACTGTCAACTCACCACTCAGAAACTGGGACCAAATCTCCGTTTCTGTTTGGACTCGGAGGAATATTTGTCTGTCATCTTTAGTTTTAAAAATAACATTGTTTCAATTATTTGTGAAAAATTCAAAAGCACAAATCAGCGCTTTCAACAGCAACTTGAAGTAAAATCGCGTGGGTTTTTGGAGACGAACCTTCGTACTGTTCGTAGTATGGTGTTGGCACAAAAAAACCCCCAAAAAACCAAAAAAAAAATCAAAAAATTCGAAACCATCTTCTTCTTCCTCTTCAAGTGCCTTACTAAAGCCTAACAAATGACAAGCCCTCCCTCCATGAGGCTTCAGAAAACCAATCTATTCCAAGCCTAATAATAAAGTGTATGAAAGGCAAAATTGTATTTAGAATACCATCATTCCTCTTTTATTTTTGACATAGCAAGATGGGACTTCCTAAACTACTGGGTATATGTATGTGGGCTGCACTTCTTCTTTGTATTGAAGTCAGATACCAAATTCTAATCTTGAATACTCTGCCTATTTCCATCAATACATTCATAAACTATCCCAACCCAGCAGAAAATAAAAGTACATGTACCTGGTATTTGAGAAAATTCTTAATCTGGTTTTGGGATATATTTGGTGGGGAGGGGGGTTTATCTCATTCTCTGTTCAATACCCCACCCCAATCCCTAACAATGGGGGCTACATGTATAGGTTATCCTTCCCCAATGGTACCCCATCCCTATCCATTGTTAAGGAAACTTGTCCTGATTAAGGGGTGTACTTGTACGACATCTTGTATTAATTTTAAAGTTTGAGAAGTGATGCTTATCAACAATTTTCCCTTAAAAGATAAAGGCTCTTTTCAAATACATTATTGTGATTCAATGCCCTAGCTCTGCCTTTCACAAGCCCTCCTTTAGAAAAACAAATTTTGATCATAAAGTAAATATAATCCTTTTATATATGTTGACCACCAACAATAGAAGTTTGTTATGAAAGATAACGGCTTTTGTTTGATCTATTATATTTCAATATTGACTTATCCTTTGGACTCTAACCATTGTTTTGGGGTACAGGCGAGAGCTTCGTGTGAACAACAAAAACGTGATCTCACAAGCCCTACGTTCCCTGCGTGCCAAAATTGTGTCGTCCTGTTGACATTCTATTTCTTGACTTATGATAGGATTAATCTATTGCACCCTCAACATCCCAATCTCTAACTATCAGCGTTATCAGAACGATATTATTTCAAGCTAGATAAGATTAAGTATTTATATCTGTTTGTGTTTTACCTGGCAGCTGCTGGGTAAAACATATTTAGTTATTCAATCATCAACAGAAGGCATGGATTGGAGAGAGAAGAGTATTGTCCTTGAAGAAGTTCTTTGTCATTACCCATACTGCATTTATTCTCCTTGAATACCATATGTGATCTAAGCTGATGACTACTGAATTCTCTCATTCCCATAGACTTAATACAGAAGCCACTGGGGTGTTTCACAAAGATCCTAAGTTAAACTTAACTCTACGTTGGACTTAAACATTATGGAGAGCCATTTGTAGCCTTAAAATAAAACATATTCAAAAGCAAAAAATCAAGCATTTTAGACTTTTCATAAATTCCACACCAAGAATATGAAATCTCCTTGATAATAGAAAATATGAATGATTGGAATCAACATTTTATGCCTTTTTAAATAATTTTTACAAAATATTTTCAAAGATGCTAACGGCTTTCCATAATTGTTAAGTCCAACTTAGAGATAAGTTCAACTTAGGATCTTTGTGAAACACCCCCAGGTCCCGTTGGCAAGGGTTAAATCCCCCCTGGTCATGTTCCCATACAACACTGTCTTTCCTGTCTTAGAGAGAATGAAATCATCAAAAGCTACTTCATCATAGCACATTTTTAATGACAAGGCATCATAATTTTTCTATATATGCTTCTGTTTACTCATCTTCCTTTTATGATCTTGTTATATTTTATATATATGTATATTGTAAAGTGCATTGAAATGTCAACAGACATGAAATGCGCTATAAAAGAACAAAGTATTATTATTATTATTATTATCATCATAAATCTTGTTCGAATAGTCATATCATTTCTAGATTTATACATGGCCAATAGATGATTGTGAGAAGGAAAAAACTAGGGCAGAAGAATTGGCTTTATTTCAAAAGTCACAACAATATATTTACAATGTGATCTAGGGCATGCAATCTCAAAGTCAATCAAAGCAAACTCTATCAACATCTAGGGCAAGATACTTGACTTCTCTAATGTCATAATAATAAGGTTCTAATCTGATCTAGGCCAAGAATCAAAGTCAATCTCAGCAGTCATATTAGCAACATTATCGCAATCAAGTTGGCCGCTGACCAGATCTATCCTTCATAATGTCTAAGTAATTACAGAGTATACAGTCATTGTTTTGGTGTTTTCTATCCCTGAGTATTTTTACCAGAAGTCACATTCTGAAGAAAAAAAAGATCTACAGAGAAGGCTATAAATCATGGCCGATAGAGCCAGTGGAACTAAACAACATCTAGGGCAAGATACTTGACTTCTCTAATGTCATAATAATAAGGTTCTAATCTGATCTAGGCCAAGACTCAAAGTCAAACTCAGCGGTCATATTAGCAGCACTATCGTGATCAAGTTGGCCGCTGACCAGATCTATTCTTCATAATATCTTTGAATTACAAAGTATACAGTCATTGTTTTGGATTTTTCTATCACAGAGTATGTTTACCAGATGTCACAATCTGAAGAAATAAAAACAAGGACATTTTTTTTTAAAGAGGTCCATATTTCACATCTATACATAGCCACACTTGACTATTGTATTGCAGTCCAATATGAAACCACTGCTTAGTAGGCAAATAGGTTGCACATTAAATCTTTGATGTGAACAGATTTTCTGCAAGAACACTTTCTATGACAGGCCTGAGAGGTTGTTCCTTTATCTTATATAAATATGTTTCAATTGTCTAAAACTGTTCAAGATACATGTATCCCTTTAATTGATGGTTCTAATTCAGTAAAAGGCAATGAGGGTTTTCATACACATCAACATTACAAATACCATTCCCAGAATGTGTATTACATGTACATGTGTAACTCAATATTAATCATCCACATAGAAACTTTAAATACAAGTACATAAATGTAAAACACTTTCAAAACTGAAAAACATTGATTTGCCTACTAACCAAAGCACATACACGTGATATAGCCACAATCGTTTCCTCTCTATGCAATCGGGCTGGTGGGAACTGAGCCATCACACCTTGGCCTTAACATTTGATATTTTACCTTTCATTATCTGTCATCCGAAAGCAGTATCACTCCACAATGGCGATATCACAAAGTACAACCAACTTATTTAGAATAGTTAGAATTGCATAGGCTTCGTTTGTTTGGAGCCAGAAGGGTGTTATTAAATCACATCATTTCATACAGAGTTAAAGGGACAGGGTAGGTGAGTTTCGTTGAGCAGTACGTCATAATTTGCTGACCAATGACTAGGTGGAAATACCATTAATGGGAGTACATGTCTCTCACATAGCGAATTGGATGTCCCACCAAAAAATACCTCCCATTTTCTTAGAGAATGCTTGGGTGAAGGTAAATTGATGATGATGTTTTTTCCTTATGGGGCGATTGATGGAAAGTGCAGAGCTTTATATAAGACCTGTTGGGAGTAAAAGTGAAGGCCCCTCCCTATGATTGATAATGTCTTTTATCAGGTGAATACCCGAATAGTTTCAAATTCCCCATGAGAATACAAATGTGTCTTTAACATCCTTCTGACTCCAAAACAGATGATATGATGTTAATACATGCCTTGAGTGTGAGCTCTACTAATGGTTTCCCATGCTGCGTTAAAACCTCTCCTGCTCCTGGTAAGTTATCGCTCTGTGAGACAAAGTTTCCCTGATCACAAACAAAGAGAAACAAACAAAAAAAAAATGGATTTTATTCACTCATTGATCAGGTAATATTCAATTCAAATTCAAATTAATTCAAATTAACATTTATTTTCTTCCATTCAATTTAACAACATATTTGACATCTGTTCAAACAATATTTAAGAACATGTATTACAAGGAAGAAGTCGCAAATCCCAGTAAGCATAGCTTGTATTGGGTACGCCCGAATACACAAATACATAATATACATTATAAATAGAAGAAAGGAAGAAAGGGATAGGCAAGGAGGAGAAGAGGATAGAGAGCTTGAAGAAAGAGAAAGCAATATATTCTATTATATTTTAAAGGTAATACAAAGGTAATACCTGTACATTGTCTTGGTAAAGATTATGAATTTGGGGTAAAAATGTGTTTTTCTTTGTGCAATTGGTTCATCGATAACCCTATTGATGAGTTTTCTTAAACCAGCAATGAAAATATACAGATATAAGAGGATGGCATAAGTCAGGGATATATGTCCAGCTTAATAGTATCTTTTCCTCGTTGAATACAAACATGTGACCTTGGAAACATCCAATTTAATTTATCTTGATATTCACCAAACATGGCGTGAAGATTGATCTGTGAATTCAAGGCAATGTTGATATCTCAGTTAACAAGTGTTAATCTTGGTTTTCCCACATTAAAAATGGTCAGGATCAAATTTGCTTAGTTCAAGGGGCTTTTATTAACTATGAAATCTAAAACACAAGTACAGGTGTCACATGATTCAACTGGTTCAATGTTTTTGTTCTTTCCTCACAAAAAAACTTGCCATCAAGGATTAGTCATACTTCACACACATTGTTGAACAAATACAAAACTTACAAAGAAGAGGCAGCAAGCCTTGATGGTGTGATTCTCAGGCATCGTCATGGAAACCAGACCACACTGAAAGATAGCCGCTAGGTTCAACTCATCCAAGGTGAAGATTTTGGTGTGCTTCTTTAATAACTAAATAAAAATGAAACAATGAAAAGCTATTAATTTGACATACCAAATTCCTCATGAACAATTGTGAGATACTGTCTTAAATCACTATAGGGTAGATAAAGTGAATATTCATAATACTGATAGCAGCTCAAATGCATTATTTCTAATTCATTAAAACCAACTAATTAAATGTGTTAAAAAAGTTTGAGTGGATAAAAGTTAATAAGGAATTATATGAAAATGCAAACACACATATTATATAGACATATCAGTGAAAAGCATGCAATATACTATTTCAAAATACTGTATTTTTTAGTTTAACAATACCAGTTAGAGGGGTATTAATCGATAGTATAGAAAATACGAATCACATTACATATCAATTTGGAGATTCATGTAGTTTACTCATACACGTATATAATGATTTGGCTATTAAAGTACAATATGTTTTTTCTGTGTATTGCTTTTTTTTTCTCACGTTAATGTTACTGAATTGACATTCAGTAATACCCTTCATATTTTGATGGTGTCTTCGAAAACTACCCGGTATTCTTGCAATGTACATACATGATGGAAAAATACTGCAAGTAGCTGGAATGCATGGCTTGCATACTAAGGATAGGGAATTAGCACTACCGGTATTACTATTCATGGTCGACCTTCATCTTCAGTACTTTTCAATTATCTGTTTCAAAGGTTAAACTATTGAATTATTAGTACATAAATCAACAAGAATATTGATCATACAGAGTCATTATTGCACCACTGCTCAAAGCTCAAATTAATATCTGATACTTAAAAATCTTTGAACCCTCTTGAAGATTTAAGTCTATATGTTTTTCTGATAATTAACATGCAAAAAAAAAAAAGAAACGTCACATCAAAATGACATTTCAAATGGTTCAAGTGAACAAATATACCCCATGATAAATTATTACGTGAAAGAACAAAGTCTGTTCAATGCTGCATTAAATATTTTTGATTCATACATGATTCTTTATAATAAATCCTCTTCAAAAACTTTTAAAAAGTCACTGAACAAAAGTTTAGAATCCTGACCGACTTTGAATTTAAGGTGACAGTATTTTTCCTCCTTGCACGTATCCGAAATGCCAAGTTTGTGTTATCGAAAAACAAGGCTCAATCAAGTACGTGATTGTTTAGCTATCACCAAGCGGTACATGCAACAAAGGAAATAATCTGTTTTTCATATCAATGATCACGGTTAATCAAAGAAATAATTATCTTCATTTGATAAGATAAACTTGAACCAATTCCTAGGAGATTCTTAGGGAATGAGTCATGATGCACATGAAACTTCTGGCAGTGCACCGCAAAAAAAAAGAAATGTCACATCAAAATGACATTTCAAATGGTTCAAGTGAATAAATATACCCTCCTACAAATTATTATTTTCTGAAGCAAAAAAGTCTGTTCAATGCTGCAATAAATATCTTTGATTCATACAAGATTCTTTATAATAACTCCTTTTCAAAAGTCACTGAACAAAAATGTAGAACCCTGACCGACTTAAAATCACAAGTTGACGGTAGTTTTCCTCCTTGCACGTATCAATGCCAAAGATTGTGTTATCGAGAAACAAGGCTCAATCAAGTACACGATTGTTTAACTGTCACCAAGCGGTACATGCAACAAAGGAAATGATCTGTCCTTCATATCAATGATCACGGTTAATCAAAGAAATAATTATCTTCATTTGATAAGATAAACTTGAACCAATTCGAGATAGGGAATGAGTCATAATGCATGTGAAACGTGATAACATTATAATTGCTTTCAAACTGTTAGCCCCGCCCCTCTTTTTATACATGCATACGTTTCTGCACCACCTCTGATTTTCTCTTCTCTTCCTCCTCTCTCCCTCTACCCCACCCTCTCCTCCCCTCTCTCTGTCTCTCTCTCTCTCTCTCAGCCTCTCTATCTCTCTCTTTCCCTCTGCCCCTCTCTATCTCTCTCTCTTTCTCTCTGCCCCCTCTCTCTCTCTCTCTCTGTCCCATCCTCTACCTATACCCTTCTCTTGAAAGATGTTTAAAGCATTTGAAGTCACAGTTAAACTTTGAATTTCAGGCAGTGACCCTCAAAACACCATGCACACTGTATATTTTAACTTGTCAAATACTCACCTGAGCACAAGTTGTCATGTATTCTTCTAATACATCGGTATGTTCTCTGGCATCTATTAAGAAAATCACATAAGATCAAGCAGCAATCTTTAATAACCTCAATATCCAGATATCAATATCTACACCTACACATTCATTATATTTTCATGCCTATTTATTCGCCTTAGGCTTTGTGGCTACTTTTCACCAAGTTTTGTTGGATATGGCATACAGATAGCCAAAAGTGATATACTGCATATTGACAGGCTTTTACACTCTGCACCTTGGAGCTTCTCTGTGAACACACAATTTAGAGTAATAAAATTATGATGATTTTTCGATAGAATGCCATCTTCTATTCAAATGCAAATATTTGTCTCACTATTAATGGGTATTTTGGGTCTTTGATTAATCCATTAAGGTTTCAAATGAAAACAAATTGTTCATATAGATGAAAGCAAAATGCAATGTACAACACATGTATAGCTCTTTCATTACTTTGACCCTCAGAACAACTATTCACACACATCAATAAGAGATTTTTATTTTCATATCTCATCCTACTTGTATGTTTCACCTCAGTCTAAATATTTAGTGCCAGCAGCACTCATAGATATAAATGAATTCAATTTAATTCCATGGCAAGTATTTGCAGAAGGATTTTATTTCAAGAAATGAATTAGATATAGCTACCAGTATTCACATTCATCAATATTCATGGAAAGGATCTACCAGTTTGACATAATAAAACCACAGATGTAGCTTGTACACATGTAGCTTCAATCAATGTTTAAATCCTTTTTACGGATCAATAACAGAACACATGTACCTGTATATGGTATTCTAATTCTAAATAGACTTGTATCATAGTAATGTACTTACTGTTTGGCAGTAATGATAATGTTTTTGATGAGAGCTGTAGGAATAGCGACGCAATGGCAGAATTGAGAGACACAACACTCCCGAACAAGATGATGATCTGATCAAAGAAAGGGAAATCACATGAGAGAGATTAGTCACATTACAAGAGGTATGAAGTATAGTACAATAAGAACAAAATGTATGAAAAATTCACTATTTTTTAAAGGACCAGTGATATGGAGTAGTATACCTCTGGAAATCAGAAAATGCAAACTCTCAATCTTTTCAATATGAAATATAAAACATTATTGTTGAATAAGTAAAATAATCAGAAGAATAGCATGGGCAACTTTGACACTTTTGTAAAGTAAATTTGTTACACTTTCTTGTTAGTGTTTTTTTACTCTGATTGTACATGATAGTATGTTCTTCTTTATTTCTTTTTTCTGTATGTGTGGGTTTAGGGGTAAGTTGTCATATAAGGAGTGCCTCCTTTCTGCCTATCCCAAATGCTCTCATAAATTGCCATTGTAATTTTTATCACTGTCTTGTTCTTTTTGTTTTCTTTTCTTTGTATCATTCCTTTTTGTATCTGTATGTTTTAAATGTTTTTATGAAGAGTGTTGAATAATCTTTGAATAACCAGTGACTTATCCACTAGACCACAACACCTCTACAATATTGAAGTACATTGTGTTGATAGATCACCTGTTGCGCTAGATCCAGCATGGTTGGTTGAGGGACAGTGTTGTACATCCGACACAGAAGGTCACATAACTGAGGCACCAGAGGTTGAAGGTCATCGAGTAAGGTTCTCATCGCACGCTTCAACAGCTCACAGACAGACTGAAATCAAAGAAAACATGATCTTCTTGTTGGTGGGGGTGAAATTTGAACTGGGATACAAAGTAAGCAAATTGCTGCATGTACATAAGTGACGAAGGGGGACATTGTATTGGAAGAACCTTGTACTAGTCTTAAAAATAAAGACCAGTTCTGGTCATGCGATTGCATTGTGAAAGAAACGTTGTGGAATCGATCAGAAAAGGTTGATCATCTAGCATATAAGTATTGGTGTGTACTGCAAGGTTCTGGAATCATCAAAATGATAAGAAATTTGGCCCAGTCTTGGTAAGTTACAAGCACTGTACACAGAAAGATGTATATGGGACTACGGGACCACGTGCGCGATATCTATGTGGTCCCAATAGATATAATAATTTACCAAATATATCAATTAGTAGGCGGTTTCCCGGCAAAATTTGTATCATCACGTATTAGTCAAAACATATTCTTTCACATGATTGGTAATGAGAGCTTCCATTTCATTTTTTAAGAGAGGGGCGTTTCTAAAACTAGTCTTTACCTTTAATATCACTTTACCTTTCATTTGCCATAAGTGCCTATCAGCTTGTTTGCCACACATGCTGATTGGCACAAAAACAATAGACATCAATTGACAGTAAGATTGCTTTTTGCAACACAATGGCTCTGCAAAATTGCCCATTTCTGGTCATTTTAGCTCAGTGACAACCCTTTTTACACCTGTATAGCCAACTGAAAATATTAATGTACATATTCATACACCATCCGATGTTTACCTCTACAATAGCAGCATCAGAGATCCACATATTAAGCAGCTTCTCTACGATAGGCAAGATCTTCTGGAGTATAAGCAGCACAGGCTGTGTATCCTGAGTCCCTGCGGATGACTTGCTCTCAATCTCCCCTTTACCTATAATGGACTTGTCCTCTCTCTTGATGTCTAGTGAGGCACACAGGTTAGCCATCATGGTTAGCTTCACTAGGATGGTAGTCTTCCCTGAGGGAGATGGCTAAAAGAACCAATGCAACAACATAAATTTCTGCTGATGTTTTAGCATCACAAAGATGTTTTATGTTCTATTGGAAATAACAGATAATAGTCAGATAGATAACTCAGTCTGATGTTTTATTCTGAAGAAAGGTTCAATAATTTTGTAACATCTAATGTAACTATTGTTTGTATTACTGATCAAAAGAATTGAACAACATATTAGCATCCATCAACAGAACAACATCATCATCTCAATCTTCATCCTCCCCCTCCTCCTCCTCCTTCTCATCATCATCACCACCACCAACATCATATCATCATCATCATCATCATCACCATCAACATCATCATCATCATCATCATCATCATCATCATCATCATCGTCATCATCATCATCACCACCACCATCATCATATCATCATCATCATCACCATCAACATCATCATCATCATCATCATCATCATCATCATCATCATCATCATCATCATCAACATCATCATCATCATCATCACTATCGTGCCTGTCCTTCATCCTACCTGTTGGTTGGCCACCTCCTCTAGAGCTTGTACATGAGGTGTTAGTATGACCTCCAAGTAGTTCATGATATCAGCTAGGGGCAGTGATGAAAGCACTAAACCAATCACTGACATCAATCTGGTGGCTTCCCTGGACTGAAAAACATGAAAGATTTTAAATAGAATTGTATTAGTCAAATGCTAGTATCCCGGTCACTATATCAATTACAATTATGCTCCTTACAGTGCACATTCTCCACTCCACAGGAAAGACTTCCAGCCAGTCCCTTTAGTACAGGCCTACACATCATCAAATATCATTAACGTTTGTACTCTACTTGGTACCTATTTCCTAACTGGGTGGAGAGAAGCAAAACAGATAGAATACCTTTCTCTCGGACATAAATGTTCATGATAACAATACTATCCCCATGTCTTTTGAATAGTTTGGACGTTTTACCTTGAGGACATTAGCCATGAGAGCTTGTTGACTGGCAGTAAGAATGACTTCAGCGTGTGCCCTCATTCCTGGTATACAGTCTGATGCTATGTCCTTTAATGACATCGTTGCTGGAGCTGCTAAATCTACATCAGTCAAACCTAGCAGAGACACACAAAATAACTTCATGGTATGAAAAAAGGCTTTTAGATTCTACAAAGAAAACAACCTAACTACTGTATTTGTACATTTAGACTGAGATTGTGTTCTTCAATTAACAGTTTGGATCTGCATCATTCAAACATAGCACAGTCACACAAAACGAAGTCATGTCATTAAAATAATTTTTTCCCCCAATATCTACGACGAACAAAAAGCAACAATTTGTTCTTTCAGACTTAGACTGAGTTCAGTAATGACAAGTTTTGATCCAAGTCATTGATTAGACAATCATAAAGAGCAAAAAGGCAGAGCATGCATTTTACATGAAATAAAATGATTCCATAATTTTCCATTTCTATCCACAGAATAATTTTTTTTATTAGAACTGTATCTGTGCTCCAGATATAAATGTTTATACATCATTCAACATATGATTTACCCATCCCCTTAATGAAGATGACAGATTTTATTATTATTTTTATCATTGCAGTGTAAATCAGTTGCTAATTTGTGTTTGACTGATTGAAATATTGATATTTTAGAATTTCATAACTTTCTCTCCCTTCATCAGATTTTCCTCAGACATTCGGTGAACTGTTTCTTCATTTTTCAAACAAACTATGAATAAGTTGACAATAAGAAGTCTGCACTGCTAGCATACTCACCTGATAGTAAGACTGGTATAATAGAACCCAGTGCTTCAGGCATGTCTGTTAACCATTCTGAGTATGCACCTGTAAGTTACATAGATGGGATCATGGTTAACCAGAGGTTGTCAAGACGGATGTCGCACCTGCTGTTTGGATTGTCTTACACAATTACATGTATCATGTTAACCTGTTGACTCTGAATGAATTCATTCCCATAGGCTTAATACAGGGACCACCGGTTCCCGTAGGCTATGGGTTAAGATGACCTAATGTATGTACATACAATGCTGTTGGTGGTGGTTAGCATTATATGGCGATCAGTCAATTTTTACTGTTATCACCAACTTTTCACCAAGTTTTATTTTCTAGATATAAACTCTCATTCTAGATATTAATTGACTTTCTTTCTTTCCTCTTTTTTTCTTCACATGGTTATTCATGTTTCATTATTACATGAATATCATTGTCTTGTGGAGAAAAGCACAAAATAACAGCTCTAAACATAACAATAGGTACACATAGCTTATTTTAGTTTTAAAAATAACTCATTAGATCTGAAAATTTTCACTTGCAAGTTTTACAATTAACCAGCATAAAAGACAATTTTTTTTTCTTCAAGAAGATTGCAGGTAAAAACACAGTAAAAGTATCAACATATAAGCAAAGACCTGACAAGAGAAGACAAAATGTCCACAAAAGATGCAGTAATTGTGTTTACTTTATTTATTAATGTGGCAATTGTAACAAACAAAATAATTGACATTTTATTCAAAGACCCACAAACTGTGTTTTCTCATCTTACTCTTTCATTTCGATCTAGCAACGAAAATCTTTGAAAATGAAAACAAGATTGCCATTTTTCACTACCCTATTCATTACTTCCTTAAATGTACTGACCTAGCATGTAGAGGGCAGTAGACGCTAGTTTGACATGAGACATGTTGATTTGTCCAATGAGTTGTAGAAGGTTTGCTGCACACTGATCGTCACCATAGTCACCTCCTTCAGCTATCGACCGGAATGCAAACAAACACGCCTCCACGTGCTGTTGTCATGGGTATAGAAACCAAGAAAGAAAAAACAATGAAATTTCCTTTGGACCAAGTAAATTTTACATAAAAATTGCCAAGGCCTTTTCTTGTACCTCCTACTCCCCTCCTTGTTCTTCTTATTTCTTCTCCTTCTTCATTTCTTTCTTATTCTTCTTTCTTTCTTTCTTTCTTCCTTCTTCTTCTTCTTCTTCTCCTTCTCCTTCTCATGCTCCTCCTCCTCCTCCAACTCCTCCTCCTCCTTCTTCTTTTTCTTCTTCTCTCCTTCTCCTTCTCCTTCTCCTTCTCCTTCTCCTTCTCCTTCTCCTTCTTCTTCTTCTTCTTCTTCTTCTTCTTCTTCTTCTTCTTCTTCTTCTTCTTCTCCTTCTCTTTTTTGTCCTCCTCCTTCTTATTCTTCTTCTTCTTCTTTTACTTCTTCTCCTCTCTTACATAAATTTGCTCTTGCAGATCAGGAGACATGAAGTGTTGGGTGTCTTCCATATATTTACAGTGCAAGTAAAACAAATATTGGAGTAACAAAGAGATGGAGAAGCTTCAGTAATGAATATTGTCTAGTATCTGAGATTCAGAAAGACTTACCTGCCATGATGATTCTTGGTCTTGTATTCTAGTGAGTGATGCATAGAGATGATTTAATAAGGGATCCTTCAGTAATGTGTGGCAGTACATCTAGAGCAAAGAAGAGAAACAAAACTA
The DNA here is from genome assembly GCA_037976565.1 of Mesocentrotus franciscanus. NCBI lineage: Eukaryota > Metazoa > Echinodermata > Echinoidea > Camarodonta > Strongylocentrotidae > Mesocentrotus > Mesocentrotus franciscanus. The sequence continues at coordinate 3,383,179 of CP137674.1, forward strand.
CCAATGTATTAACCCGTTGAATACCAAGACTTGAACTGGAGTTTATTTAAATGCATACAATATATGTATCATAACAAAATCAAATAGTATCCATAAAATTAAAGGCACACATTTTTAAAGAATTTTGAACAAATTTCTTTCTATACATGTATAGTGTATCCAGTGATTTAAGTCTTTTATTATGGGCAAAAAACACAGTTACCGGTATTTAGAATCTATGACTGATGACTTGCTCTCTAACTAAAATAATACATCAAATGAAATTTGGATGCTATTGCTTTTTTAAATTACATTTTAAATTACATTATTGCCCTACAGTAAATTTTGAAATATTGCAAGAAACAATTTCTACTTTATCTCCACCCCACCCCCCTCTCCCTCTCTCTCTCTCTCTCCTCGATCTTTCTCACATACTTCCATCTCCTCTCCCATTCCTCTGTCTGTGTCTCTCTTTCCTCCTTTTCAATAAGCCTTCAATATTTCAAGCCTCCAAATTGTGCTGGATTATTGTAATCTCCCTGCGTTTTTTAACATGTCAAATCTCCTATTTCCCTTCCCACCATCTTCCCATCTTCCACATATCTAATTGTTGAATAATTGTATAATTGTATATGTACTTACTAATGTATCTCCAATGTCTTGTCTGTAACATCTAAACTGCTCTTTTTCATCTGCAATAAAACCACACAAAATGATTTATTGAAATGTTGTATATACATGTTACACCTAAACTTTTATTTGTATCACACCCACTTAAAACAAACAAACAAACAAGACCATTAATCAAATGTGCATAACTTGATAGAGAATAAACTGAACAATGTTTAAAGCTTAAAGGGACTGGGTATCTTTCTCTCAGATTATAAACAAAATCCTGGATTTAGCTCAAGCTGCAATCATAATTATAAACCTTTAGGTCAGTCAGGAATCCCATGATGTTTACAAGTCGATCGCCTGTCTGATTATCAAGATATTTATGTTTGGAATTTGAAATTTCAAAAACCGTTTTCCCAACGGTTTTTATAACACTACAGTCTATTGGGGGAAATGAGTATGGTAAAACCGGTCACTCAAAGATTTTTACTTTTTTGAGGCACTTCTTGATCATTTTGAAGCGCAATTTGTTTAGGGCTTCAATATTATACCATATCACAGATGCTGATAACACGTAGGGCCATGCATCTCAGATTTGTGTGTATTGCAAATTACAGTATAAAGGTGGATACATCTACATTGTATGGTGCAGCTTGAGTGCACAAGCAATGTATTGTTGAGTGTTCACGTTTACACTTTGAACAAAGAAACGGCAAATTTGTTACAGAAAAATACACGAGTACATGTGTATGTACCTAACAGCAATCAAGGGATTACTTCCTACCAGGCAGGCACCGATATAGGACTTTTTAGAAGAGGGGCACAATATTCCTCAAATTTGCTGTGAAGCAAATAAGAGAGAGAGAGAAAGAGAGAGAGAGGGAGAGAGAAAGGTCATCAAGATTTGTAGATGCCTTTCTCTGACAAGCAAAAACAAAAAGGGGCGGGGCACATTCTTAGACTTGTGTGTGTTGGGGGGCATGCATGGGCAAGTTGTGCCCCCCCCCCCCATCCACCAGTTCGACCTGATACCCATGTCCATGTCCTACACCCGGGTTGAGAGTGGCAAATGTATATTCATGCCTACACCTTCTTACCTTCAGTCCAGCCATCATACTCTTCATCATCAGGATATTGCACTTTTCTAAGCATGACTTCTACCAGCTGTAGGAAGACAGGGGCATAGGTCTGTACGTACGGCTCTAGCTTGTCTGTATCCGCTGATACAATGTCATCCTGAAGGTCAAAAGGTCAATGAACTCATCACATTTCTGCTGATACTATAAGTACATGAATGCCAAGGTCTGTAGTGTTCTTACCGATACCTAACAGATGATCAAGTAACAAAACTGGATTATATGGGTAAGAGTAAAATGACAAAACTATCAATGAAGTTTGAAGACAATATTAATGAAGACACAGATTTTTCAAGTTAAGGTCAATCTACATTTTAAAAATGTTAGGTTTAATTTATGACTGTAGTAACATGATTACCAGGTAACTACTCTCCAGTTGTTCAAACATGGAAATAAATCAAATTTCAGTCTATTTCAAGGGAACATCTCCTCATATTAAAAAAAAAATACACAATGTTTTCTTCATTGTAACATTCTATCAAATACATGTACATGTAGCATATTTGTTTAAAACAGTTGTCTAAAATGTAAATGTGGACCCCATAACTCTGAAAACTATCATTTACATGATAAAGTGTAAACAGCATAAAACAAAATTATTTCATTCTTTCCAAACTGAAGCCAAGAAAGATTTCCTACCTGTAACAGATACCAAAATCCAAATGGCATATTGCTAATGGTTTCATCTACAGGATAGTGACCAGGTAAAGCTGTGAAACCCTGAATAGAAAAAACAAAATGGTTGGTATTCTTGAAAATGACCAAGGTGAAATCTGATTTAACGTAATATTTATTCTAAACAAATTTATTGTGATTCTCTCTCAAAATGCTCAAATGAAATAAATCAAGTCATTAAATGAAAATGAGAAAATTGATTACATAAATTTTTGTCCATTCATTCAGTTAAGCTATGGTCACAACTCAGAGCGGCGACCGACCGATTTGTAGCCTGCTTGGTCGCCGCTGGAATTTAGGCATCGCCCAACAATTTTTTTTAGAAATCAAGCAGGCTGTAGAGCCCCAGCGATGCCAGGGACGGTGCCCTGTCGATTTCCCGTTAGTCGCCAGTCGATTTTAGGTCAACACTGGGCAAAATCGGGGAGCTTCTCTCCGCGGCGTCCGGGCAGCGACCGACTGATCTCCCAGCAGCGACCGGACTGCAACCGATCGTCAGCCTTTGACCTAGTGGCTTCGATTTTTTGACCTAAATTGCTCGACGGCGAACGCTCAATTAGGTAGGTGCCTGAGCGGCGACCGCCCGGCACCGAGTGAAAAGTGAGCAGGCGCCGCCAGAATTTTAACTCCGCGCTAAAACTTCAGCGGCAACCGAACGATGCCCTAAAAACAAGCAGTGCCCGGGCGAAATTGGCTAAAAAATCACCGCCCAGCCGCTGAGCAGGCTACTTTTTGGGGTTGTGACCATAGCTTTAGATAATTATGGGGGTTTTTTTTCATGACATTTGGCACTAAATACATATACATCATTGGAGTAACTCTACCTATATTGTCAGGGTGCTTTATGAAATAATTTTTATCAATTAAACATGACAATGTCATGAATGAAAATAGAAACATTTGACAAAATACATAATATTTATTTTTTCTATTACGCAATCATCAATATGCAAGGAAAAAAGATATGCCTTGAAACAATGTTTACGTATGTATATGTATAATAGGAAAACAGGCATATATAAGAACCTAGTCCTAGGTACTTAAAGTTCGTTAGAGAGAAATGAACATACCAGTACTAAGCTTGTGAACTCCAAGGCGTGTTGTTTATCTTCTCCTGTGCCTTCTACTAATAACTTGGTATGGTTCTCACCTAACGTTACAGCTAGTCTGCACAGACCCTGTACAGTATCCTGAAAACAACATTCATTTATATAGAGAATATTAATTAGGGATGGATCAAGAATTTTATGTCAGAGTGGGACAATATTCTAATATTTGCTGACAAGCTAAGAAAACAAGTCAGGAGGAAAGCAAATCTTTTGACCAAAGTTTCTGAAATCATAGGTTTCATTTACTTCTTATGCAAAACCAAAATTGTCATAAGGATTAATACCAAATATCACCCATGCTTTAAAGGCATCGTTTAACAATGTTAAATCTGAGATGCACGGCCCTACGTGCTATCAGTGTCTGTGATATGGTGTATTATTGAAGCCCTAAAAAAGTTGCGCTTCAAAATGATCAAGAAGTGCCTCAAAAAAGTAAAAATTTTTGAGTGACCGGTTTTACCATACTGGTTTTCCCCAATAGATGGTAGTGTTATGAAAACCGTTAGGAAAACGCAAAATTTGGTTTCGATTTCCAATCATAAATATCGTGATAATCAGACAGGCAATCGGCTTGTAAAAGTCATGGGGTTCCTGACTGGCCTAAAGGTTTATAATTATCATTGCAGATGAGCTAAATCCAGGATTTTGTTTCAGAATCTGATACAAAGTTACCGGATCCCTTCAAATTGGAAGTGCTTTCATATGAAATTTGAAAGAGATGCTAATCACCAACCCCCTCTCCCACCACATTACCAGAATGTAACCCTCTCAACATGAGTAATGTTGATTTTAAATCTGAGATGCATGGCCTAACGTGTTATCAGCATCTGTGATATGGTGTAATATTGAAGCCCTAAAAAAAATTGTGATTCAAAATGATCATGAAGTGCCTCATAAAAGTAAAAAATCTTTGAGTGACCGGTTTTACCATACTCATTTTCTCCAATAGACTGTAGTGTAATAAAAACCGTTGGGAAAACTTTTTTTGAAATTTAATTCAATCATAAATATCTTGATAATCAGACGGGCGATCGGCTTGTAAACGTCATGGGATTCCTGACTGGCCTAAAGGTTTATAATTATGATTGCAGCATGAGCTAAATCCAGGATTTTGTTTAGAATCTGAGACAAAGATACCCAACCCCTTTAAAGCTCACCAAACAAACAAATTTACAAGTATGAGCACATCAAGCCCACACCCTTAATATAATTCTGATTGTATACATACCATGTTCTTTTCTCTGACTGATGAAGCCAACAATTCTTGTAACTTGAGAACTTCCCTTATTATACTCCTCACTATTGTTGGGTATCTAGTTGAGAGAAATAAATGCAATATAATATTTATTAAAAAATAGTAATTGTCCTAGACTCATTTCTAGCTACAAATACTTGATGCAAAGTATATTATGTGAAGAAAAAAAACATGCATTTTATTAGATTTAATCATTCACAAGGGCCAAGTTTGCAATATTATATGTTGTCTGATTAACATAAACTTAACTATTTTGTTAAACAACTTGTTTACTATTTACCAATTCAAAGTTTTCAAAGCACAACTTTCCCATCTTTTAAGTTTATTTACTTACTTCATATTTTCAATGTTTATCACAAACGAGACCTTATCAGTCTCTGGACTACTCTCTTGAACCATATTTTAAATCTTAATAAACCTAAAATTGAATCTAACTGAATAGAATTCCGTTGCAAATATCAACAATAAGATGGAGGAGCTTCATACCTCAGTCACACCAACGAGACTGACAATAGACCAAACAAACAATAACATTAACCCCTCTAGCCAAAACTCAGTCTGTTTGGAGTCGGACTTGAGGTATTATGAACTAAACTTGAGTCTGTTTGGAGTCGGTCTTAAGTTGGTTTGGCGGTGTGACTGAGGTATTATGAATTAAACTCACGTCTGTTTGGAGTCGGTCTTGACTTGGTTTGGCGGTGTGACTGAGGTATTATGAACTAAACTCAGTCTGTTTGGAGTCGGTCTTGACTTGGTTTGGCAGTGTGACTGAGGTGTTATGAACTTAACTCAGTCTGTTTGGAGTCGGTCTTGACTTGGTTTGGCAGTGTGACTGAGGTATTATAAACTAAACTCAGTCTGTTTGGAGTCGGTCTTGACTTGGTTTGGCGGTGTGACTGAGGTATTATGAACTAAACTCAGTCTGTTTGGAGTCGGTCTTGAGTTGGTTTGGCGGTGTGACTGAGGTATTATGAATTAAACTCAGTCTGTTTGGAGTCGGTCTTGACTTGGTTTGGCGGTGTGACTGAGGTGTTATGAACTAAACTCAGTCTGTTTGGAGTCGGTCTTGACTTGGTTTGGCGGTGTGACTGTGGTATTATGAATTAAACTCAGTCTGTTTGGAGTCGGTCTTGAGTTGGTTGGCGGTGTGACTGAGGTATTATGAACTAAACTCAGTCTGTTTGGAGTCGGTCTTAACTTGGTTTGGCGGTGTGACTGAGGTGTTATGAACTAGCCTTGACTAAAACTCAGTCGGTTTGGAATCGGTTTTGAGTTGGTTTGGCGGTGTGATTGAGGTATTATGAACTAGCCTTGACTAAAACTCAGTCTGTTTGGAGCCGGTCTTGAGTTGGTTTGGCTTTGTGACTGAGGTATTATGAACTAGCCTTGACTAAAACTTAGTCGGTCTTGAGTTGGTTTGGCTTTGTGACTAGCCTTGACTCACTTGTGTGCTGTAGGCTGTGATACGACATTGACCAAGGAATCGACGCAGTAATCAAAGAGATCTGGATCATGGATGAGTTGAAAGAGAAGTTTCTGGAAGGATTCTATTTCAGTGAGTGGTACACTAAGCTGAACCCATGATGAGAAGCATCTTAAAGCTTGATGTCTGATGTGAGTTGGTGAGTCATCTTGCTCTAACAGAGACTGCAACAGAGGCAACACTATGGAGGAAATATAATAATAATTAAACGTTTTTGTATAGCGCATAACACATAGGCATAATTGCATGTGAGTCTATGCGCTTTACAGAACAGAATACAGGAGTGGAGATGGTACACTGGGTTCATAATTGTGAGAACTTACAAAGTGCTAAATTAAAATAGATATGTTTTAAATTACTTCTGAACTGTTCATATGTTTCAATATTTCTAAGGTATTCCAGCAAATTATTCCATAAAACAGTGGCTGCATATGAAAATGACCTTTCCCCATAAGATTTTGTCGCAGTTTGTGGGACATAGAATAAAGACTTTCTACTTTCTATAATCAAATATTTTAATCTAAATTTATTGTTCTGGTACACCCTGTACCTGTCTTGTATCAATTGTAAATTTAGACTCTCCTATCTATCTCTAAAGTACATATTTGCGACTGATATCAACTTGCGATCGAATACATTCATAAAATGAGCCCCTGGTACAGAACTGTGTTTTTGACACACTGGCTTCAGTTGATTCTGGATGCAACCGATGGGTTGTTTGAACCAGTAAACAAACTGATAAAAACTTGATGGAAACCATGTTCACTGACAACCAAACCTCTCATCTGCACATTGAGGACATGTACTAAGCACATATGACAAGATGAATACCTCTACGTCATCTTCTTATTTTAATCATATAAAAACATATGCATTAATAACTAATTTTTATACAACTTCAGTATCTCCTGGAGATTTCAAACAAATAGTAGGGCATCATTCCCCCTATCACAGTTATTTAAAGATAAAGTTGAGTTCTGGTCATGCCATTGCATTGTGAAAGAAACGTTGTGGAATCGATCAGAAAAGGTTGATCATCTAGCTTATAGGTATTGGTGTGTACTGCAAGGTTCTGGAATCATCAAAATGATAAGAAATTTGGCTCAGTCTTGGTAAAGTTACAAGCACTGCACACAGAAAGATGTATACACGAATATGTGGCATAAAAATCCCTCAAGATTTTATGCTGTTACATGCCATATTTAGAATATGAAGGCATTTGAAGAGCCATGCTTTTCAGGGAACATTTTTAATCTGATGATCTTCCACACTTGCATAATAACAATAGTAACGCTCACAAACTATTTTTCACCTCTTCCCAGAACTCAACCTTCTCTTTAAGTACAAATCAATGAGTAACATGCATGCCTGGTGACATGACAGTAAAAAAAATAGAGAGAAAAAGGTTTTGACATCTTACCATGAACCATGCCGTTCTCTAGTTCATGTCTGACTATACTCTTCCTATGCTGAGACATAGGAGCTGTCTGGAACTAAATCATAAGGAAATAGCAAATATAGAATTAAACAAGTTCTATTTATGCCTATGGCTTGATTTACGCATATATTCAATTTTCGTTTATTTTAATAATCATAATTTTGGTTTTCAATAAATTTGTTACAAGTTTTGTTGCCTTGAATGTGGTTGGAATAAAGTGAAGTATTGGAGAATCCATAATACAATAAAATGCTATAAAATTGGAGTCACAATCTGGTTTAGAAATGGAATAAAATTGGAATAACATGGTAACTGTATACGAAATTGGAATGAAATGATTTTAAAAATATGGATTAAAATTGTAAAATGGTATCAAATATTGTATAAATTTGAATGAAATTGGAAAAGAATAGTATAAAATCAGAATAAAATTGAATAGAATTTGAATAAAATGGTATAAAATTGGAAAAGATTCAGAATGAAATGGAATACACCTGCAGTAAAGGGTATAAAATTTGAATAAAATTTGAATAAAGAGGTATAAAATCAGAATAAAATTGGAATAAAATGGTATTAAAAAAAAAAAGGAATACGAGTATAAAACTGAAATAAAATAAGAATAAAATGGTATAGTAGAGAATCTTACTTCCTCTGGTAGGACTGTAAGTAGTTCCAGGAGTGCAGCACATCTATGCATAGCATCTAGATGAGGTGTGTGAGCCTGCTGAAAGGTCTCTATTATACTCTTCACAGCATCAGGCCATACATCAGGCATCGTACTCAAAGCAAACGATGAGAGCTGAGAATAGAACACACAGTCAAATGGTACGATGAATGGTCTTCTATACCACAGGTAGGTGGTATTCTGAAAACTTTCTTTTCATGTTTAATAGCAAGATGTACATACTGTCACTTGCTTGATTACTTGCTTGCTAGGTGTCTGTCTGTTCCTGTTCCAGACTCTGGTGATCATGACTCTCCATCTACATCCCTCGACAATTCCACGGAATATGTTCACTTGCCAAAAATCATAAAATTGGCAATAACTCGAGAAATATTTGTGCTACCATGATAACTTTAGTATCAAACAAAATAGCTTACTCAAAAAGCTCTTTCATTTGATGGATATATCGATAAGATCTAAGTACATTTAAATTTTCTTGAAAAACCCGATTTGGGGGCAAAATGTGGTGACAATTTAGTCAAAACATCTTATCTTTGTGTCTCATTACTTTCACGCCCCAAGCACTTCCAGTTAAATTTTTGGCAGTAAATTGTGATGAATAGAACAAAGTCTTATTGAAAACTTGATATGATACAATATACTAATACATGTATCTTAGATTTGGCCGGTAATGTTTAGGACAGAATAGAGGTAGCTTGGACTTGCTCGTTAATATCACTTCCCTTATCAACATCCCCATACAACTAGATACATGGATATCCTCTAAATGCTTACTGCTACACATAGTCTTGTGAGTACAATGCGTGTTCCTAAGGCTGAGTTGAAGATCTGTTGGAAGAGTTGAGTGCGTAGCCTTTCATACTGCTCTGAAGGTACCTCAGGCCTGTAATGAAGGAATAAAGTTCAGGACAAGAGTATTAAATCTTATGTGGGGCAGGGACATAACACAGTGTTTAATTAACACAGCAAATCAAGTTGATGGTAAAGTCAACACCAGAGGCATAGAATCACTCGTCCAGCAGTAGGACTGGCTGTAATGCCTTAGTCACACCAAGGAGACCGATACCAGACCGACACCAGACCAACATCAGACCGACACCAGACCGACTACAGACCGAAACAAGACATAACTCCAATGGCCCGCCCCCAAAAAAAAGAGAGGTTGGTTTGGAGTTGGTTTGGCAGTGTGACTAAGGCATAAAGCAAGGTCCTTTAATACATTTTTTCCATCTGGAGATTTGTTTGTTTTCTTTTTTACTGCATTGTACACGTAATCAGACCTGCGAACCTCTGGAGTTCAAAACACTGTATTCTTTAATCCCCAAAGTTGTATTTTACTGACAAAAATTGTATTACCGGTACAAAAAAAAAACACAGATCAATGCTTCCTACAGTTCCTACATACAGGAAGAATTTTTTTTATGGAGCATTGGTTGAATATGCATGATTTCGTCATGACTGGTGTGTGCGATAAACCAATGAACATCTCCAAATTGCCTATGTGAGATGCTTGTAGGATACTTTAAAGGACAGAATGGGCATTTTGCCATTGAAAATGTTTTTTGTTTTTTGAAAAATCGTATTTTATTGAGGAAAATCGTACTGTTGTATTTACTTCTAAAAATCGTACAAAATACGATTAAATCGTACTGGTTGGCAGGTCTGCGTAATTCATATCAATTAGACATTCTGTACAGCTACTTTCCATTTCATTACTAGCTCTTTCCACTCAAGCTGACAGAGGAAAATCTTTTGAATGCTGACCAGATATACATGTACATGAACACGTTCATGCTCAACTAAATTAAAACATAAAAGAAGCCAATTCTGAGACATGGATTACATTGATCTCATTAACATTATCTTCATGACAAGGATATATTTGAGCTGATTATAGCCACTGTTTGAGAAAAACAGAAATCCACTACATCACTAAATTAGCCCATCTTGTTTCAGCAGGTGCATGGACCATTCAACTTACCAACTGCGTGATATCTTGCTGTGGAGTACACTAGCGCCAAAATATTGCACCTCGGGAGCCTACAATACAAACACATTTCAATTACAGAAAATTAGAACAATATATGGCATTACCTACTTACTAAGAAAAAAATGTTTTGAATAACCATGATTGACCCTTTTAAACAAATAAACAATTGCAAAAACAAACAAGTTCCATACTATTCAACACGTTTTTTAAAGACTTCACATAAAATGTACCTCCGAGGAAAATCAATCTGTGTGAATTATATCATGGACCTACCATGATTAAACCCCATTTTAATGTGAAAAGCCTTCAAATATAATATGTACCTACTAATACCTATCAAGTTCACAATCTGTTTGGGAAGTCAGAATTGGAGCTATCATAGTATCATTTTCACTACCCTGATCAGAATGAGTCAATTGTGAAAACTAATTTGGACGTTTGTCTCTCGGTAAGACTACAGACAGGTTATGACAACTACATCAGGTTTCCATCCCACCCATCTTTAAGTACCATTATGGTATTTGTGCACAGGGTGTGCCTAATGTGTAGATGATACCATGGAGCTTCAATTATCCCAGGGTTACAGCATAATAAACAATTACAGGATGGGAAGGGGCCAGGGGGAGGGGTTAACAGGAGGGAGGGGTAAACCACAGATCATCTACATGACTTGCACATAGCTTGACTTGATGACTTGAATTAAATTAGAATGATGATCATCAGTGAAATCTCTTTTAAACTGAATTAAATTATTTCAAAAGTAAAATGGACTCACATGTACATGTACATGCAGGTAAAAATAGATTTGAGTAGACCACACAGGAACATTGGTGGGCAAGACAAAGAAGTTTTTAAAACTGAGTGATAACCATCTATCACACAATGCCAAGAATAAGAATGATGAACATGAATTGACGTCAATGGCTAATTGACAAAAATCACTGGTTGAGAATTGTCATTCCAAATTGCGTAACTTTGTATGTTTGGCTTTCCTATTCTGAACATTCAGGGAAATCTGGCTTGTCATTAAAAAGTCAAATAATCAATTTAGAAGACCAATCAGAGCATGAAGACACAATGAATCAAAGACCCCGTTCTCATTCATTTCGTTGGAGCGGTCTAACTAAGACCCGTTCCTCAGGAGCGGTTCTAAGGTGAGTGAGAACGGTCAAAGTGGTCCAGGAAGTGGACTTCTGGACCGCTCCAGAAGACCACCTCGGGAGGTGGTCATGAGGAACGGGTCTTATTAAGAGCGGTTTGGAGCGCTCTAACGTGCGAGTGTGAACGGAAGCGTACTTTGAACGGAAGTGGTCTAGTGACGTTGAGCGCGAAACATGTAGTACGGTATATACGCTTAGTATTCTGCGCGCGAAAAAATTTACCCGCTGACCTGAGCTGCCATAGCAACAAGACCACTTTGACTCGTGGAGCGGTTTGAGCCATAAAAAACTGCTCGGAGTGTGAACGCTCGCAAACCGTTCCTCAAGACCCGTTCCTCTGGAGCGGTCTAACTAAGACCACTTTCAAAGTGAGTGAGAACGGGGTCTAAGACAAAGAAGCTGACAATGCTAGGAGATCCTTTCAACATACAATGCCAACAATGGTATAGTAGCTGACGTCAATATCTAATTGAAACAAATTACTGGTTGAGGGATGAGATTTTAGAACTGCTAATAGGGGCTGGGCTGTAACTTGTAGTTCTCATAAAGTGATTTTAATAAGACCAAACACTTCTGGGGAAACCCATAGCACCAGTTGTCCAGTAGTACAAAGGGAAACAGGGATGTGGTGATAATTTGAAGATTATGGACAGGAAGTATTTTCATAATTGATTATCTCCTAGTGATGATGAGCTAGCTCTTTTCAAACTCAATTGTCTCTTAGATCTGGGAATGAGGAATGAGTATAGATTATTTGCCATTTCTTGGAACAATTGGAATAAGACATAATCTTGAAAATAATATCGCTAGTGATATTCGTTTATCTCGCAATGTATGGTCAATGAGGGGTCTAAAATATCACGACATTTCGTGTGCCGCTGCAACACTTCGTCAGGTGATAAAATCTAATGTAAGCAAGCGTGTTTTATACTCTACGGGAGGACCGGCGGTCAATTAATTCTATCAATAATTGGAACAATAACGCACAAGGCCTATTGTTGCAAGGCCTATTGTTGCAGCGGCGCACGAAATGTTGTGATCTTTTGGATCCCTTTATTTGACCATACAAATGAATATCACTAGCGATATCATTTTTGATACTACATCTGCAATGAGTAATATATTTAGCATTAAGATATAATCTGATTGTACAAACACAGAGTTAACACCCTTATGGCTCTACGGTTGAGTCCCGCCGGGGCACTAATGTCCTTTGGCAAGACACTAATCTACATTTGCCACACTCCACCCAGGTGATGTAAATGGGTACCTGGCAGGAATTAATTCCTTGAAATGCTAGAGCGCCGTAATGGCAGCCATGCTAAAGCCGGGGTAATAAGTGCGGAGCGCCAGGAGTGTCAGGTCTGACAGACATGAGCGCTATACAAGAACCCAATATTATTATTATTAAGCAGACAATATGTAGGCCAGCTTCAGTTATGATGACCATAGAAATCATCTTTATAATATTTGAACCAATAACCTTCAATTCTGGTTACAAATTGGAATTGGAATGAATCTTGTTGACTATGTCTCAAAAAATAGATTGGTTTTAAATCTTATCAACACTACTTTTATCATAACATGTGACTTAAATAAAATAGGGAATGAAAATGGTTGTCAGAATTACAAATAGTACATGGACATTAATGTGGGGGTCAAGAGGGGTTACCCTCTTTAAGTATAATTTGCAAAACTGATTATTTAACTCTATACTAAAACGTTGAGACAAGAAACCAAGTCCATAAGCTCTAGTTAGCTCATGGTTCACAATACCAGAGACACATGGGTGATTCCGTAAATTAGGGACCCACTTTGTGACATTTTTGGTGTCCCTGTTACATAAGGAACCCACGCATATTTGTGGCTCTGAGTAAAGACTTAAATAGTGGAGTGAGATTGTAAAGTGATTTCCAAGCATAATATTGCATCCTCATACCTAGAATCACTTAACAATCTCACTCCACTATTTAAGTCTTTACTCAGAGCCACAAATGCGTGTGGGCTCCTAAATGTAACAGGAACATCAAAAATGTCACTTTATGGGTCTCTAATTTATGGAATTACCCACATACAAAATTACAAACACTGTACATGTACATGTATATCATTTGAAAAATACACTAAACTGTCCGGTTATTAAAATATGACGTATCAAATGTGCAGAGGGCTGATAATCACTATTACTGTTGAGTGATTATCAATAAAGTATCCCTACTTAAGGGATGATTCAAGATCTCACTGTAACCAGTCTAGACAAGATTAGTCCCTTCTCTCCCTGGCTTACCCCCCTGGATTAACACTAATCTCCTACCCCTCACAATCCAAGCTAGTTTAGGATATCAATTTGTCGACACCGTACTTCCTATCTCTCCTGACCAGTCATTCTTTGCTCATTTGTGATCATGTCTTTCAAAGTCCTGGGTGAGTTCTTTCTGAAGGCCATAGTGATAAGTCACAGGAATGAGGGAATATGTGCAATAGGTAATTTACGTAATGTAATCACATTTAATGCACAAATCTTTGTTAAAGATAAAGTTGAGTTCTGGTCAAGGGATTGCATTATGAAAGAATCGTGTGGAATCGATCAGAAAAGGTTGATCATCTAGCATACTAGTATTGGTGTGTACTGCAAGGTTCTGAAATCATCAAAATAATAAGAAATTTGGCCTAGTCTTGGAAAATATACAAGCACTGTACACAGAAAGATGTATATGGGACTACACAAACATGTGGCATAAAAATCTGTCCCAATTTGTATGCTGTTACATGCCATATTTAGAATATTAAGGCATTTGAAGAGCCATGCTTTTCAGGGAACATTTTGTATCTGATGTTCTTCCACACTTGCATAATAATAATGATAACGCTCACAAATTATTTTTCACCTCTTCCCAGAACTCAACCTTCTCTTTAAGTGCCTCGTTACAAATTATTACATTCATCTGTAACAAATAATTGTATTTTAATAATCAGAATGCGAATTGCATACATTACGTGTTGTTAGGTACAGTAGGACAAGCCATAATGTTTGTCCTACCTAGCAACAATTAATGCAATCAATTCGCATTCTGACTTATTGAGATTCAATTATTTGTAACAGGTGGATGAAATAATTTGTATCAGGCACTTCACAATGACATAAATTAATTAAATTTGGTTACTTTACGAAATAGCCTATAGATTCCAATCACGTTTTGAAAACATGAACATACAGGTGCATTTAGGCAAGGGTTCTTTTTCAAGAAAATCTAACAAGTTACACTATAAGGCTTAAAAGATGGTATTAATACGCAGGGAAATGGAACAAACCCATATTTCATTTGCAAGTAGCTACTCTACTCTCTCTCTTTCTTATCTCTTTCCACAGGTCTTTATCTATTTTCTTTACTTCCCTCTCTAAAGCTGTCTCCCCTGTCCCCCTTCAATCTATTTCTTCCCCTATTTTTCTCCCTCTCTCTCTCTTTCTCTATCACTCGCTACCTCTCTCTCTCTCTCCCTCCTCCCCCTCTCTCTCTCTCTCTCTCTCTCTCTCTCTCTCTCTTTCTTATCTCTCTAGAGCTGTCTCCCCTGTCCCCCTTCAATCTATTTCTTCCCCCTATTTTCTCCCTCTCTTTCTCTATCACTCGCTATCTCTCTCTGTCTCTCTCTCTCTATCTCTTTCTCTCTCTCTCTCTCTCTCTCTCTCTCTCCCTCCCTCCCTCTCTATCTCTCTGTCTTATCTCTTTCCACAGAAGAAGCATTCATGTAAACTTGGCCCTTCCCTTACCAGGGTCATATATGTGGTTTGTGTCTCAGACAGGTTGAGGAAGTGAAGTAAAGTGCACAGCACTCTCTTAGTCAAGTCATCATGAACATTTCTGATTCATACACATCCACTAGACATGCTTGCACACTTAACAAGACCATGTGATAAACTAACTATGACATTTTAGGTCCACACCTTTGCTACACGTACACGTCAAAAATGGTAATCATGACAGACACTTTTCATGTACAGTATTGTGGTTTGAAATGAGCAACAAAGTAAAATTGCTTATTTCAGCATATTTCTTTTCTTCTAGAAGCAAACTACATATTGCAAAACAATAATATTCATATTCATATTAATGTTGGGCATTGAATGCTGTCTGGCTCAGTGTAAACAAAATATATTAAACTCATTTTCAATCATGATCATAATGGTATACTTGATACTAACACTGTCCTTCAGTTTCTAACATGCAAAATATATATTAATACAAGATTTTCTTTTCAAAAGAAGGGATTTCACAATCTTGCAAAAGTTCTATACATTTTCTATTATTACTTTGTCCGTTTGCATTCAGGTATTGCAAGCATGGCTTTTTAAACATATTTCCATTTGGTTACCTTTAAAACTGAAAAAAAATTGAGCAACACTTTGTGTTTAAGAAAGCTCATGTGATGTATACATTATTAAGGCTTATTTTCAATAAAATTTCAAGACAAAGCAAAACAATCGAGTCGTACGGTACACTGACTTTGACAATTCTTATTTAGTTTCAATTATTCAACTCCCAACATGATCTTATTATTGATACATTATGTATGCATTTAGTTTATCGTTAACGCTCAGGGGGGTGTTTCACAAAGACTAAGATCGACTTCAAGTTGGACTTAATGCCATTGTTTGCTATCATTATTTGCTGGCATTGGTCTCTCAAGGGACGTACAAATCAAGGTTAAAAAATCTACAAAACTTACATTTTTTGATAATTCATTATTGAAGGAAAAAATATTATCTAAAGATCATAATGGTGAGAGCAAACAATGGCACGAACGTCCTGTTATACTTAAGTCCAACTTAAAGTCGATCTTAGTCTTTGTGAAACACCCCCCAGATCTGACTACCGGTAAGCCCTAAAGACCACCACACACTATGCAGTATTCCTGCAATCTCATTTTTAAAAAAATCACAATTATATTATATATGGAAATTGACACTTACACTTAAAATGATTTACTAACAGCCCAAATTTTTCCACATTTACCCCTTCTAATCAGAATAAAAGACAATCGCACTACGTGATATGATGTCGCTACCATTCTGAGCCGATTTCCTCCTCAAAATCCAATGAATAATCATACATATCTTTTGAGATCCTCGGTCATTCAGATTTTAGATGTTTCAAAGTTCATATCAAATGCTACTGCAAATTCTTTTTAAAATCGGTTCATAGTTACATGTAGGTTGTATAGTGTGCGATGGGCTTAACGGTCTATCATTCATTTAGTCTAATAATCAGTTACTAGAAGTCTAATTCCCAGTTTATCTAATGTCCATTTCTTCTACCATCCAAAAGCTCTAATAATCATTTGATGAGTATTATCATTTATGATTAAAAGATTATTAGACCATATGGATAGTAGACAAAAATGGGCATTCTAAAAGACAAACTGGGAATAAGACCAACTGGAAAATAGAATATGGTTGGAGATTAGTCCAAATGGAAATTAGACCAAATGACTATTATCCTAAATAGTCATTAGACCAAATGATAAGTAGATAAAATGATTAGTAGACGATGTGGATAGTAGACGCGCTGGGTGTATGGGTGTATATGACCATATGGGAATAGACCAATTGGATAGTAGTCAAACTGATTTTGGACCAAACGGCAATGAACCGGCTTAATGCATACAGAGATTTTACCTTGTTATGATCGAGGAGAGCCCAGGCAAATTGCCATGCTTGTGGTGATCTCTGAGCCATCAGAAGCCAACGTTGAGCAGAATCTTTCACATCAGCAGACGGATCGTAATACAGCTCATGGATGGCCTACAGATATATAATCAATTATATAAAGGTTTAAATATATCTGAATAATCTGATAAAAACTGATTAAAAATCTGTCTTATCTGGACCCCATTATTATTTCACAAATTATTGCACATTATAATCAGATCCATCCGTCCCAGTGTTGGCCCATCATACATGTATACAACTTAATTGTGACTTAAAGCAATTCCATTCTATTTTGTAATAATTGAGTGTATGTGTACCTTCATATTTAACTTTAAATTAGTCAGAGCTCTTTGAAAGGACTTGGTTAAAACACTCAAATGACAAGAGTTTTCATTCCTCATCAACTTCACATAATGTCAGAACAACCATATTGCACAAACACTACTTGCTGTTATTGTTGTTGTTATTGTTGTTGTTGTTGTTGTAGTTGCAGTTCTTGATCATTATTTTTCTTTTCATTGTGATGTGCAGTGTCCCAAAAATGAGTAGACACTTTATAGATCATCTTCAATTAAAATCTGACCAAAAAAACCTAATGCTCTGCATATTTCAACATTCACATCAACCTATAGCTAGTCTTTTAATTTCACAATATTAGTTCACAACCTGCTTACAAACATCTGCACACTTGTATACCGTAGCTTTGTATCCAAATAATTAATAGAACTTTAATTTTTACAGGAAGTTGTTACAAGAAGTTGCCTCTGCACAATAACCCATCACCACACCAATATCCCTCACACTTCTTCAATGTGACATGCACTGTATAGCAGCCTTCCCAGAACTAGATTCAAAAGATTGCACAAGTAAATGTAAACAATCACTTTCCTTCATTGACATGCAGCAATCCTTTGATGTTTGAAAACTATAATTAAAGAAGTTTTATTCGAGTTCTTACCGGTGCAACAGCATCGTCCACTTCACCTTTGGTTGTCATTCTTACCTTCTCGATGTTATCCAGAGTAACTTCTGGCTGACTCTCTCCTGATGCTTGCACAGCAGAAGCCATCATGTAGGCTGCTGCCAAACAACCAACGCTCAATAAATCAAAAGAGAGAAGGAAAAAAAAAAAGTCCACAGCTCACGTCAGCCAATCAGGCACCTGAAGGCCTGCACTTCCTGTTCAGCGACAAAGAAGAGAAGGGAAAAAAGTTGGTGGCGTAATTGCGTCATTAGAAAAAAAGGGGGTTGACGAACAATGAAAGTGGTTTTCTGGTAATTTGTGACATACGGGGCGGAGTTAACGAGAAAGGGAAGTTTGTTTTTTGCGCAAGCCTCTTATGCAAGTATGTGTCACTGCTCGTGTGAAGGTTGTCGCGCCGAGTTGAACGCACCGTCGTGCCCTATTGTGAGATGGCGAGTGATGGGTAGTTGCCATGGCAACACACGACTCCTCATGTAAACATCTGCTAATGCTGACTGATGATGTGACAAGGCGTGTTACAGAGACAAAACATCTGTACTTTTAAAGGCAATTCTATTAGCTCATTGGAGGGTTACTCGCATCTAACATTATGTTGTATGAACAGTGAATTTTCTTCAAAGCAAAATACTTAGACTCAACTCTGAATTATCAAGGTTACAGTATGTTCCACGTGAATTTTGTTATTAAATTTGACAATGCAAGAAATACAGTACAACTTGGATGGGGGGGGGGTGAGTTATTAAAGGTTTCTTACGTGCATAAATCAGTGTTTATAGATGCTACATGTACATGTATTTATGTAAACTTCCAATAGATTGCTATTACAGACAGGCTTGATGTATCAATTACACCAGGATCTCTGACAAACTGTTCTTCAAGATTTACAGTATTTGCTAAATATAACCTGTCTATAGATATTATCTCAGTTTTATTGGCTATTAAAGACACCTTCCTCAATTGTAACAGAATACACTTTGCTGGAATTATACCCAATATCAAGATTAAAGAGATTCATAGCAGTTAGAGTAAAGTTTACAGAGATTGAGCACATGTAGAGAATAAATAGCATAGGAGTCTATCCCATTCCAACAGAAGGAAATTTAATGGAAATGTATTCCCGTTCTTCAAGATCTAAGAGATATACAGCAATTGGGGTATTGGGGTAAAAGTTTACAGAGTGCATGTAGGGAACAGATTTGAGCATATTCCATTCGATACTACACGGACAACTCCAGAGCTCTGTGAATCACACCAGTACTCAATAGAGGGAGGAAGGAAGAGATTTATGTGACAGACGTCTGGCGCTCCAAGGGATCCCAACCCATCGCCTCTCAAACGGATTGCTTTTGTCTTTGGATGAGGATTTAGGCGAGTGTCATCACTAAAAGCCCGTGGAGGGGTTGGAAGCTGGGCGTGACAAGCTGGGCGTGACAAGCTGGGCGTGACTAGGTGGGCGTGGTATAGAGGTGGGCATGACATAGAGGGGTGCGGAGGATGCCCAGGTTACAGGATGTGTTCGGGCTAACCAAAATAAAAGTATAAGGGCAAGTCAAAACCATCCAAGATCATTGTATATATTGTACAGTGAAACCTGTATACTGTAAGACTACTCAAGGAAGACAAGACAAGTGGTCTTTAAAGGTAGGTAGTCTGGTTATAGGTTTCATGTTCAAGGGAAACAAAAGTTGTGGTCTTTATAGGCAGGTGGACACTAAAGAAGGTTCCACTGTATTAAGTTAAAAGCCCCATTCTACTATCTAGAGATTAATGACACATGTGATGTCATTTTAGTTTCAGAACTCCACATGTACATTTATGGGACACCAAATACCTTGGATATGCCCGTAAACATGCATCATTAGGGACTTTTAGATTTACACGACGAGAACGTGGACTGCCACGTGTGCCATTCTTTCAAGGCACTGGCCCGTGCCCGGCAGTGCCTTAAAAGGACGTCACATTACCTTAAAAGGATGTCACCGTGGCAGTCCACGTTCTCGTCGTGTAAAATCTAAAAGTCCCTATTAACCCGATGACTACTGAATTCACACATTGCCCATAGGTCTAATGCAGGAACTACCTGGTTCCAGTAGGCAATGGGTTAACTTGTTAGTAATCAGGTTCTATCACTATCACATGTAGGCAGCAAGCAAACAAATTGTGCAAGTTAGTTTTATCACTTCAAACTCAGGAACATTTAAACTGGTATAAACTGAAAGGGGGAACTTAAAACCTGGACACTGCTAAACTAGCTTGTCCCTAGTCCTAGAGCTAGATCAATATAAAAAATCATTTGTTGTCAATATATTCTTAATTCCCTAATACTTTGTAACACATGAGATGCCAAATGACCATATAAGAGCTGAATAGTCTAATGAACATACATTGTAGGTTTGCCTGTAAGAACAAATTTATTTACCGGTAGCACACTGAAATACAGCTTAGATACATAACTCAAAGTCTCACAAGTCAAATCCTCCCTAAGTCAAATCAATTTGGTTGTCTTACTAAACTATGCAAAACGTGTTATTTACACTTCCTATGTCAAATCTTGCATTTTGTAAGTCAGACCATTTTTTGCGGTCCCAACAGAATTGACTTATGCCGAGCTAACTGTAGCTATAGTGGCCAAATTATGCTATGAAGCAATACATGTACATGTACATGTAACTGCCAACAACTGTTCCTCTTTATGCCTGAGCTTTGAAAGCATTCTAATTTCATATTTCCATCAATTTTCTTTAATCCCTCTTTACATACAACATCAACCCCTACTTTGTCAGGGTAAACAGGATCAACCTTCGCAATAACGAACACAATTTGTCATAAATTTATTTTGCTGCAAATTCTGGCTTTCAGGAGCTAAATATGGTCGAGCCACAGACACAACTTTGGCATGATATCCGCTCTGAACCCATGCCAAAGTTGATCTAGACGCCCTGGTCGGAACAATTTGGCAATAAACATAAATTGGTCATGTCAGTAACATGAATCATGGCTCAACAGTCACATTCATGTGCTCTCACATTTTAAGAGATACACGCAGCTAAATATCGTCTATAGTGTGGGCGTATTCATGAAAATGTGTTTCCATTTTGCATTATCAGGCATCACACAGACCACAGTTTCTATACACATTAACTCTTACATTTTATGTGTTGTCATACATTGTAATAGGGAAGTATCTTAAAAGACAAGATGAAAAGCTTTTGCTTTGTTTATGCCGTATATATATGTATGTACAAATATTCTGAATTTGCCAAATGTGCATCTGTTGTGGCAGTTCAGATTCTGTATGGGAGACATTTTACACTCTCTCTCTCTGTCTCTCTCCGCTCATTCTCACACACACACACTCTCTCTCTCTCTCTCATTCCCCGTCTCGATTTCTCTTTCTTTCTTCCTCTTTCTTCCTCTCTCTCTCTCCCTCTCTCTCTCTCTCTCTGTCAATCTCTATATCCCCCTCTCTCTTTCTTTCTCTGTCTGTCTCTCTTTTTTCTCTCTCTCTCTTTCTCTCTCAATTTACATACCATGTATACACCCTCTATATAATTTTTCATGAGGCATTTGGAATTCTAGCGATGAAAAATCCATTCTAACAAAAATCAAACAATATTTACACAACTAATGATTGATACTACACACTGTGGGTCTGACAGGTTTTTCATGGAAAAGTGTAATGACCCAGTAATAAGTAAACTATGAAACTAGTTGAGTGGTTAGGACTATCGATCAATCATAACCAGGTTACTATTGATATATTGGCCAATATGTCGAGATCTATATTGAGATATTTCAGAGTGTTGTAAGGCGGTTTTAAAGGGAAATCATACACGAAATCATACACGAAATCATACACTAAATCATACACTAAATCATACACTAAATCATACACTAAATCATACACTAAATCATACACTAAATCATACACTAATTGCAAACAACTCTAAAAGAAAGCAGAAATATCAGAGCAGCAGACTTATGGAAGTTTGAAAGAGAATGAACAATTAGAAAGTTTAATTTGTTAAAGTTGTAATCACTTTACATACATGCATGGGAACTTCACATGGGCTGAATCAATAAAGTCACTGTGCTGTAGTACCAGACAACTTTCCCATTTGTTCCAACACATAGAATAAAATAGAATTACATTTTTTTCAAAATGTGTGACTTGGGAGGGTCAAGATTTCTTTTTAGAGGACCTACAATAATATACTATCCATCAATTATTATGAGTAGTGCACCAACGGCGAAGGCACTTGGGAGAAAAACGGACAATAATGAAGTTTTTTGTACATAACAAACATTCATAACTCTCTTATTATTGGTCCGATGTTTTTTGTTGGTTTTTTTTCAAACTTTTGCCATTCTGTTTATCTTATTTTTCTGCTTTCATACTTGTATGAACGTATTACAAGGGTTTGAGTGCCCTTTAAGCAGTATTTCCTGTACTTTGTTGGCATTTCGCTTGCATTAAAATTGAGGATTCACAGATGATCAGGTCACGATGAAAAACATATTTACTGCCCTCTACACTCTAATAGGGAACAATGCTAGTCCAGATTGTTGAAGTGACAAACAGGGCATGTCACAAGGACTTTCACTTAAATGAATCTTGAGAGGGCAGCAATTACTTCTATTATTGCCAACAAAATCTACTACTACTATCACTACGACTATTTACTACTATTTATTACGATGATGATGATGATGATGATAATGATAATAATGATAATGATAATGATAAAAATAATAATAATAATAATAATAATAATAACAATAACAATAAATGATAATAATCATTATTGTTATTATTATTATAATAATAATAATAATAGTAATAGTAATAATAATAACAATGGTCATAGTGTCATACAATAATATGGCCATTCTTTACTTTCTTTACGAGATTAGTTTCATCAGTATCCAGCATAGCAGGTATGTACCTACACAATACACCTGGGGCGTTTCATATTTTGTAAAAGGTACTTTAGGACTTAACAATTATGGAAAGCCGTTAGCATCTATGAAAATATTTTGTAAAAGGTATTTTAAAAGGCAAAACATGTTGATTCAAATCATTCATGTTTTCTATTATCAAGGAGATTTCATGTTCTTGATGTGGAATTTATAAAAAGTCTAAAATACATGAATTTTCACTTTTGAATATCTTTTATTTTAAGGCTACAAATGGCTCTCCATAATTTTAAAGTCCAACTTAGAGTTAAGTTTGACTAAGGATCTTTGTGAAACACCCACCTGGATTCAGAAGGGTATGAGCATCCTCTCCAAAGACATTTCTTAGCAAAAAACAAGCATCAGACCCAGGAACTCCCAAATGAGAGTTGACAGCCTTCACCAATATACCGGTACTGCAGGATTATTCCATTTTTTGTTGTTGTTAATTACCGTATAAACCCTTCCCCTTTCAAAATCGGCTCACATTTGCTGTGTGAGGTAACTGAGCTCCTCACAGCTGAAGTGTTAGTCCCATCAGCATATGACATGGATTCCTCATGCATGTTTGCAATGACAAAAAAGTTGAAATATAATAACCCTGTTACTGCTCGGTCAAGTTTGCTAATGTTGGCAAATTTAGAAAGGCAATTACACAGGCAATCGAAATGTGCCATTATTTACATCTGGGCCCCCGTCTTTGAAATAGTTTCGATTGATCCAAA
The DNA here is from genome assembly GCA_037976565.1 of Mesocentrotus franciscanus. Taxonomy (NCBI): domain Eukaryota; kingdom Metazoa; phylum Echinodermata; class Echinoidea; order Camarodonta; family Strongylocentrotidae; genus Mesocentrotus; species Mesocentrotus franciscanus. The sequence continues at coordinate 3,407,077 of CP137674.1, forward strand.
TCAATCGCAAGTCCTCCAATCAACCCCAAGTTTGCAGTCTCCTATCTTATGTGTACATAGCTGCGATTGACATCAAACGCAAATAAGTTGTGATTAATATCAACTCATAAGACAGGGCGCTGAACGTTACCTGAAGTTCAAGGCCTTCTAAAATTTCACCTCATGAGCAGAGAATATGGAGATGAAATTTACTGAATTAATACTGGGCTATATTTTCTACATCGTAATTGGAAATACATGAATAACACTTTTCTTCTGTTCAGTCAGTGTGTGAGACACTGGTTAAAACTGTTGGGTTTTGATCGCATAACTCTTGATTGACGACTTTGTACACGTGGCCGATGATCACTGCCACTATGCCACATGTGGCAACTCTTCCTTTGGGAGGGGGATATTCGATAACATTGTGATAATTATAAGCAAAAACTCAATGATGTATGATCAAGGGTTTGATGTTTCTTGGTCATGATTTGTCCAACAAGTCAACTTCAAAATATATGCAGAACCAAGAAAGATGAAGAAAAGAAATAATCCTAAATCAGTTAAATAGAGGATCTAAGCCTTTGAACACAAAGGGTGTAGCTAATCAATCGTCCCAACATATTTATTTTTTCATTTTAAATTAGAGGTTCAAAAGCTCAAGTGTACATATCATTCATGGCTGACTATTTCTCTTTGTTACATCTTATTTCCCAGCAACAAAATGACCAAGAGATGTTGAGATATTATATGTGCTGTGTCAAAACAAAAGAGCTCTAACACCGCTGTTCAATTTAAAAACCCGACACCAATACCCAAACACAGCGGATCGATATCTAAATGCTATAATGGTGTCAGCACCATTCTCGACAAGGAAAAAATATTTTGTTAAAATTTTTTACTCTAAAATCGCAAAGAATCACACAAGCATTCCAGACTTTTTTCCAGTATTACTGTACATCTCCCTCCTTGTTCTACAAACAAATGTAGATGTGTAGAGTGTGGTAAGAAATCTCATGAAAATCAATAATTTTCAGACTCTAGCAAAAAGGTAGATTTCACTTTGGACGTAGAACTTTAGCTTACATTTGGCGCATGCACATTACGTTCATCCCGTCTCGGCCTCATTTTCGTAAGTTGGCGCCTAGCCTAGCCGACATAGGCCCTTCAGATTGGCTATCGCTGGCTGCCATAGGCTCTATGTTATAAGATATTAGTGCAAGGAGATAGCGTGCGATTTTCCGGTTGATCTGATACCAAAATCATGGTATTCCAGTCAAATATTCTATATTGTACGATTTTTACAGTGTCCTTGAAAAGTGAGGCATTTCACTTCTTCCTTCTTCTGCTTCCAGTGCAAGTACAGTCCTCTGGGTAGAGTATTTTCGTACTGTTGTGCAGTGCTGTGAACTAGTGTGCCATGCTGCATTGTGTGAGTGCCCCAAGAAGAGGTTCTAAACGGTTTTATAATTAAGTAGTAAAAAGTGCTCATTGTGCAAGTAAAAATAGCTCCTTCTCCAACTAGTTCTGACGCAGTGTTAAGTTTTAAGTTTGAAAAATTCTCATTCTCATCATATTTAAGGTACAAACTTGCAAGTTGTACTGAAATGTTTGTTGATTTTTCTATTTTATGTGTTTACCTATGCTGAGTGTGTGTCACCTATGTGTGAAATGCGTCACTTGTTTAAAGCATGACATGTCAGTGCATTAGGCCCTATGTAATGTTACGTACTGACATTGCACTTGGACTTACGTACATGTAAGCTTACGTACATGTAAGTGGGGGGACCTCTCTCACTGGAGCGTATCGGCCAAGTAGAGCACGTAAACTCACTGCACAGCGCTGAATGGGAATAGTGCTACGTGCTTTGCGAGAGTTTGTTACGTGCAATAGTAAATGCTGTGGTAGCATCGCAGCTAGACGTTGGATCAATAGGACATGGTAGCACATCCACTGCAAAGAGCAAAATTTCATTCATCGGCCCAGCCCGGAATAGCCGTGTATTTTCATAACCAATAGAGCCTAGAGGCTCACGGCCAATATGGGAGACTGTCTCTATAATAGTATAGGCCTTTGCTGGAGACTTTTGTCAAGACTTAACTTGTTTTGCCTTTTTGGTAGCCTTTTTGACAGTCTCCCATTTGGGGTAAGTTCATTTATTTACATTTGCTGCAAAGCCAAAGCGATTACCTTGGCTCTAATAAAAATATGATAAGCAGATTCCTCATTTAAAAAATCTGAAGTCGTATTTACCACAGCAAAAGGTCCAAAGACAAAGCTTCAAAGACAAAGGCAATCCAACCCATGACATGAGTAGTGAATATTCAAAATCAAATCAAGAATTAAGTCAGATTATAGGCCTAGAGTTTTTGTTGCAATAAAGAAATAGATCTAGATCTAGATCTAGACTAGACTTTCTAGAGTCTAGACTAGAGGTCCTCCTAATCTGATCATAATGATAATAACGCAACCAATGCGTTTGTGCCCAGTACTTTGTAGGGCCTTGCGCCTGCATCGTATAGATCCAGATCCAGAACAGAAGAATGCCGCAAAAAAAATATATAAATCCGTGTATACGGGGCAGCGCGAAGGAGTAGTGGTACCACTACCAGTCAGTCCAGCTGACCGGCCGGCTGGCTCCCGGGCCCCCGAGTCCCATTGCATTGCAGTGCCGGCATGCCGTTGCCTTTGGCTTAGGCCTAGGTCAACTTAGGACGGGCATCAGTCGCCCGAGTGCCGAGTGAATAAATCATAAAATACTAAACATTTCACAAGAAATACATATATATAATCATACCAGTCACTACGTCTCTTTCTTTAAAAGGCAGAATATGCAAACAGAATTGCTTCCGGGATCTCAAGCCAAAGACAAAGTTCTTTTCTATCCGCAGGCAGGCAGGTTCAGCTCATTTCATTTTATTGTGGACACTGGTGGCTGCCATATTGAATACCCGCAACCTCTTTCCAGAAATCGTGCTTTACCTTTACCCGAGATTCTGGAAGAATGCTGTGTTCATTAGGCTCAGCAGACTGGCTTCCAGTTCAAGTTTGTGTATTCTTCCTTCTCATACTCATAGTTGGCTCTTTTCAAAAATATATTATAGACCTCTCATTTCTCTTTTTCAATGGTGTCATGACATAACATGGATTTGTGGAATCCTCGCATCAGTGAAATTATGCAATATACCACATGCACCAGAAATGTAAATCGACCATCTCTCCCCTCTCTCATCCCCCCTCTCTCTCTCCCTCTCTCTCTCTCTCTCTCTCCCTCTCTCTCCCTCTCTCCCTCTCTCTCTCTCTCTCTCTCTCTCTCTCTCTCTCTCTCTCTTACTCCCACCCCGCCTCTCTCGTGCTCTTATCCCCTCTCTCTCCTCTCTTTCATCCCCCGTTTCTTTTGTTTCATTTTCTCTTTTTCCTTCCTTTTCTTTCTTTTCTTTCTTTTCATTCTTTCCTTTCTTTTCCTTTCTTTTCCTTTTTCCTCTCCTTTCTCTTTTCTTTTTCCCTTTCTTTCTTCTCTTCTCTTTCCTTTCTTTTCTTTCTTTTCCTTTTTTTTTCTTTTCTTTTTCTTAGTCCCTCTCATTTTTCCCTCCACCTTTTCTCATTTTTCCGACGGCAGCGCAATTTAAACGACAATATCCTGTTAGGTGTAGGGGGTGGGGTGTAGCACCCCCCCCCCTACACCTAACATATGGGTAACATATGGGTAACATATGGGATCTATCTGGGCCAGCCCTTATGGGTTCCAGATAAGAATGAGCTGGGCGTACACATATGGGTAGAATATGAATATGCCCAAATGGGTATGCCTAGCTTAATCCCATCTGGTACCCATATTGGTTAACCCAGATATATCCCATGTGGGTTAACCCAGATATTCCCCATGTGTTACCCATATGGGCATATTCATATTCTACCCGTACGCCCAGCTCATTCTTATCTGGAACCCATAAGGGCTGGCCCAGATAGATCCCATATGGGTTACTAAATATTGGCCCCATATGGGTTACATATATGGGTTCCATTTAATAGCCCAGATGGCACAAGTGACCCAGATCATCCCCATATGGCCCCATATGGGCTTGCTACCTGGGAAAAGGGGAAGAAACGGCCAGAAGAAAAAAGGAAGAGGGAAGAGAAAAGGAAGAAAGACAAGAGAAAGAGGGACATATATATTCCAGCATTTCTTCAGGGAACTGATGTGAATGGGCGATGAAAAAAGAGGTTGACTTTAAAGTAACCTACAATGAAATATTGCTCATGTTTATTTCTTACAATGTCAAAATTACTTTACGGGATCCCCTCCCTAAAAAGCTTAGGCATGGGTGATGGTATAGGTATGAGGTTAATGCATGATCAGGAATTAGTTGAGTGGATGGAAAAGAAGTGAGAAATAAGCTGAAAGAAACATGGAAAATTGCCATGGAATGATGGAAGGCAATGTGAGACAGGCCCAACATGTTCTAAAACAAGTAATAATATTCAAGAATAGTTGTGATTTTTTTTCACCTAGGAGTTCTTCAAAAACTAATTCAAAAAACGAATAAATAATCAATGCCACATTATTGACAGGGCTTTAAGGAATGTGAAAAGAAAAACAAGAAACAAAAAAGATTGAATGAAATTTGGGACTGATTGTGAACTTCAATACGCGAAATTTACAAGCTCAGGCATTCGCGCAGAATGTGCCTCTTGAAAATAAGCTCTTTGTATGTACATAAAAAGCAATACAACAGAATACTCCAGTTCGATATTTTGGAGAAAGATTATGTCACAACTTATTTTTGTTTTATTGAAAAGCTGATGTAGGCCTATGTATTGTATTCAAACGTAACAGGCATGAGATAGTTAAGGTGTTTTTGAAAGTTAGAATGTTATTAAGTTTGAAGTTTTGTTTATAACACCCTTCCAATAATAATGCACCTTCTAAGACTGGTTATAGTTTTTGAGAAAAAATAGTGCTCTGGTCAGGGCCTTAGGGAATATTATGCTTATATTTTAGAGCGTATCTGGTATGATAAGTATATCTGGGTGAAGAAGGAGATAATGGAAGTTTGTTGTTTGGTAGTTGGAACGTAAGTTTTATATTATGTTTTTAAGAAACAGACAGTTTGTATGAGATCAGGAGTGGAAATTTTCTGTCATTTTGAGAACCAAATTTTGCATCAGTGATATTCTGTTTCATTGAATTGAGTTTCCCGCAGAGAGGATTCAGTTGGTTTAATTAAAGAAGGAAGAGAGTCAAATGAAGAACCAAAAGCAATATGTTTTTCATTTACTAATGAGAACTATGTTTTTGAGATCTCCTTACACAGAATATTGGAATGGGTTTTCACGATGAATGTTGTTTGGAGACATCAATATTCATAAAATGTATGTTTCTATCACCAGGAAATAAAGAATTTTCTGTCTACATGAACCTTTCCTGGTTGCTTATTAATGCATTTGCCCACTGGTAACATAATACTTTCACAAGTTGATATCCCTCACCATTGGATTTTTTTGGTAATGTCTAAATTTCGTTTAAAAATAGATGATATCAGTCTGGTAGGCCTACACTGCAGGCAAGAGTCAGGACTAACATTTAGCATGTTATTAATTTTATTACCACTCTTATATTCTCTGAAATGTTATCTTTATTGAGGGTGACTTGAAAAAGTTAATAACTTGGAAGGGAGGGGTGCAACCTGCCACACGCTTCTACCTCTTGGTTGCTTTGATCCATTGCCGAAAATATTTTGGCACCTATCATCCCCCCAACCACGGATACAAATCGACACCCCTGGGAGCTGCCATTTGTAACAGAATAGTATTAGTAATGTCAGAGTATCCATTGACCTGCAGAGGATGGATAGGGCGTTGCATCATGACTGGGTATTGTACACCGGAATCATCGATGCAAACATCAGCCATCTTGTTACTCCAGCATCTCAAACAGGTATTTTAGCTGATCTATATAATTATGTACGTCTTTGTCACTCTTTTGAATAATTATTGGTGGAACTTTGTCTGACCAAGCAAAAGAAAATGCTTAACTGTTTGAAAGAGCTGAACACATATTAAGCTTGTCACCATACGTTATGAGAGAACATCCATTCATTTGAATGCATTACACACACAAAAAAAGGTTTATCATTAGGAGACTACTAACTACAGTACTATCATGCATCTCACAGGTGAGTGTCTCACATTGTAACTAAATACAGGTTAGTGGGTATCTCACAACTTTGTACTACTCTAACATCACTATTTAAATTGAAATGGCGACTTCCACTGATGGGAGAATGGCTATGCAAGGAAATGCAAACTTCGGAGACATTTGACTTGAAATTCAAAGGTCGTGGTTCGATCTCCGACACGGCACTCTTATAATTTCCTTTGGCAAGGCATTAATCTTCATTTGCCACACTCGACCCAGTTGAGTACCCGTGGCAGGAATTAATTCCATGAAATGCTACTAGAGAGCTGTAATATTATTGTAAAGCCGGGGTAATAATAATAATAATATAGTGCGCCTCGGAAAAGAATTTCTAGAAAGACGGCGCTATATAAAGAAATGCCTATTATTATTATTATTACTGCCCTATAAATTCATTTTAAAAGTGAGATGGTATAGGACGGTTTAGTCATTATGTAGCCTATATAGTGTTAGTAGTACATACGATTTTAAATTGAGAGGCAACAATAAATATTAAAAAAGTTACGAAGTAAAACCTCTCGCATCATGATTCGTCTCCCACTCCACCCGTTCTCTCCTATCCTTCGGTGAATTTAAATGAAAATGAAACCCAACAAACTTTAGATGACAGCCTTATTAAAAATTGTGAGCCAGTTCAAAATATCTTGAAATTACTCCTATATTTGATAACTTTTTAACAATGAATTCAATTAAGTTACAAACTGATTCAGCCGCGAGGACGCAGGTTCGAAACTGAGTCACGTCTTTCGGATGGTGACGTTAAAGGTCGGTCCCCAGACGTAAATAATCATATCTGATTGATACACGTCTGTAAAAACCCAATCACACACACACACACACACACACACACGCACACACATAATTGTGTATGTGTGTGTGGGGGGGGGCGAATTGCAAGTCTAAGTTTTAGGGAACCTCCACCCCCGCTACAAAGTAGCCGGAGGCATTATGCTTTCTGGTTGTCCGTCCGTACGTACGTACGTATACGTACATACGTCCCGTTCGCGACTTTGCGTTTTACACCCTGGCCTGGACCTTTTCCCAATAAATTTCAAGGAACCGACTGGGAAAAGTCTATCCATGACAAGATATTGCGCGCGCACGTAGCTCTTCTGCAATGCTCAACGTACGTCCTATATGTCCAGTGTCGCGGTACGCGGTACATGTACTTTTGTATCGAGACGTACGAGTGAGAGAAAAACAACGAATAACAACAGAAGGAAATAGAGAAAAACAATAAATAATTAAAGAACAGAGAGGAAACAAAGAATGTCATAAGCAGAGAGAAAACAAAAACTAACTTGAAAGAAAGAGAGAAATTAGAGAAGGAATTAATCAAAGTAAGGAAAGAGAGAAACCAAATAATATTATGGTTTTTGTGGTTTAATTCCGCCTTCTTCAGGGTTTCAATTTTTGACGTGTAGCCTACTTTCAAACCATTTGCTGATTCGGACCCCCTAACACACGTGTACACATATCGACACATACACAGACTACACTCGACATAATATGTGTAATGGTAATGTAATACATAAACTGTGATTTAAATATTGCACTCGTACCATTTTCTATTATTGTGGGATCACGTCTTTCATTTTTAAATTCATGTCATTTGTTTCTAAGACCTAATTTCTCTAATTCTCTTGACCCCTCTCCCTTCATATTTGTTTTCTAAGACCTCCCCCTCATCTCTCTTCATATTTGTTTTCTAAGACCCATTTCTCCCCGCCCCCCATCTCTATTCATATTTGTTTTCTAAGACCTCTCTCTCTCGACCCACTCTCTCTCTCGTATGTATTTCTCAGACCCCTCTTTCTTTCTCTCTCATTAACCCCTCTTCATATTTGTTTCTAAGGCCTCTCTCTCTCTCTTCATATTTGTTTCTAAGACCCCCTCTCTTTCTCATTTCTTGATATTTGTTTCTAAGACCTCTCTCTCTCTAGCTCTCAATTCATGATATTTGTTTCTAAGACCCCCTCTCTTTCTCACTTCTTGAATTCATATTATTTTGTTTCTAAGACCTCTGTCTCTCTCTCCCTTTCTCTCTTTCTCATTTTAAATTCATGATATTTGTTTATAAGACCTCTCTTTCTCTCTTTTTCCATTCATCACTTTGTCTAGTGTAATGTACAGACACATAACATATAAAGGAAATTATACACCAGTTTTTGTATAAATGCTGCATCAACGTACGTCTGTGCATGTACGATTCGATTTGGAACTGGCGCGCCCGATCGAGGAGCGTAGACTAGACTCATTCAAGCAGTTTCATTGCTATTTACCGGGAAAATGTCCAGGCCAGGGTGGAAAACGCAAAGTCGCGTCCCGTTCGCGTATTTTTTATTTACACGCTAGTGAGGGGAATTTCTCGATTAATTCCAATGAAACCGCTCGCGGAGAGCCTAGACTGTATTTTAAACCTTTATGTACGTACTGTACTGATAATGATAATGTACTGAAATTGTTTTGTCGATGGATGTTGTGTGTACATGTCCTTTCATCTCCCTGGCAATACTATGTTCACCGTCGCTGTGCTGATTTCTGCTCTCATATTCAACAGCAAATTGCAAAATAAATCCCAATATTTTTGTTTAATATCTGTAACTGCTCGGAATCTTGTGTTGTGTTCAAATGGTTGACGTGGTATCAATTTTGAATACTTTGTTTCAACCCGCCTTTTCCACAGGACTTCCCTCACCCTTCTCTCCCTCTCTCTATCTCTCTTGCTATTTCTATTTCTCTCCCTCATAACTCTTTCATCTCTCCCTCTCTCTCCTTCTCCCTCTCTCTCTCTTTCCTCTCTCTCTCTCTCTCTCTCTCTCCTTCCCTCATTATACATATCTTTCTTCTCTCTATTTGTCATTTTGCCCCTCTCTGTTTCCTGAAACATAAATCAGTCAGTGCCATCGTTTCAGTCAGCATCCAATTTCACATCGGAAACAGGATTTTAAAAAGAGTGAACACCATTTTCCCGTTTTAGCTGTAGGCTATGTAGGCTACCTAACTTCATGTCGTTCGATCAATTTTACAAGCGACTGTAACGCCTTAATTAAGTTTTATATCTCCATTACTTAATAGTTGGGAACAATTACATGATAGAAAAGAGTGATATTAGCGTTTTTGAGAGTTTATGTCCCACTTCTCCCCTAGCACTGTGTATATTAATATTAGTGTCGACGAGTCGACGACACTGTGTCGCAGTCGAGTGGTTTAAACATTCCACTGTTAGCACGCCACAACGCCTATAGTGGAAAATGGAAGGGTGCAGGCGTCCTTTTCAGCCGCCGTGATGACATTGATGTCTGAAAGTACTGCTCTAGTTGGTGAACCAGGGAGATGAATCCTTTCATCTCCCTGCATGGGTGAACACACGTTGGTCCTCTCTTCATTGTGTTTGTAATTACACGTTTATGCCTGTGCACCTGCCCATATATTGGTTTGGAAAATATGTTATTGTATGATCAAATATACAGACCTTTTTCATAGGAGTAGCCTATTCATGACTTCACTTTGGCTATACGCCTACATCTTGACGAACGATATTTACTCGTGGTTTTAATCAAAGTCAAGTCATATCTATTTGACTAGCATGCAAGAAAGGGTTTGCTGTTGTTTACGGGACCAGGCAGCTTTTAAGGAAGTTCACATTCAATTAAACGTTGTTTCTCCGCTAAATTTCGAAGGTAGGTCCAATTATACAAATAAATACACATCAGTGAGGGCATTAATAAGAATTACCCACACGGGGTACCTTTGAAACAGCCTAACACGCCCGATCGAGGCGATAGCCGAGGGCATTTGAACTGTTATGAAGGTACCGAGTGTGGGTAATTTTACTAATGCCCGAACAAAATGATGTGTATTATTTGTTTTATTTCATTTCATTTTCATTTTTATTTTTCATTTCCAACAAAATACAATATATAATAACGAATACAATGTAAAATGTATACAAAACATGGTTACATTTGTAAGAAACACATCTTAACAGTAATTTTTACATTTGAGGAAGACAAAAATAGAATTATAAATTTAACTGCAATTATATTTTGAGGAAATGGAGAGGTCCACTGAAAAGCACAGCTTGTAAATTGTGGACCCTCAGGTGATAATAAGTGTGAAAAGATTATAGAATACATAAACAATCAAAGAAGAATAGCGGCCGACAGAGACAACATTTATTAAAACACGTAATGACTGGAAACAAGAGGACGTAAACAAGTTACATGACGAAGAAAGAACAGAAAAAAAAGAACAGAAAAAAAGAAAAAGAAAAGAAAATGTGGGCTGCGTTTGGAGAGAAGGAGAGGAGAGAAAAGAAAAATAGTAGAGATCGAGCACAAAATAGGAAGCGCACAAAATCCTTGAGATTGCTGAAACAAAAAGAGCAAAAACATGATGGCAAGTAGTATGGATTTTTAGAGATGGGCAGAAGAAAAGAGAGAAGAAACAAAAATTGGGAAGGAGATGTTCAACCGCAATACATTTCTAAGTACCTGTATTATATGATTGTAATAAGGAAAATTTTAACTTTTTTTTAAAAGCAATTAGTGAAGGGGAAGTTTTCAAATCGTTTTGCAGAGTATTCCAAAATTTAGGGCCTTCAAAAATAAACGTGTTCTGTGCAGAATATGTTCTCAAAAGAGGTAAGTGAAACTCATCGGATTGTCGAGTGGGGTAACTATGAAAGGCATGGTTTTTAAGAAACATATCATTGAACACAGAAGGCAGTATACCATTATTATAATTAAACATAAATTGACCGAGCTGAAATAAGTACAAATCCTTAATTTTTAAGATGTTATTTTCCAAAAACAGAGGATCAGTATGGGAGCGTATAGGGGCATTACAGATAATACGAATAACTCTCTTTGCAACAATAGAACTCTTTCCAACAATGTATGATGTGTATTGCCCCAAACTAGAAGACCGTAATTCAAATATGGTAAGATCAATGAAGAATACAACATAAATAATGATGATTGTGGTAAGAACAATTTTAGTCTATTAATAACACCGATATTGCGTGAAATGATTTTACAAATATTATCAATGTGTGGTTTCCAAGAAAGTTTGTCATCGACTGTTATACCCAAGAATTTGGTAAGAGGGACATGATTCAAAGGGGTATTGTCGAAAATAATGTCAGAGGGTAATGAATTCAAGGAGTTACTAAATAGCATGTAGTTCGTTTTCTGGAGATTAAGTGACAATTTATTTGCTCGTATCCATTGCAACACATTTAATAACTCGGCATTGATTTTATCAGCCAGGACATTTGGATTTTTGTGTGAAAAAATAAATTGGTATCATCTGCAAATAAAATAAACGACAGGGAGTCAGATGATTTACAAAAATCATTTATATAAAGAATAAAGAGTAGCGGGCCTAGCAGACTACCTTGTGGGACACCACAGCTAATATTGCATAATTCAGATGCATGCTCGTTTAAGTGTACATATTGCTGTCTGTTAGAGAGGTAACTCCTGAACCACTCCAAAGCCTTTCCACGTACACCATAGTGAGATAGTTTGTAAAGTAAAATTTCGTGATTGATCGTGTCAAAGGCCTTGGAGAAGTCCAGGAATATACCTACAGTGTGTGACGATGTATCAATTGCGTGGGCAACCTTCTCAACAAAAGACATTAAAGCATGAACGGTGCTGTGCTTTCTCTAAAACCAAATTGGAAGTTTGAAAATACATCATATTTCTTCAAAAGGAGATCATCCGGATATAGATTATTCTTTCCAAAACTTTAGAAAATGAAGATAATAAAGAAATCGGGCGGTAGTTACCAATATCCAGTTTATCACCCTTTTAAATAACGGAATAATTTTTGCTATTTTCATAGAGTTTGGAAACTGACCATGTAGAAGTGATATATTAAAGATGTGAACCAATGGATCTACAATAAAGGGAATAATGGATTTTAGAATGACATTATTAATTTCATCATATCCCGAACTTTTCTTATCTTTCAGATTAGAAACAACTTTCATAATTTCTTGCCTATTGGTTGGTACAAGGAAAATAGAATTTGGATTGTGAGGGCCTAAAAACTCTACAAAATTTTTGTTTGAAGGCGGAATGTTTTTAGCAAGATTATCACCTATTGAAGTAAAATAAGTATTAAAAATATTAGCTATATCTTTAGGGTCTTCAACAATCTCATTATCAAATTTGATTTTATTTACCTCAGATTTATTTTTAACTAGGTTCATTGCTTGTTTGATTACCTTCCAAGTGTTTTGCACATCATTTTTGAAAAGTTTCAAACGGTTTACAAAGTAGTTTCTCTTTTCTAATCGAATAATCCGAGTCAAAATGTTTTTATAGGATGTATATTTTCTCTTCGATTGCTCAGTGCCTTTTATTTTATATTTATAATAGAGGTTATTCTTCCGATTTATTGATCGCAATATAGACTTAGAAATCCAAGGGAGTTTGGGCGTTTTCTTATAACCATGTTTGACTTTTTGCTTCGGCATGTTAGTATCCAATTGGTTGTTTAATATACTAGAGAATATTTCATATGAACAATTAATTTCATTTTCGGAATAAACACTAGACCAATCAGTATTTTCGAGATTAGCGCCAAGGCGAGCTAAATTCTCTACAGTTATTTTACGTCTACTTGGGTAAGGACTATTGTTGTTAAATGGCTGTGAAACCGTGTAGTGAGTCACAATGGGGTAATGGTCAGATATGTCCGAAATAATAATATAAGAATCAAAATGTGGAATAACATTAGAAAAAATATTATCTATTAGAGTAGCAGATTTATTTGCAACACGAGTTGGCTTGGATATAAGTGGCAAGAAAGAAGCAGACAAAATTGTTTCGAGAAACTCTTGAGAAACATTGCTATGTAAGTGCTTCAACAAGTCTATATTAAAGTCTCCTATCAAAAACAATCTTTATTGTTGAAATTGGCGTTTTGTAATATGTCAGATAAATGCAATAAAAATTCGTGTGCATTCGAACTCGGGGTCGATATATCACGCCGACTATTATATTCTTATTACCGGGAATCACGATTTCAATAAAAAGGGATTCAATAATATTATTGCATGTTGAGAGATTATCTAGAACGGTATAATTAAGTGTTTTAAGTATATATAAAGCAACGCCGCCACCCAGTCTTTCTTGCCTATTTTTATTAATAAAATCGTAGTTATCAATAGAGTATGGGTGGTTGAAATCACAAGTTAACCAGGTTTCTGTGAGACCAATTAGGGATAATGGGTTTTTTGAGGGATTATCAAGAAGCGAAAGTAGATCATCGAAGTGCCTATTCAGACTTCTAATATTCAAATGAAGCAAGGAGAAAGTATCATTATGAAATTCTTTCACAAGATTACGAAACTGATTAACATTTACATATTTGGAAACGTTGCGTTGAGCAGGATCATCAAAATCAAAGTCAAATTCTAGTTCTTCAAGTGAAGAGTTGATATCGTCCATAGCAGAATTATCAAATGAATTGGCAGGGGTATAAGCTTCATCCTCAAGTCGAATAGGTCTGTGTAAATCAAAAAAATCATCATCATTCACTGTATGGAAAGGGAATTGCTGCTTATCATGTGAACTTGCCATTATGAATTCAGAACCAGTATCCGAATATGAATAATTGACGATATGAGGAAATAAAATACGGATAAATTTTGGCGCTGTCAAGGAGAGATGGGGAAAGGAAAAGAAGGTTAGATTATCCAAGGGCAGCAAGGAGAAAGAAAAACTGAACAAGACATATACTGTACAAAACAAGGAAGATTGCTGTCGCTGAAAGAATGAACACGATTATAAGAGATGGAATAACCACAATAAACAAGGAGAGAAGAACAGACACACGAAGTTCATATGTAAGAACAAAAACATAGAATGAAACTCTGTCGGCATTACGAACATTAAAAGGCAATCGATACATGCAGGGGCGCATACAGCAAAGTTAGCACAACGATCAGCAAAATGCCCTATGACAATAATAATTGCGAAGAAGAAAGTATCTAATGACGATAAATAATCCTTGAAATATAAATCAGTAGATGATGTGTTGGAAAAAAGAAGTATCGACCTTAAAACGGTCTCCAAATGAAGTAATATGACAAGAAAAGATTGATAAACAGTTTGCGTTACCTGAGAAAGGAATTATCAAGAATTAGAAGCATGGTTCTTTTCAAATACAATAACTGTAAATAAACAAGAAAAACAATGGACTAAGTATTGTATTACAATGTTGTGAGAATCAAGCACGGGTCACAATTTAATGCAGAACAAATAATGTAATGCTATATATGGTCGATGGAGCCAAGTAAATCGTGATGACAAAACTCAATTTGCGTTGGTGGTATTTCAATAAATGAATAATTCAAGTAGCGAGAAAAGAATGTAAAAGGAATTTAACAAGTGAATTGAAACATCGGGCATATAGGCGCCTGAACACCCCGCGCGGACAACGTACAGAGGGGAATAGTATTGTTCAATGACATACCTCCTCCCCCAACCATCGCCCGCCCGGAGCCCCCGGCGCAATTGGTACTTCATAATGCATGATCTTTTTGAAGAAGGTTATAACAGAGGAAAAAATCACGACTGAATGATCGCATGACCCATCAACTGGTTACAACCAAGTTATAAATACAAAACAGCTGTAATGTTGTGACTGCAAAAACAAGTCAATCAGTGTGACACAAACTCATTTACAATGTTAATTATTGAACAGAATAACGAATTCGAGTAACATGAAAGGAAAAAAAAAGATATAGCTGGAAATCAATATGTGATCTGTATAATCGTAATGCATCACCTTATTACCCGAGCCGATTTATATGGTCAAATGAGTACAACATACATCAACATGTGATTCAGAATTACCAGTGGTAGAAGCAAAGTTCTTCCAATATTTTAATTAAACAAGGAGGGCATGATTGCCAAATTACATTACTCAATAAAATTGTATGAATCATCAGCTGGTTACATAAAATAAACAAACGCGATGCAATGCTATGATTTAGGGGAGCCTTCCAAAGTTGCGACTGTGCCCCGACGCGTCGGGGCGCGATGAATAGAACGGTCGGTTTTCAAGAGACGCATTCAGGCGCGAAAGGGCGCGAAGGGGCGCGATATTCACCCTCGTATGGCGCGCCGTTTGACCAATAATTCAGATAAACAGTGTTTATCGCCGATTAACAGTGTTTATCGCCGAAAAACACTGTTTATCGAGTGATAAACACTGTTTATCGAGTGATAAACACTGTTTATCGAGAGAAACTATGTTTTTCGACTGATAAACACAGTTTCTCTCGATAAACACTGTTTATCGGCGATAAACACTGTTTTTCGGTGATAAACATTGTTTATCGAGCGATAAACACTGTTTATCAAGAGAAACTATGTTTATCGACTGATAAACACAGTTTATCTCGATAAACAATGTTTATCGCCGAAAAACAGTGTTTATCGCCGAAAAACAGTGTTTATCGCCGATAAACACTGTTTATCGAGCGCGCCGTTTGACCAATAATTCAGATAAACAGTGTTTATCGCCGAAAAACACTGTTTATCGAGCGATAAACACTGTTTATCGAGTATGGCGCGCCGTTTGACCAATAATTCAGATAAACACTGTTTATCGTCGAAAACACTGTTTATCGAGTGATAAACACTGTTTATCAAGCGATAAACACTGTTTATCGAGAGAAACTATGTTTATCGACTGATAAACACAGTTTCTCTCGATAAACAATGTTTATCACCGAAAAACAGTGTTTATCGCCGAAAAACAGTGTTTATCGCCGATAAACAGTGTTTATCGAGAGAAACTGTGTTTATCAGTCGAAAACATAGTTTCTCTCGATAAACAATGTTTATCACTCGATAAACAGTGTTTATCGCTCGATAAACAGTGTTTTTCGGCGATAAACACTGTTTATCGGCGATAAACACTGTTTATCTGAATTATTGGTCAAACGGCGCGCCATACCCTCGCCTGATTCTTGCATATGAAAAGAAACTGTCTATTGTTGGTATAAACCCGCTCTATTCTTCTTGCGCCCTTTCGCGTCCTACCAGGCGATGGAAGATTATCTCGCTCGTGATGCGCGATGCACATTAACGCCGCGGTACAGCTTAAACTTGCTATACAGAGTGTATTTGTCAGTCAAATCCTGTCTTCCCCTCCTCCTGTTCTCGTTCTGATAAACATCCCATTGTTTGTAAAAACTTGATGTATTCTTCTCGCGTCGCGATCTATTCTTCCCGCGCCGTTTTGCGTCGTAACGGGCGGGGTATTATCTTTCAATCATTGTGGAAGCTTTGCGATGTACATTGCTACAGCACAGCCTGAACTTGTCTGGTGGGAGCGTTTTTGTTTTGGGGGGCAATCAACACACTCGTTCATCTTGATGAGAATAAATCATGATTTTTTTTTTTGATTTTTTTTGTTTAATACGCCTCCTTTTAATATTTGTGACGACTGTAAGAAATGTGAAATAAAGATGACTGCATGTGTACGATGAATGGTTGTTTAATTGCCAGCTTGATTGTCCCCAACAACAAAAAATAAAAGACGAATGATGTGAATGAATACATGTATGCGGTTATAGTCGGCAAATTAATTACTGTTTGGGACGCTTGTTTATGTTTGTATTTTGAATTCTTATCAACGTATTTGTGCAATTCCCACGTCGCGATATTATTCTAGCGTCGTAATGGACAAAGGAATTATCATTCTCTCCCGCCATTATTCACGCTACGCGTTGCATATCGCCACAGCCTGAGCTTGGAACAATTTATATTTTGTCAGTCAAATCCTGTTTTTGTTCTCCTCCCTTGACTTGGTTCTAATAAACAACCCATATTGTATTAAAATAAAACTCGATGTATTCTTTTGCGTCGTGTCTTTTCCTCTCATGCCGTTCTTTGCAATAGTCAGACGGGAGAGTTTGACCTTTTTGGTAATCAATGAACTCACGGTGCGTCATGATCAGTAAATGAAAATCTTTCTAAAATGCATAATAAAAATACTAATGGTAATAATAACCATATTTCTAAAGTGACTTTTTTAACACTCTTCTATACCCTCCCCCAAGTTAGTATATAGATATGAATCGACGAAAATCTGAACAGATGTATTTTTGATATTTCAGCTGTTTCTGAACCGATTTTGATCAAGTTACGTTAATTCTGTCATTAACAAAAATTGTAAACTCTTTCTGAACGTAAATCATGATAAATGAAAACTAAAGAGGAAACCAGAACGGGTGGGGTTGATCGGAGAGATAAATAGCATAATAATAAATGACAATACGCCCAACTTTCTCTCTCTCGTTTTCTCAATGTCGTTTTCAATCTTCATCTCTTATAGTGTTTTCTGTTCCGCGATTTTTAATGAGATCTCGTTTCCACGTTTTTCTCTCTGTATGTCTCTTTCTCTCTCTCTCTCTCTTTCTTACTCGCTTTCTCAGCGCCATTTTCCATCTTAATCTTTGGTACTGTTTTCCATTCCGTTATTTGCTTTTATTCCGAAAGTATTTCTTTCGATCTTGAGATAAATTATTATACCATAACCTCGATATGGTGAAGGAAAAAACAGAGCGAGCGCCTAATGATTTCAAAATGAGAAGAATATTACTGTACAATAATTATAAACAGTAAAACTTTTGAATGTAAATCTCTGTTGCATCAAAATGATATGAAGAAGAAAAAAGGTTTATTATGCTATATTGACGGTACTTATTTACGTCGGACAGATATAAACAAACAAAAAGAAATTAACTAAAGAAAAACATCAGAGCTGTGTGGGGGTGATCGGAGAGACAAATATCATAATAATAAATACAGTACAGACTACGTCCAACTTTCTATCTCTCCCGCCCCTCTCTCTCCCTCTCTCCCACTCTCTGTTTGTCTTTCTATCTCTGTCTTTCTGTCAATGTCGTTTTACATCTACATCTTTCATGTTGTTTTATATTCCACCATTTGCTTGTATGCCGGCATCATCCCTTCCTTGAGATAAATTATTATAACATATCCCTGATGATTTACCCATTATACCTTATACTTATTATAGGGGACGAAAATAGAGAACGGGCGGCTGATAATGTCGAAATGGGAAGAATGTTACTGTACACAAATTATAGAGAGTAAAAGTTTTGATTTGGAATGTAAATCTCTGTTGCATCAAAATAAAATGATACGTTCATTATATGTTATTGACAGAAATAATATACATCGGGCATTATACACTTTAGCACAAAAGGGTTAGCTAAAAGAAGGTGGACAACATTATAAGAGAAAGTGAAAAAAATAGCATAACCCTTTGAGAGCGAGCCCACTCACGGCGAATAGGGGCTTTTAGATTTTACACGAGAACGTGTACTGCCACGGTGACATCCTTTAAGGTAATGTGACGTCCTTTAAGGCAATGCCGGGCACGGGCCAGTGCCTTGAAAGAAATGGCACACGTGGCAGTCCACGTTCGTCGTGTAAATCTGTGACGGAGCGATTTCGGTTACATCGCCAGTAATTGAAAATTTGGCGGTGCTTTCTATTTTCATTGCTCATTGCGCCTCATTCAGTCATTTTCGTGATTTTTAGTAAATGTAAAAATTAAAGATCAGACTTTTTCTTTCTAAAAATATAAGTTTTGTTCATCAATACAAAAATAAGGTCTGTTTTTTTGAGGAAATTGCCGTCTTATTTTGCTGAAGCTTCACGTCTTTCCTTTTAATACACTCACAATACAAATTGCGTAAGCACCGCCGCACGCGCAGATCGGTCGATACCTCCATTCATTTCCCCATTGTCAATGATTGTCGTCTGCTAAAGCTCGGCCGATTATCAACCGAGCCATACATAATAGGCCTAAGCCATCGTTTTACATGGGTTTTCGACACATTTTGTAACTATATTCTGACCAACATTATGTCATGATCTACACTAAATGCCCTTTCTTTTAAATGTGCAAATCAAATATAGGACTATTTGGGAAATGAATTTTGAGATGAACATTGTTTTATTCTCAAAAAAAAAAAAATATTTACTTTGAATGCTTTCGACTTCGTTTCTCATAATTTGAAATATTCATTTTGTTTTAGTTTTTGCCTCCCGCTTAATTTTGTTAATTTTTTTTCTATCTATACATCTCTTAGAACCCTATTTTGATATGAGGTTGCTGTATCAATAAAATATTTATTGAATTTTTGTACGCATATTTGATTTGTTTTGTTTGTAATGGAAAGAGCTAAATGAATGACAGAGATTAGAACAAAATCATAATTCATCACAATCATCTCTCTCTCTTTATATATATTTATCTATCTATCTCTGTCTGTCTGTCTCTCTGTCTCCCTCCTCCCCCTCCCTCTTTGAATACGTCAGGATTTTCGTGAAATTGGCGTTGTGCCTCAGTGTGTTTTATTTCCGCATCGCGTTCTAGTGTTTTTTTTTGTTGAAAGGGTGTGGCTAATAAGGAGTTAATCGCCGTCAAGTCTTGGTAGTCTTTTATTTATTCGAAAATAAATGATATTGAAAATATAGTGATTCATTATATGTTACGAAACAATAAAGAAAGAAGTGCAAACAACGTAAGAATTTAATGTATTTGTCTTCGTCTCCATCTGTGTTCTCGTTCAACCTATCATGTCAATAAAACTTTGTTAACCCGTTCCTTCCGTTGAGTTTACAACTATGACAACGAACTTTACCCTTGGCCACGTTCATTGTTCCTCTTACGTAACTTCCGTTCCGTTCTTCTATTGTTGAGTTTACAACCATGACAACGACCTTTACCCTTGGCCACGTTCATTGTTCCTCTTACGTAACTTAGCTGTAGGGGTCTAAGACATAAATCTTTTCGTATATTCTATATAGGTCTAAAATACTTTAAAATATTTCTGGGTCATTTTTGTTTGTATATACTTTGTCAAAATTTGCCAATACTTACAAACTATTACGTTTCCCTATCATCTTCCGCTCTAGAATCCTATCCTTTTTTGTAATTTGTTGTGTCCTTTTCATACTTATTTTTCTTGTCTTCCTCTTCAAGATTTCTTCGGTTTTGGTAGGGTATTTCTGCTATTTATTTTTTATAAATAAAGAGAAAGTTTATTTTCTTATAATGTTGTCCACCTTCTTCTAGATAACCCTTTCGTGCTAAAGTATAATGTCCGATGTATATTATTTCTGTAAATATCGTAAATGAACGTATCATTTTATTTTGACGCAACAAAGATTTACATTCAAAATCAAAACTTTTAGTTTCTATGATTTTTATACAGTAGTATTCTTCTCATTTCGACATTATCAGTCCCTCGTTCTCTATTTTCCTTTCCTATAATAAATATAAGGTATAATTTTGTGTACATTATCAGGGAAATGTTATAATAATTTGTCTCAAGCTAGTAGGAATGATGCCGGCATACTAGCAAATGTCGGAATAGAAAACAACATGAAAGATAAGGATGGAAAACGACATTGACAGAAAGACAGAGAGAGAAAGACAGACATACATACAGACAATGGGAGAGAGAGAGAGAGAGAGAAAGAGAGAGAGAGAGAGAGAAGGGCGGGAGGGATAGAAAGATGGACGTAGTCTGTACTGTATTTATTATTATGATATTTGTCTCTCCGAATCTCCGATCACCCCCAGCTCTGATTTTTTTGTTAGTTACTTTTGGGGTTTATTTATATCTTTTCGCTAAAGTATTATGTCCGACGTATATAAGTAACGTCAATATCATAGCATAATAAACATTTTTTTCATATCATTTTGATGCAACACAGATTTACATTTAAAAGTTTTACTTTTATAATATAAATCATCAGGCGCTCGTCCTGTGTTTTCCTTCTCCATATCGAGGTTATGGTATAATAATTTATCCCAAGATCGAAAGGAATACTTTGGGACGGAAAACAGTACCAAAGATGAAGATGGAAAATGGCGCTGAGAAAGCGAGCAAGAGATATAGAGAAATTAAGACATACAGAGAGAAACAATCATTTCTCATGTCATCTTTTCGTCTGTGACATTTTACTAAGTCACATTTGTATTATTCCTTTATCTTTCAATGATTGTTATATATTTGAATGAATATTTCAGATAGGGTCAAATCTGGTTCTACGTTATAATTATGATCATCTAATTTTATTTAGGAGTAAGTCGAAACGCGATCTCATCAAAAATCGCGGAACAGAAAACACTATGAGAGATGAAGATAGAAAATGACATTGAGAAAACGAGAGAGAGAGAGAAAGTTGGACGTATTGTTATTTATTATTATGCTATTTGTCTCTCCGATCAACACCAACCGCCCCGCTGTGGATTCCTCTTCAGTTTTTTTAAATCATGATTTACACTCAACAATTTTACTTTTTATAATTATTGTACAGTAATATTCTTTTTATTTCGATATCATCAGGCGCTCGTACCGTGTTTTCCATCTTCATATCGAGGTTATAACGTGCAAATGTATAAGTTTTCAGAATTCTTGACAAATTGCGCAAAAAGGAGTCCGAATACGTGTTTAATAATAAATATTTCATTATATAGGATGTCACCAATAATTGTGAAAACCTCTCATAATTATGTAAAGCTATAGAATAACTAACATCGATAAGAATAGAACAAGTACAATACTATATGTTTAATGGACAAATAAATAGATCTAAACGCAACGATATCTTCACAAATTTGAGCGCAGCTCTATTCGAACGCATTTTCTGCAAATCAGCAATTACAATGGAAAAAACGCACTATCGAAGGGATCAAGTAACTACATCATTGTGAGCTAATATGCCCACTGATAAGGTATGTGAGAAAATCCAAGTTAAAGGGATTTAGTAACTTTGTTGACAATTGCAAAAAGTGATGGGTGATTAATAAAATATGTATTGGTATGATCCGATATGTCCACAAAGTAATGTTACTAAATCCCTTTCATTGGATGTAATTTGGCCAAGTAATAAAGTGAAAATGCAAAATGATATGCACTAACACTTGACATTGATTTTGTACACGGTTATGACTATCCAGTAGATAGTGTGACATCCAAACACTAAGCGTAAACATCTTTATTTTACTTTCATAAATGATTGATTACAATAGTTTATTCCGAGTATGGTGATTGTGTATGTGTGCGTGGGTAGGGTCGGTGCTATTGTGATTAAAGGGTTATATAGCCGCCTATGTGCGGAACAATGGGCGCAACAACTATTAGCTGCTCAAAGAGCTGTCTTTTGTCATTGTGTTGCAATAACAAAGTGCTTGTAAAAGTTACATGTACTATAATATCCGTATGCTAACACCCAATGTGAACATGACGTGTTCAGGCCTTATAACTATATACAGGGCACGTTAAAAAGACTTTACTAGCGCTAGCTAATAAATATGAAACGTCAAAACCTCACGAGCAATTGATGACAACAAATTGTTACGACAAATGCCACCATCAATACAGTTTCTTCGCAAAGAAATATTCGATCGAATTTCATGTTTGGAACAGATAAGCGATTTCGAATTGTTCGAGGTGGAAATAACGAACATCATGTCCGATAAACACTGTTTTTTCTTCTGAAATCGGTATGCTCTGTTCATTCAAGGTCCCATACGATTCAAACATAATTTACAATGTTGATTTGCAAATGATAATCTCTCTGGGAGTATATCGATTTCCACGATGATGCAGATATTCATTTTTTCGTAAAATTAGTTTTATAATTTTGCAGGAGACAGTGTTCCTTATGATTCGAGCAGAATTTTGGTGAGTGCATTTCGAAAAAGAGCGTCTTCCATCTACCGAAACGTTTTGATGATGCAGGCTCCCGACAATACGGGTATCATTTTTGTAATATTTTTAATTTGCAGATGTTTGTTTGTTTCGTATGACATATTTATACACGCCCTATAATCTTATTTCAAGGAGAATCTTACAATGTCCTTGATTATAAGTATCATTTTTAAATCACGGGTTTTGAAATACAATAGCTGATTTGGCGAAGATTTAGAGAACCTACGTTTCTATTCTTTAAATCGATCTTGCATGTGAAAGAACAGATATATGACCTATTTTGATCGGATGACAGAACGCTTTTCAATATACAACGAAAATAATATAAAACAAAATAGAAAACGGAACAACATCTGATAAACTCGCTGCAATATGAGAAAGAAAATATTGCAAAACATATCAGGCAACCATTAAAGGGGAAACAAACAAAATAAATGCAATATGAAACAAATCATGTGTCAAAACATACAGAAGGAATACAATTATACATATCGTTTCTGTTTTGTTCGTGAACAAATTAATATAATACAAGTATTGAACACATTCATGAACAGAAATGAACAATCATGCCAACGTTAACGCCTACAAAACTTCGATGTTGGGAGAGAAATAAACAATCAGAACAACAATCTAAATCAATGTCATATTCGTCAAATAATAATTAAACAAATCAGTAGCCAAAGTGAATATTTTTAGAGTCAAATCTTTCAAGACGAGAGCGGACACACACGCGGGGATTTAATACAGGAATAACTTAAATGCGTCGGAACGGGCGCGAAAGGGCGCGAAAGGGCGCGAAAGCTTTTCAAAGTGGTTAAGCTCCCATTCACAAATGTCAAGCGCTTCGCCGGTAAGTGCGCCGGCAGGGTTATCTCGTGACGACGAGACTCCAAACAATAGCCAGATTTTATATTCATATTGTGAGCATGTGCTTAAATAGTTATATCAGGATTCCCTGGTTATATTGAAGACGTGAGCTAATATCGTGTACCCGTTTGTCCAGTATTTCTCCCTGATTGTTCGACCAACATTAAATTGCTATTGTCCAGCTGACTTTTCTATAGGCTTTTCTACCCTCGGCGCTAAAGGGATTGCGGAAAATATCAACACTATTTGTGTTTCTCGATAACCTAGTAGAACTAGAAGAATAAGGGCTAGCCAAAAAAAAATCAATGGCCCAAAATAACGCAATCATTATAAATTCCATCTACTACTTGATACCAACACATGCCTGATGGATCCCGGGATGGATCCTTATTTAGACAGCGAGACAGTTCTGTAACAATGTTACGAGAAGCAATTCAACGAATTGCCATGGCCTGTATTTGTTCTAGAACGCACTACGCTCTTTCGATACCACGTGGCCCCAATTTAGCACAATATATACGTATTTTAATTCTTCACAACAATGACCTAGATCTAATACTGGCCGCGGCTGTAACCCCCCTTCTTCGCAAAGAAATATTTGATAAAATTTCTTTGGAACAGAATGAAAACTAATTTCTTCTTGAAATGATCGACGTGAAATTTCAAACATCATTTCCTAGTAACGCTTTTCTTTTAATGCATGCTCTATTCTTACGATTTAGGCATAATTTACTATGTTGATTTGCAATTGATAATCTCCTGGGAGTTTTGCGATTTCCCTGATACGGGTACGGTGTATTTAATTTTGTTCGTAACATTAGTGTTTTGCAAAGAAACAACATTCTGAAAATGAGCGTCTTCTTTCTAACGAAACATATTGATGATGTTCATGACAATACGGATATAATTTGCATTAAAAAAATCGTAAGACATATAAAACGCTCTGTAAATTCATTTCAAGGAGAAAGTAATTACGACGTTCTTGATTAAGTATCATTTTCAAAATCACGGATTTAAAAATACGTTCTCTAATTTTACGTAGATTTAAAGGACCTATGTATTGAAATAACAGATTGATGATCGATATAATTATATGATTTATAATGATCATACGACGGAACGGTTTACAAGATACAACGAAAAATTAATGAAAATTTAAGAAAACAAAACAAGAAAACGAAACATGCGATAACATCGCTAGAAAAAGGAAATATACACAAATTTAATGTAATATGAAACAAATACAGTGTCAAAACATGCATGAGGAAAACAATGTCAGAGAGAGTGGGGTAAGTATAAAATAATATTTTTTTTCGTGAACAAATCAATTTGTATTAAAATTGATATTGAACACAATCATGGACAGAACAGGAGGAGATGAAATAATGAACAATCATGCCAACATTGACGCCTACAGAACTCCGATGTTGAGAGGGAAATAAACAATAAAAACAAAAATTGTAACCAATGTCATCTACGTAAAATAATATTAAAACAAATCAGTAGCCAAAGTAAATCTTTTCAGAGTCAAATCTCGCAAGACGAGAGCGACACACAAGCAGGGATTACAGGGCTAACTAATGCGCCGGACCGGGCGCGAAAGGGCGCAGCTTTTCAAAGTTTTAGCTCCCATTCACAAATGTCAAGTGCTTCGGGCCGACGCGCCGGGGCGGGCTATCTCGTAACAATGAAACCAAACAATAGCCAGATTTTAATGAGCTGGAAACCAAATTGCGTCCTCTCAAACCGGCGCAAATGGGCGCAGAAAGACGCCTCCTTTGTTTCATATCCTGCTCTGCGCCCCGACGTCAGCACAGTCGCAACTTTGAAGGCTCCT